>OZ023152.1:7495700-8044726 GCA_963675895.2 Styela plicata
TGGTTGATTTAAGAACAGAAGGCGTAGATATTTCGAGATTCTGTCCTAGATGCAATTATATAAATTATCACGCAGAAATATGAATAACAACTTCAGGCATGAGTTGTGCAATTATTTCAATAGTAAAACTACACATACTTTAAGACTTTCACACCTGACTACTGAAACCGGGGAGAAATATTCCAGAAAACGCAGTATTGACGTTTACGTATTATTAAGTAAGCTACCAAATCGTTCAATTACCCAAATCGCTTCCTTCGTGTACTCCTGAAGCTAATCTTATTAATAAAAATATATATTCATTTTTTGCTACTCACAGTTTTAATAATAAATAGCAAAAAAATGTAAAAAAGAAGTCGCAAAGCAGTATTTTAGTGTAGCCCAATCCGCTAATTAGTAACGTTCAATTTGTTGGAAAATATTGTACCATTCTGAAATTTTTAACTTTGAAGTTGAACTTTATGCATTTTTGAAAACATTTCTGGTGAGTATAGGCCAATCATGGGTTTTAAAAAATTTTGATTATGAGTTGAATTGGTATCGTTCATTTTAGAGTATCGGTGTCGGCACCCAGAAAAAAGTCGTATCGGGTCATCTGTAGTTTTTAAAACTATATATTTAAAATTAGTTGCCAAATGCCTGATATCCACAAAAGTACTGTACATTGCTTGAGCTGGTCTGAGCCATGTTTATTTATTGTGTCGTGTTTATTTGTTTTCCTCACAAACTCATAAAGATTTTTCATGTCACTTTAATGCACATAAAATGGTGTTTGCTTGTGGAAAGACATTCCATGCCTACATAGGGATAAAAAGTTTGTTGTTACCACGTGTTTTTTAAGCTCAATTCACTCAGTGCAAAGAGCGATATAAATGCAAAAATACAAAATTTACAAAATACAAATTGAAATACAAAATTTCAATTCTTCACGTCTATAATGAATTGTTGAATATGATTCTCACTCGTCTAAAATTTTTACAGCGACGAACCCTTGTAATTCATCACCTTGTAAAAATAACGGACTGTGTCGATCGCAAGGAAGCCAATTTACTTGTCAATGCCGCCGTAGTTTTAAAGGACGTTTGTGCGAAGAACGTAAAAAAATGAGTAAGTACACGGCGAGGAAAAGTTTTTGTTTCAAAAATTTCACCCGAACACATATTTTTGTACTTTTCTAGAACGATATTTAAAAAGCACTTCAGCATATTTTGTCAGTTATGGTATGTCGGGGTGCCAAAGCGCGGGCCATATGTAATCTATGTTTGACAAACCCAAATTTCATTAGGATGTTTTTCTTCGTCTATATATAAATATATATATACATACATATATTTCATCCTCCAAATTCAGGTTCAAAGCGTTTCTTATGCATAATGCATGGAAATGGGCAAAATTATTAGGATGGAAAATCATTTTATTTTATTATCCTTAAATAATAAATAACAATAATAATTCCTATTCGAAGAAAAAGTTCGTCATCTCAAATTTTGGGAAAGGAATGAGAGATCTTTAGGAAACCCTTTTAAAAAACAAAAATACCTGAGACATAGTTGATCCATGCTCGTGTGCATAATACCAGTAAGTGCCAGGAGGATTGTTTTCAGGGATGCGGAATTCATACGTATATCGAGTTCCGGGTTCAACGTGGCGAAGAACATTATCTTGTGGATCCGAAAAAAGATTGTGGAAAACAACTTTGTAGTCTACCCTTCCACTTGTTATTGAAATATTATATGATACTATCATTAAAAAACAAAATTTTGACCAGCAAAAGGGCGCAATCTTGTTTATTATTATTATTTTTGCTTCTAAATGACAAATGTTTTCAAACAAAAAGCTAATTTTTTCTTAGTTCGGATGGTTCGACTCATGGTTGGTTTGTTTCATTTTCCAAGGTTTGACAGCTCTCGCCTTTACTGATCGCCGCTTTTATGCCAACGAGCCGCGGAGTAATTCGTATCATCAAGTTTATATTAGATGGAAAATATTTCAAAGAGAACTGATCTGCTATAGTAGAGTGAAACGATTCGACAACGATTCTGGATGTTTTAGACCCAGTCAAAAAGTCTATAGCAAGACAAGTATGGGTCACTGATGGATCGCGCTGCCAAGTCACGGTCTATCAGTGGCCCATGCTAGACAAAAAATACTTCTGATTGGTATGACAAAGCTATCACAAATAAATGATTTGATTATATATTTCCAGGTAATTGTCCACCCTCGCGTCCAGAAGTTCCCAACTGCGGGAGATACAAATGCTTCCAGTCATTCTGCCATCAATTCACCAGCTTGACATGTAAAGTCACCAAATGCGGAGAATGTAAAGCCAGATTTTACAACCGGTTCGGACAGGAAGTTGCATGCGATTTTTATTTCCCGTTTTAATTATTAAAATATTGTAATTTCACATTTTTCGTTAGATTGTAGATTAAATATTGTACTTGAATGACTATGATCTGCTACAAAAAAGGAAGCATCAGTCGGCTCTAGACAGTCCTCGACATATCAAACATTATGCATGGAAGTGGATCAGTAGCTTACTTGGAAATAGATTGTAAAACTTGTTATGGACTGTTAAACTACATTTCATCCGCTAAGTGTGTCTTTCTTTGCGGTTAGTCCTGTTACGGAGAATTTTACTGAAGTTTTTTGTAAAGTTTTACTTTAAGGATGTACTTTGAGCATATTTGAAGGCATTTGTGAGTAGTATCGGTATCGTCCTGTATCGGTAATTTTGAGTATCGGTGACATTGGTATCAGTATCGGCATCGGTATCGGAAAAAAGGTGGTATCAGTACATTTCTAATAAATGATATATGATACATATAGCCGGAAAACAAGCGTAAATTTATTCAGGGATCATAGCGCGGCTCAAGCAAAAGTTATTGGTAACTAATTATTGCGACAAATATACAGTAAATTTACCGTTCAGTTGCATTAATTTCATATTTCTAAAGTTCGAAATCGCGTTGTTAATGACATTCATGTCAAGTATGGGCGGTCGATAGAACAGGCCACCCAAGGCACATGAATTGGTAGAATAGTTGGTTATATAGTTTTATTTCAATATCGACACGATGTAAAATTACTGCGCCATGAATCTACCACATTTTTGTTACAGTCATAGTTACGACACCTTCGCGGTGCGTTCCATCAATACCTCATATTTGGCCAAAAAAGTCAATTTTGACTTTTTTCAATACCCTCAAGTAAAATTACTGTAAAAGACCAGTAATTTGATTGTATTTTTGTTACAGTGTGTATATATATATATATAGATATATATATTTTCATATATTGAATTAACAGATGCCAACTATCTTTATAAGTATTAATGAAAACAATCACTCTGTAGAAAGATTTTGGGACTTGCTTCACACTTACACAAATTTTATTTCTGTAACGTTCCGTCCAACCAAACGATTTCTCCATACAGTCATTAATTGCATTAACCGCAGGCATTCAATCACTTTGTTAACAAATTAAATCGAAATGTAAACTTTAAAAAGGTAAACGATGATAATGTAAAATAACGAAAGATACCTCGGGCTACCAATATCAAATTCTGCTCATGTAAACTCTTTTTTATGTCTCATTAGAATACAGCTTTCACAAGTAAGAATAACAAGTAAGTGTGTTGAGTGTTTTGTTCATACTTATACAGGTTAATACATCCTTGCGTATATTTATAATAAGTTGCCCGCTCTAGAGTACTGGCTGCAAAATGAAGATAGGTTCCGTAGATTTGTGTGTGTTTTTAATTAAGACTTTTAGTGAGAAAAATACCGGGCAAGGTTTCGCCAAGTGTGAATTCATGGATCACGCCGCCAAGATGTAATCCGGCTCAACAAAATAAAGTTTCTGCTCAAACTGGAAAATAAATAAATGAGAAGATTAGCATCAAAGTGTAATGATGAAATATCTCAGACTTATTCAACGGATTAACTATAGATATTATATATATTTCACTCAAGTAATTGCAGTCGAAAATCAGCAATATTATATTATCCCACACATTCAAAATCAACGGATTCCTTCGTACGTTTTTGTTGTTGTTGTTGAAATTTGCTCTAAGCAAGGCAGGAGCAGCAAGGAAATAGAATTAATGTAATTGGCAATTAGCTACTACAAGGCGTAGAATCACTAACTGCACTCCAGGCAGAAAACACCCCGAACACGTCTGAACTTCTAAGTACAGAAAGTGGTATCTGAACTACTATCTAATATTTCTTTTATTTCTGTTTAATCACCTTTTGCGATTGGCAGGAGATATGTCAGGACTCTTCTAGAGCTAATGCAAGAGGATAAAGAAGAGAAATAAATTCTCTCCAGTGCGAGCGAAATTTGAAAATTCGATCAAAATTCGATCAGATGCAGCAAAACAAGGCTCATTTTTTTAAGTAAATGAAATATTCAATACTGTCAATTGTATCAGCAGATTAGTTTCACCAAGCACAAATAAAGATAGAGTGCCGTCGGATAAACCATACATCAGTGACTTGTGGAATGCTTCGATAAGGATACTTACTTACGCCGTTACCAAATAGTAACAAATGTCAAATTTTAACGATTTACACATAAATGCCGAGCAGAGGTGAATTCTACAATGCTATTGTAAGCATTATAATTATAAAACATATTTCTAATTTTAACGCACAAAAATTATAAATAAAGTGCCTAATAAAAAAAATACGCCAGATCAAACCATTTCGGGGTATTTCTTAATTAAAATTCAGCCTCTGCTCTGAAAAAAGCTAACTATTCAGATCACTGTATACGCAATATTGAAGAAACAAACTTACAGACCGATACAAAAAACAGATGTGATGAAAGTGAATGCATCAGCTGTGTGAGATTGGATCAGTATGCTTTAAGCAAGGCAGCTATATAAAAAGAATATAAACTAACTTGACAAGAGGTTTCAAGAGTCTTTCTACAGACATGCAGAAAATTATTTTTATAACGTTTCGTCAGATCAAGGTCAGAAGTATGACCTTTGTCAAACGAAACGTTACAAAAATAAATTTGTGTATGCGTGTGGAAAGACTTTTGAAACGCTCTCGAAATATATATTTATCATTTATTCGCCTTCGTGTATCAAGATCGAAGATATCGTTAGTATACTTTCAAATAAATGTTTGTGTTGTAACAGGATATTCAAAATTACTTTTTAGGTTTTATTTTAGAAAAATATTCCGTCGACGCAATGTTGAAAATATCAAAAATTTTGCTTAGCATTATCTGTGTTGTTGCAATGGTGCGAGTTTCAGGTACTCATTTTTTTCAATTTTTATTTTTTAATAGCCACTACTCAAAAAATGTAGTTAAAGTATTTTTGTTCAGTTTTAGTCACTGATGGATATACGATTTTATAATGGTTGGTAGTGACACAAACAGAATTTTGCTTTTAATCAACACAAAATCATTCATTGTTCATCAATCCTACATTACAAAAATTACGTACCTGTCAATGAAAATAAATGAACTAACTATATTCTTTTTATTTGGCAGCTTCCTCCTGCGCTTCTTCCCCTTGTCTGAACGGAGGAACTTGCACCGCTGAAGGAGGAAATGTTGTTTGTGAATGTGCTGATGGATATGAAGGGAACTGGTGTGAGAAGGGTAAACAAACGCATGTTCATCTCGTTGAATTTTCATTCAAATATTGTTCTTTGATTCGTATTGAACTTTATTTTAAGTTAGGTTTGCTTTCCTGATAACTCTGTAATATCATATAAATATCTCCACGCTGCTTTCATCTTGAAATAGCTAACATCAGCACCATATTCAACCCTGTAGGGGTAGTAGATGGTTTGTCGTTGTTTAGAAAAGGCACCGTTCAATGTGGCGTTTCAATCCTTTTTGGAAAGTTTTTTATGTGGAATGCAGATGGTTGACAGCGCAGTCTTGCTTAAAGTGAATTTCATGCAAAATCTACTCTTGGACTATTTGGCGATCATATTGCTTTATATTTTAAAATTGTTTTCATAATATTAAAGTATTGAATTAACAGCGGCGCCAATGACTGATCCAAGATGTGTTGCACCACCTTCATCAGGCTCATGTACATTTCAGTGCTTAAACAATGAGAATTGTGAGCCAAACGAGCTGTGCTGCCCGGGTGGAGCATGTGGATCACTCTGTCTAGAGTTCGATCCTTGTGACTCAATCACATGTCTTAACGGTGGAGAATGTGAAAAGCAAGGAAGAGATTTTACTTGCAAATGCGAACCTGGTTTTAGTGGATCATTGTGTCAAATCCGTAAGTTTTTGATACTTTTACTATTTATTTACAACCACTCACCTGGGTACCTCATCCAAAGCAAGGCCGCAGGAATTTAGGGCTGGGCAATTCGATTCGATGATTCGAATCGATTCGAAGCACTATTTATTCGAATCAATTGCGATTCGTTCATAGGTCCAGAAACTTTTTAAATAAACTGAAATTTTCATTTTTAACGACAAATGCAATCGATTTTGGTCATATTCGACCAATCGATTATATTTTGTCGTAAAAATATGAAAATTGTTGCTCTGAGACAAGTAGTGTGGATTAAAAACAAACTATAAATTTGTTGATTTTCACAATGGAGGCAAGTTGTAATAGTAAAAATAGGATGTTTGTTATTTACATGGAATCACTGATTCGATCCGATTCGAAAAAATAATTCGAATCAGATTCGAATTCCTAATTATTCGGTTTTGCCCAGCCCTACGCAGGATGCCCTGTACTGGGATCTGGAGCCTATACCGAGGTTATTACACCTTGCGTTGAGTGTGAATCATCCGACAAAAAGTTATTTGACGAGGGGAACGAAATAAAAGTATTTAAAACAAAAATTGTTGCGGTTCTTTCTTTCTTGTGTAATTATTTGCTCTGCCATGGAGTGGACACGAACTCTAAGATTGTCTGTTTGATTGTTCCCAAGATGCTCGATAACACCCAATCGACAACGTGGTGAACTTTCTCTACTTCACGAGCAGAAAAATTGTGTTAAATATGTGTCACCGTTGAATTGTGGCGATTAGACGCGGTTCATATATGGGGCATGTTTGACAAAATAAAGTCTCCGATTGGATTAAAAAGAAAAAGTTATTTAACAAAAAAGCAATTCGTCATTATCCTATTATGATATAGAAAACTCTATTTACCAAATTAAATAAATAACATTAGGTTTGGCCGTGATGAATTAAAATATTTTAAATAGTTCAAAGAGAAAGATTTCACAGTAATTACTCCCTGTTTCTCCAAGTTAATTCCGCCTGGGGCAAAGTTTTATATATCGTTTTTTCAAAATATTTGCTTTTTATTAATTTTGCGGAGTTAATGATGGTTAACTAAATCGCTTAAAGCAGTGAATATCGCGCGTGACTCAGAGCTATATATAAAGTATCTCCTGTATTTTTCCGCGATGTGAGTTTTTCGTTCATATCTAACACGGCTTTGGATACCATATTACTTCTAAGCAGTGAGTTAACATGAATTCGTAATATTTGGGATAGGTATAATGAATTTAATATTCATCCTGTGAGAAAAGAAAGCAGGGAATACGGCTTAACCATGTGGCAAACCACGACCTCTTGCGCACGCATGGACATACTTAGTGCAGGAAGCAATACTCCCGCGAACCACAGTGTACCGGCGAGGCGTTCAGCTGACCTCCTGCATATGATAATCATCCCTCGTGGCATCCGAACATATGTCAGGACGATCAGAGATTAAACTTCGAAGCGTATTCCAAACGTTTTACCATCTGAGTTAACCGGGCAAAATTTTGTTTTGTTAAACATGAGCCACCGATGGATCATCAGGGGCGCATAATTAACAATATAATTAATTTCGTAAGCATGGATCAGGAATGGCCCGCACCTTCACGCTGTTATACATTGTCGATCCATATTCGACAAAACATATTCAATTTGTTCTTTCGAAGATCGTTTAACGCTCGGTTAAAAATGAGACAACGTAATTGGTTTTCAATAATTCGTTTAAATTTTTAATTCCGTGCAATATTTGGGATGTTTTCCGTTCCGCCGCATTGGCATTTTAATACAGATCTAGACGAAAATATTTTCCAGAACTTGAGAGCGTGAAACTGGTTAAATATTGAAAACAAGTATTGTAAGAAAAATTTGGTAATATCCTGCGTTTTAGAGCACGATGGGCGCGATGGCCTAGTGATTATCATGTTGGCATCGCAGGTGGAAGATCTCGGGTTCGAATCTTTATCCATGCCTACCACTCAACCCAGGGTGTAATAACTTGGGTATTTTTTTGCGCGAAATTCCCTTGATGGCGAAGTGCACTTTGCGTGTAATAATAAAAAAGAGGGGTAGGCTCGGACGAGCTGGAAATATTAATGTTGGTGGTAACGTTTTTTTTTGTTTGGTCGGCCTTTGAATCCGATTCCCATCTTAGACTTAAATGAATTCCAATTTATAAGTAATAACCTAATCATATTGGAAGTTGGAGAAAATCATTGTCGATTTTTTTTTTATTGAAATTCACTTAAATCAAGGCCGGAGGCAGGGCCATGACGTATCCAACCAATAGCCAGTTAATCGCACTTCTTTGTTTTCTTTTAGTCGCCTTCTACAACATACGGGCGGGAAGGTAGGACTGAATTTTTTTCTTTCTTTTTTTCTTAAAATATCAGGCCGATGTGCATACATGATGCCAATTGCTACATGCAGACCGAACATATGTGCTGAATCGCCGTGTTATGCAAATCCTAGACTGGAATGCAGAGTCAGCGTTTGCGGAGAATGTAAAGCAAGATACTTCGACGGATTTGGAAACGAGATTTTTGAATGTGATCCAATCTATGGAAACGCGATATCGTCCTACAACCCACAAGGCTGAATGTGAACCTAATCAAGGAACTTAATACGAAGACTTTTCCATGTCGATAGTTTTATATCCCGAATGTATCTATTGGTGAAAGTCAAAATCTGCGTAACGACATGAATAAAAGCCTGAAAATTTTGTAGGCTCATTAATCTATGACCACCACCCAAACCAAGGTGTAATAACTTTGGTAGGACAAGCCGAATAGAAAAGATATCCTTCCTACAACTCTAACCCTCTCCGTCTACAAGCGACTTCTTGTACAGTGCCTTGGTCATGGTGATCCACTCCAAGGAGTGGCTGTAAAAAACGGTCTCAAGCGAATTGAACAAAATTCCTATTATTGTTAAATACAACCATTGGACATCGCATTCCCCCCTTCTTTAATTTCTCTTGTACTACTGGGCAGGAAATATTTTCCGCGCATGTTTGAGCACGAGTAACTGATGGATCGCACAGCCGAGGTCTGTTCCATCTGTGACTAGTGTTTGACAACTAAAATTAAACTGCAAGGCATTTATTCAATGTCTATTTAGGCCTGAATGAAGATTTCCAAGTTTTCATTTCTAAGCTCCCGTAGATCTCGGCACTAGTGCTTCCGGGGTACTTTGATACGGCGATGCTCAGTGATGCTGTGGTACTCCGCAACACGTTTTTTTTTCGTCTAGTTGACGTAACGGGCCCGCGTCTTGACCAATTTCCGCTTTACAATTGTGTCACGTGCATAGAGGATAACCATGGACTTCGTAAATTCCGTTTTTTTTTTATCAAAGCTATAAAACATGACTAGACAGGTTCGCCTCACCAATACATCGGGTTTTAGAATAAGCGTGTTAAATAGTACTCAAACCATAACTAGATAAAAAGAGAAAAACTATACATCAACATAGAGAAAGCTCATCGGTGAAAGGCAAACGACGTTCTGAACAACGACGCTCGTATTTCCTTAGTTGAAACGCTTCGAACCACCAAATACGCTTTGGATCGACCTCCCGCCATCCGCCCAAAACATATTTTGTCAAACTTCGCAAGATAAACCCCTATTCTGCGACCTTCCTAGAGGCACTTCATAATCAGTAATACCAAACTACAAGTACACAAGTAAAATACGAGTACGAACACAAGGAAAACAAGGACGCAGGACTCTCAGCCTAAACTTGCATCTAAAACAACACATACATTTTTGAACAATTTTTGTTTGCACAATTTTTTTTGCATCTCAAACGTGCACACAAAAATATACAAATTCGGGAAAACTCTACAGCTTGCAACCGCAATAGAATCAAGCTTGGTTAAGTTTTTCACCTATAAACGATCCAAACGACTTATCAGTGCTAACCGCATCTTTGCGAAGGGAATTCAAAGGTTTCTAACTTCCCATTAATTGATTTACAAGAGAAGCTGGAATACAATCATCTGCGCGAACCACGGCACATGGATTCACGTTTTCTTCCAGCCAGAAAGAAAGATAAGATTCGTCAATATCATCCATGTCATCGGTGACTAGGCTGGCATTCTCTTTTTCCTGAAAAATAAGTTTCCAGTTTAGGTCATACCGTCAAACAAGTATCGAAAGACAAACCCAGTACCCCAATCAAAAAACGTTTGTCCAAGAATGTTTTGTCAAGTATACGTCATTGATGGTGACTATCGGTGACTTGAGCTTGAAATTAATTTTCTGATTATCAAATACATCCATCAAGTACGAGTCAGCATTAAATCGCGTCGCCGAGGCACGGTCTATCTATATATAGCTCACACTGTAACAAAGGTTTAGCGAATTTACTGGTCATTTGCAGTATTTGCATATTTCCAAAGTTAAAAAACGCCATGTTGATGAGATTATGCCAATTAAAAGCTGTTGATAGACCCCAACTATTCGGCCAAAAAAGTCAATTTTAAATTTTTTTCAATTCCGCCAAGTGAAATTACTATAAAAAAACGTTTTTTTTTTGCATTTTTTGTTACAGCGCATCACAAAATAATTAAATTTCCGTTTCAGGTGGGTTCAATTGTATGATAAACGTAAAGGGGTTTAGTCATGCCAACAAGCTTGCTTCTATTTCTAAGTATTTATTGCCTAGATACTGAAAGGCTAATATAATTTCCTACCAAGTGCTATATCGTAAATATTTCAACACTGGAAAACTTCCAGCTTATGTCAAGCAGCACGTCTTAAGTGTAATTAGATGACATAATAAAAATCTGTAATATATCTATCAGCGGGTAATGCTTTATAACGGTGAAATTGCGCGGCTAACAGAGTGCGAATCTTAAGAAATAAGATAATTTTTAAACGCACGCATGAATATAAATCTGAAATATTATTCATTCTTTTTAATTCATTGTGAATTAACCTCTTTAACAGATTAGTAATATAATTATTATTCAACCTTATTCGATCCCAATCGATTACAATTATTGAGTCAAGACAGGTCACGAACGCACAAATAACAGAACAATATAAACACATAAGAACATCAATTATCGTAGCCAAGATACCGAACGAAAAAAGTTCAAACACCGCCCTTTTGACCTTTATATTAAACACTCGATTAAGTTGTTTTCAGATCCCAAAACAGCATTTTGTAGTGTTTGAATTATATATGGAAATATAATTTCGATATTTTTAAATTGAAAATAATTTGCGTCAACATGCCCAAAGCTCTCATAATCAGAAATCTGATCGGATGCCTATTAAATAGTTGACTTAAAGTTTGTTGTGGCCAACATTTATAGATAATTTTTTACCAATCCAGGCAGAAGATTAACCTCTCGACCTCTCTCGGAACGAATTCTTACCAGTTCAACTCCAGCATAGGTACGAGGTTGAGTGGGTGGTTTGAGTTGACAACTCTCCAGCAACTTCACAACGGCTGGGAACTTTTTGCCTCGTCGATTGAAGACAAATACCTGTTGAGAAGCAATCAAGAAAGCAATGTCTATGATTAGAATTGTTATTCTGAAGAGCAGGCATGATAGGGCCACGCGTAATTTTCCAGATAGAAACCACTAATATATTGAGTGGTTTAGTTCTGTTTAGGTTATTTGAACACTGTGAATAGTTAGTCATATTGAATGATTGTTAATTGTTCCCATTTTAGGTTTCTACTTTCCTATGAATATCAGAAGACAACCACGCACTTGCAATATTTTCAGAAACATTCAATTTTTTGCAGAAATTTGGATAATTTAAATAACACCGGACAAGGCAGAAGCGTACCAACGCAAATTCACGCCCTAAAGATCCATCCAATGCAAGGCGCGATACATCATTGGCTAATGTCCGACGCACTGCGTTTCAAAAATAACTGTCCATGCTCGACATGCCCTCTCGTTAATACGTGTGCACCACTCAACCCAGCGTGTAATAATTTGACCATAAAAAGCAACAGGACATGGAGATTAGGACAAGGCAACACACCAGGTTCAATATTCAACATTCAAATATTTCAATATTTATTCGATAAGGGGGCCATTTCATATCCGGGCGCCAAATATGCTGAAGTGGTACATAACTTCACTATAACATATACATCAAAATTGCAGATCTTTAAAATCATAATACCATCAACATATATTACTATGTTTACCTCCATTCCGACTTTAATTTCACCGTACATTTTCATGGTAGGTGTTGGTGGAACATCACTATCATCTCCTGATGATTCTTCACTATCACTGTAAGAATCATCCGGGGTCAATTCATCCTCATCACCAGAATCGCTGCTTCCTTCGTCACTGTCGTATTCCGACGACTTGCAAAAAATGATAGCATTAACTCGTACCATCGTTCCCGTACCATAAAAACCATGGAAACATATTTTACCTAGCACCACAACTGTCACTGTTTACATCCAGATTCTCAATATGCTATTGTGCTACAAAATCTTTGTAGTTCCAATTGGGATGTTTTCTGTTAAGCGTGCAGTTGCTGGTACTACACCTTTCAGTCGCTCCGAAAATTGTTCCGATTGGGATATTAGTTAATTTAGTTTGTATAATGGCGCTTCACGTTTTCAATAACATCATGTAATCAACAAATTCCGTTTATATCGTTAAAAATATTGACTTGCTAGACTAACGCAGCCATCAACAGTGGAAAATAGCTAAAACAGTATGAAGCTCTCTTGACAAGAAAAATGGAAATTTATGGAAAAATACAACACTGGACTTAGTATTCGTGAAGTTGGTCACTGGCTAGACTGACACGGCTTTCACTGTGGAAAATAGCCAGAACAAGCTCTTTTAACAAGTTTATGACAAAATACAATACAGGGACTCACACCATCACTATCGGATCCTTCTTCGCTGCTTTCTTCCTCCGCCGGAATTTTCTTTTTGCCCTGTCTCATCACGTTGGCATTTTTGTCTTGCTTCGAAGCAGCCGACGCAACTGGCGATTTCAACTTTGATGTTTTTGCGGGCGCAGTTCCTGTCTTTGTTTTCGACGCGGGGCCTTTCGCCTTCATGATTTCCGCAACTTGTTTTGCGATTTCTTTCCCGCTCTTCGGTTTTGCCGTCTTGTTTTTTTCGGCTGAATGAGGTCATATAGATATAAAATAAAACTGTATCCAGGGCGCTTTGATACCTTTTATTAAAAGAGCCAAGAGTCTTAATTTAATCCTGGTTATACATGCAGTAACTAATTTGAGTGGATCGCCAAGCCAAAATTAGACGATCACACGGACGAATTTCTGTGTTTCTGAAAGAAAAGCGAGCTTTTCAGTACGGCTAATTCTACCTAAAAGGAAACACCGCATTCGGAACCACGACTCGGTGCAACGCGCGCGTTTTGATAAAAGTTCTCAGAATTGAAGTCTTTTCGCACGTTAATTGCAAAACTCATTACGCTTTCGGCATATAAATTCTTCTTCGCATAAAAATTCCTTCCACGTAATGTGTACAACCAGTGGCGTACAACTAGTGAGGGGGGGCGAAACTACTACGTCATAATACGCGTCACAAGCATTTTATACCATAAAATTAGTCGTTTGAGGGCCTAAAATAGGCTAATTATTTGTAATTGCAGCGAAATATTTTGATTGACTGCGTTTAAGGCGTTAAGGTTCATTCAGCATGGACGTCATAAAAATCTCGGTAGTTTTAATATGCGACCAGCTCAAGCTTTCATTTCGTGGCAAAAAGGCTGGGCAAAACCGAATCATTTAGAACTTCAATCCGATCCGGATATTTTTCGAAATCGGATGGAATTCCTAATTCAATATAAATAACAAATATACAGTGTTTACTATTTAGTTCTTACTGGATTTCGGTTGAGGCTTTGGAGCGACCTTGAGATTTGGGAGTTTCTTACACACATTCTTTGCAGTACCAACGTTCTTTGCAGCAGCAGCTTTGCCAACGACTTTCTTTTCGCGATCTTTCATCATGCTTAATAATCCCTTTATTGCATAATTTTCTGGTAAACCTTCAACTCCATGCTGCGGAAGAACTGTGATTTTACGACACACAGCACATTTCACCTTGTTAGTCTTCTTACTCCTTGTTTGAAGCCAACCTAAAAGGTATCAAAAAAATGTCGTTACACACAATCTAGCAAACTTCTTGTAACACGTAGTAGAATTTATAGCATTCACACCCACGACTTGGCGAAATCCGATAGCGTTTACAAGCGATGCCGCTGCAACAGTGGCTTAGCATGATGTTTGGATATGGACAAAGACTTTTCCTACCTGAAGCATACAGCAAAGCGTCGTTAAGGGCAGTTTATTCGCATTATTGGTGACGTATAATTCCGGTGAAGTATACTGCTCAACAATAACATCGCGCGACTAGCATAAAGGGCACAAAATGTGTATCTTAGTCAAAAAAATGGGTCTAGTGAAGTTTAGTACGGTATTCCCGAATGTTATTAAAATAAAAACTGGCAGAATATTCTCATCCTGACTAGAGGACGCCAATGCTGCAAGCATCTGGCATTGTCTCCCGGGTCAGGACGAGTCGCTTGCAAAATTCGAATTTTTTATGATAATCGGATATATGGTACTAAACTTCATGTGACCCTAAAAAATTTGCCCCAATATCTTTTGTTGAGTATGGGTCACTGATGGATCACGGCGCTGGAGCGTGGTCCATCTTCGACTTGTTCTTGACGAAATTAAAGTTTATCTTTAAAAATTTTTCTCGTGTTCAGTTTAAAAGTCGTGCGTCACTTTTCATAAACAAGACAAAATGCTAAATAAACCCAAACGATATTAGTCCAAGATTACCTTTCAAGCACTTTGCACAATAAGAATGCTGGCATGCCAATACCTTCGGTTTTGCGAACGCACAATGACAAATCGGACATTGTAAGAGACTTTCAGAGATTTCGGTCGACAAACTACTCTCGGCAACGGTTGCAGCCATTTTTCCCGTAAAATGAAACAGTTCAGGCAAACAAAAACACCCAGTGAACCAAAGAAAACCCAACTGACTGAAGAAGACTTCTGAATGAAACGGATCGCAGACGAAACCACTACTACCGAAACAAAAACATCAATCAACGACAACCGTAGCTCCCTCCGTGTTTTTCCTTAGATTGGCAGAGTAATTATTATACCAAAACAAGATATTTCTTGTTCAAAATGCTTAACTTTATTTTTCATATATATGTTATATCGGAACATTTTTTAGAAAAATGGTAAGATTCGGACAAATTAAAATGCATTTTCTACCAATCTTGGCTATAAGACTCAAGAAAAAATTCATTCAATCCTTGACAAAGTCCGATGCGTGTTCGAAATACTGTCTGTCATGTTTTATGTGGTACCAACCTGCCTATAGGGCAAAAGAGAATTTCCCATTGGGCAGATCATATTTTGACTTTCATAAATAGCATACCAAACTTGCGCTATACGGCTTCCTTGGATAAATTACTAAAATGTTTGGACTTCGGCCGTTTTCAAATCGGCACCACTACTCTAGCGAAGCAATATCGTCCTTACTTTTGCATCTATCAGTGCAGACTGTAGACGGACGAGGTATATTTTCATTCCTTCGGCGCAACCTTCTATTTGCACCTATTTAAAACGAATGCTTCTCGATACGTTTTTAGGTAAAATTTGTTGTTTTGCGTTGAATGGCCCAAAACGTTCTTGTGTGCTTTAGGCGCGTTTTGTCATTAATATGAAATTGTCATCTTACCCCTTTTTCATATCCACCTTTAATCACCATACGACGTCGACGCACAGAAAATTTGGGCAGGATAAACTTCAGATGCGCAATGTAAACTTAAGGAAACAAAACACACGATTTAAAGGCGCCAATGCACGCCAGTATTGCTTTGCACAAATAATAGTAAAGGGCAAATCTATGCGACAAAACAAACACACTCACTTCTAGCTGGCATAGCAATTTGCGTTGGAAAACGTTAAGAAATGCATGTACTTGCGCAAATGCATGAGAGAACAACGTCGACGTAAATTCGAAAAACGTATCGGAGTGGTTCAATGCCTCGACACGATCCATCGCTGACCCAATTCTAATTTTTTTCGGAGACGCGTGTTCTTGAATTAAATAGCAAACTTGAATTAAATAGCAAAACATAGTTCCTAAACTTTGTTATTGCAGATTTTATTGACATGACGCTAAAACTGAAACAGTAGAGCAAAAATAGCATCAATAAAACATGTTGAAAATTCTCAAATATTCACTGCCTTTCATTATCAATCAACAAAACATGATATCAACATTAGTGAAAACATACTTCATCTGAGTGATAAAGTAAAGAAGAAACATACAGAAGCGTTACTTTATTTTTACTCCTCATTCAAAGTAAATTCGCGCAGAATCCACCGAAGCCTTGAGCTATTATAACACCGTTAGGAAATATCAAGTCAGAAGTATTGATCGAAACTGAATCATTCCGTCTAGGCCTGGACTTCTTAGTATTGATTGCTTGACGTGTACAGAAAGTAAAAATAAGTGTGTTAAAAAAATCATTTCTTAACAGCGGAATTTGACAGTAGTTAAAATTAAATTCTCACATAACTAGAAAATCATTTTTGTTAAGCAAGATCCACAGATGGATCGCGCCGACGAGGCGCAATATATTTGTGGCTTACGCTTAATAAAACATATTGAACCACATAACGACTACAGCTTAAAATGAACAGTTTAAAGAAACTATAAAATTACATGTTATATATTACACAAAAAAATATGAAAAAATATGAAGATGATGATGATATTCAATAAAACATTGTTCCACGTGCCTGAAAAATAAAAGATGGAAACGGTCAAGTCAACAGGGTCAGATGAATTATTAATTGTGATGTACTGCGTGGAAGTATATGATTAATAAATGAGCAACATAAAGTACTATAATAGAGATAATATTTAGTAGAAAATAGATATTCAGTATTCGTCTTTACATTGACCCATAACTTAATTGAATAACAGGGTACTAGATTCCACTAGGCATGAATTATAGTGACTGTTTATCTATCACGTCTTCTAGCTAGCCGAATTTTGGGCTCGAAGGGCACTTGTTCCGCTTGACATGTGGAGATTTACAAAACAAAATTATGTGTTAAGAAAAAACTTGAAAAATAAATTACCATGAAATAAAGAAAAGAAAGAAATGTGTCCTATTTTGAAGGACAACAACTTTTCCTCGCTTGGGCACATTTGCATGTCTCTGGCTTACACGTGCATTTACTGCAATCTGTACATTCAGGGCAGTGGCATTTGCCTGTTACTGTAAAAAAGATATTTGGTTCGTTATTAGTGATGTTGGGAAGAAACAATGCTAAAAATTATTCATGAAAGTATTAAATATAATTATTTTCATCTAGGCTGAAAATTGAAATCAAAATATAACTTAATGTTACGAATTGTTTATGCCAAACACGCGCAAACATTCTTCCTTGACGGCGCGATCCACCACTGGCCCATGCTTAAATGTGGAAAAGATAGATTAATAGGCATAACTACAAAAACGGCAAAATCGGCATTAACGTTATAGAACAATTGAACGTCTAATTAAGAAGTAACTTTAATATTTTTTAAATAAAAACTCATGAAATCGGTTACAACAATTCACAATTATTTAAACATAATATTTTGAGAAGTCAAAATGTATTGAAAACATACCAGCGCAGTTGCATGGATCCATTTTGTATCGTAGAGTTTCAAAAAATTCTTCCGCAAAATTTCAGTTCTCGTCGTATTTGAGATGTGCAGTTGTGTGGACGGACGCGAAGGGTTCGACTTATCTATGCAAAGCTTTGCACACGACACTCACTTTTGATTTGAGAGCCGCGCGAAAATCCTTGACGTAATATTTGAATTTGCACACGACACACTGATACAATAACATTATTATGTTCACAACAAGCTTTTCGAAACTCGATTTTTCTGAATTTCAGCGAGTGAATCACGAGGAGAATATGAACTTTGAATTTTCATTATATTGCGGATTATATTGCAACAGAATTTGGAATTTATTTTGTTTTGATTGAAAGACTTTTTTATTATTTACTTTTTACAAGTTCTGTGATGAGTCGGTTATGTAAGATTTTGTTGCTTCCTTTATTTTAAAAACGCATATGCTTCTAGAATGATGTCTTGTAATAATGACATGAAACATTTCAATTCTCTATTACAAAATCGCCAAATGCACTTGTGCAACGCCGTGTGCAAAAGGAAAATATATATCACGAGAATTATGCTTTCTGTCCGAAAAGTTCTTTATCAGATCTGAGTATCTACCATCATATTCAGTGCATTCGGTGGGTAAATTTAAATGATTAGTTATATTTATTTTAAATAAAGTCGAAATTTAAAATATTTTTAGTTAAGCAATTTTGATAAAATTTACATCAAATATCATAATTCGTATATTTTGCCAGAACTTTTGTTGCTCTAAAGTATTCACAAAATATTCCGCCTGTAGCAAATTTCAGAAAATAAAAATAAACCAAATTAATTGTCTAGTTAGGTAAAAGTAGAAATGCTGTGGAATATTGTTAATCAAAACAAAAGGCTTGATAGCGTCATGTTGAATTCCGTGCATGTTCTGGTGAGGAAACTCAAAGAATAACCGTTCCTCGTGAGAGCAAATGGATGGCAAATAATCGAATTCTATGGGATGGAAATAACTTTGATAACTTCGGGCTAATTGCTACATTGTTTTTTTTATTCTATTCAACTTATCCTATGTTACAAAAAAACAAAATATTAGCCTCAACACTGAATCGGAATTTTATTCACGTACGTTAGCGCTGATAGCTGAATATTTATGACACGTGATGGCTGCCACTTACATTATGAGTTCATACTTTTGCACGAATTCGCGGAAAATTTATAGTTTAAAGCTGCTGGATCTCTTGAATTATATTATCAATCATTGATATATCTAATCGTTTTGGTCCAAAGATAAAGTTTTATTTAACCAATGACACTAAAAGTATGTGCTCAGTATTATTCCAAATATATTCCATAGCATGAGCATTATTTTTTATTCGGGCGTTTTATGGGTTGGTCTTGGAATAACTTTGTAGAATAATGCTAATTTTTACCACATAACTAACTAACGGAAGTTTGTTAAACAATAAATAAACCTATAAAAAGGTGCCATGTTTCTGTTAATGTTTCACTATATTGAACTTTGTAAGTTGTACAATATTGAATGTTGAACAATGTTTAAGTCTAAAACTTATAGGTTCCTTTTCGATAAAAATATTTGATCTGCCTTTTGAGCTAGAAAAATTATGTCTAAACAAATTTCTAATTAACGCATCATCGACGAATTTTCTTTATATAACTTACGAAGTAAACCAATATGAATAATGTTTTCATAAGTAGGCGTTACTTCTGATTGTGGGCGTTTCCCCGTTTAAAGGGGCGTATGAACGGCTGAGGAACGCTATGGATGACATCATATCAAGTTAGTATCAAATTGAGCATTCGAGTTTCAATAACAATTTTCATCACCCATGTAGTCCCGTTTTTGAGTTATTTATTCATTGTGATAGGTTTCAGGACGGCGTATTCATTCACAAAGAATAAAATTAATCACCATGTAGTGAAATGTAAATGATTGCAGTACAGAATTATAAAATTCTTAGGAATAAAATTTCAAATAAACAACAGCGGCATACGAACGTAAACGCCGCAAGTATGAAATTGAAGATGTTTTTTCAACCTTGGGGGATTATTTGATATGAAATGTGTAGCGATCAGGCGTGCGTGAAATACCAGCAAAGTGCGCGTCCCTTAACCACCGTAAGTTTTCCATTTTCCAACTCGCACGCCAACATGCGGACGAAAAATAATTTACAAAGAGTATTTTCAGCCTACTTGGTATACGTTATCTAATTTTTTGCAATAGAATAAGATTAATATTTAAAGTCACAAGTATATTAATTTTGGGATGAAACCTGTACTTGTAAAAGGCTTGCATAATATTTTAGCATTGGCAACATAAGACATAGTCCGATAAGTTGCGCTTCATCTCTCTTTAGAAGGGCTTTTGTTCAAATGTCAGATTCCTTACGTATGTTTTCTTTAGACTTCGTTACGTCAAGCTCAGAAGGTTAGAGCGAAGCGTCTCGAAGCTGACTCAACAACAAAAACTATGCCTAATAAAAATTTAAACAAGTGACCAATTTCTTTCCGATGTGAAAATATTTGTGTTATGAGTTTACTGATGGATCATGTTGTTTAGCCACGACCCGCCACTTGCTCAAGCTTTGGCAAAGTGAAATTTCTGATTAAGTTCAGATGAAATCAGACGCTTGTGGCCTTGTTCAAAGTGAATTGCAATAAAGAAAAAAATGCTCACTTCATCCGAATCGGATATTTTTCGAATCCAGACCAGAGCAGCGAAGACCTCCGATATTTGAGGGTTCGTGATGGAGGCGACTCAATGAATGATGAATAAAGGAAAATTTGTCAGTTTTGTACTGACGAAATCTGAAAATTTAATTCTAGAGTCTCGAGTCACGTCGAGTCACTGTATTTTCAAGTCGCAAGTCACGACTCGATTTTTATATCTCTACAACAGCAATGACAGATTGACTTGACACTCCTCTCCGTAAGTAGCCATACCTATTCAAGCTACTCGTTATTGAGTATACAAATTTTTTTAAATATTTGCCTGGAGGGGGTTTGGAATAGAAAGTCAGTGATATTATGACACAAAGTGTAACATGGGGGGACAAATTTTCTTCCACTTCAGCAGGTTCAAAATGAGTAGGAAGAATTTTGGGCATTTCGAGTCTAGAATTTTCAATCTGATTCTGAAAAAACACACCAAATTTCTCAACATTTAAGTCAAAGGTGATTGAAAGTGACTCGCGTAAAATTCTTCTCTGCCGAGCCCAGTCGAGTCCTGTCTGCATTTTGTCCAGTACGAGCCGAATTATTTAAGTCACCCCAACTATGTTCAGAGACGTTAAATGAAACCTGTTCAACAAATGTACGTTTATTTTGAAGTACAAATTGACAACAAAATAAACTATAATGACATAAACGAACATTGCAGGCAGATAGGTAGATTATTTCATATTTCATAGAAATTGTTAGATGTGCATTGCTACACCTGCACCAGAGATAGTACATGCGTTGAGTGTTATATTTGTACACGAGTGTATAAATATGACAAAAGCAAACCACGTTCTTTAAAATACGATCATTGATCATTCAGTTGCTACTTTGCGGCGATAATCACTAACCACACAGGCTCAACATAAGGTAAGTATGACGTCATGAACTATGAATAACCCGAGCAATTACACAACGCAAATCACGACATAGAGTTACGCATTAGAAAATATAAATTTACGCAAAATTTTCAGGTAAAATCTTTGAATTTCGCTTGTACGATTTCAAAGAAAAACAAGAAGTTGATGAGCAGCGCATTGTAAATACACATATAAACAACCGTAATAATGACGAAATGATTCGAGGAAACGGACTTGAATATTCTAATCAACTCTTTAAATTCAGGCTCACAAACAAGAATTAAATAAGGAAATTGGGTCTCCGCTAGTCATTATCAAAAAATATATGAATAGACGAACTTACTCACAGTTCATTGGTCATGCAAATTATCTTGTTCAATGCACACTCTAAAAAAATGCAAAACCAAAGTAAGACCAAGCATAAATTACTTATTCATGTAGATTGTTCGCATTTAATTTACGAAGATTTTCCCTCGTATGGCGCATACTAGGTGACACGCTGTAACAATAACTCGGTTGATAGTCATTTCAGTGACGTTTACAAAAGCGTGACCACTTGCATTGGAAAATCCAGTCAGAAAATGCTTTGTCTTTAAATATTAAGTGTGAGCCACTTTTCGTGCCGTTAAGGCGCGGTCCATCCGTGGCACATGATCGAGAAAACAAAAATATCTAATTCGGAACTAACGAACTCGTTTGATGACAAACCCAGATTTTACTCGATTGTCATTGGTCGAGTGACGTGTCCACAACCTGATAGTGACACTACTCATCGCTGGCAAAATATAGAGAGATATTTTCGTTCATACTTATATTCATTACCTCGTATATCTTCAGTGTAGAATAAAAGAGGACAAAATAATTTTGACTGATAATTTAGATATTAGACGGATATTAATAGTTCATATTAATATTCATCTTATTGTAAATCTTTAGTGTAGAATAAAATAGAACGAAACAATTTTGACTGATAGCTATTCATGTAAAATTAGAACAGATGGGAAAAATTGTTTAGGAATATCGTAAAAAGATATATATATATATATATATATATATATATAAAGCAAATATTTATCTTAAATTATGGCCGATATTTCTGGTAGCGGAATATGTTCAGCTCATGACATTCTGCCTCACATGGGAAATCAACTTCGGAATGAGTAAATATGGATTTTTAATTTTAACACCTGTTTTTTGTTTTTGTAAAACAAAAATGGAGAATGTTTTTAATGTCCACATTTCAAACAACATCTATTTTGTTTTTACCTAATCTCAGTCGCCTCTCAGGCGCGATAGCCCAGTGGTTAAAGATTCAGGACCCGAGTACAGTAATTCTGGCTCGTAGTCGTAGCTACTCCATGGCCGCCACTCAACCCGGGTCCAAAGACTGAAATATCAGCCATCCGTAATGTTACTAACTTTCCGAAAACACTTTTCGTGTTTGCCTATAAGTAGGGTTGGGCAAAACCGAATCCTTTGAAATTCGAATTTGATGGTAATCATTTTTTTCGAATCGGATCGAATCTCGAATTCCATGTAAATAACATATATCCCATTTTTACTATTATAACTTGTCTCCATTGTGAATATCAGAAAATTTATAGTTCATAGTGTATATTCAATTCACACTCCATGTCTGAGAGCAACAATTTTGATATTTTGACGACAAAATATAATCGATTTTG
The DNA here is from genome assembly GCA_963675895.2 of Styela plicata. Taxonomy (NCBI): domain Eukaryota; kingdom Metazoa; phylum Chordata; class Ascidiacea; order Stolidobranchia; family Styelidae; genus Styela; species Styela plicata. The sequence continues at coordinate 7,518,926 of OZ023152.1, forward strand.
GTCAAATTTGACCAAAATCGATTGCATTTTGTAGTTAAAAAGGAAAATTCTCGTCAATTTATTAATTATTTATTCCTATGAACGATTCACGATTGATTCGAATATATTGTGCCTCGAATCGATTCGAATCGCCGAATCGAATTGCTGAGCCCTACCCATAAGTGACCGTAGCGTATAGTGCCTTGGCCGGGGTATTCAGCTCGAAAATGAGTGGCTGTAAAAAGTAATGAAACTAAAAAATAAATATTTTTCTTTAAGCGTAGCACACTTTTGATGTGGAATTCAAATTTAGAAATCCAATTCAATTTTCATTTGATAATTGTTAAGTAATATTTTCACAAGACCTAGCCATGGGATATTTGTATGTATAAATTTATCACAAATCGTTTTCAGAGACGTCGATATATCAATGTTGGTCGACGACACTCTTGATACGGATATCATACCAGAACTATCAGATCCATACTGCAATAAAGAAAAACCAGTCGTTGTAACTCACGATAAAATTATTCAAGCTAATGCGAAAATGAAAGATGGAATTATTAGAACGTCTTGCACGGTTAGACTGTTTCTATTTTATTATATAGTAAAAAACGTCTCATAACTTCGTTCTGCCTATGTCGGAAAATGTGGTCGAACACTTTGACATTTTCGTTTGATGAATCGTGAATAGATCTGATCGACCTGACTGCTTCAATGCTTAAAATGGATCGATCAGTCTAGTTTAATGGATCAGAATTGGTTGTATTGTAGATAAAGTTTGCCCTCGATGACTCGATGACTTTATAACATAGTCATATTAATTTTCCATTATGTGATATATTCACTTAACCAGGAAATATAATTGGTAATGCGCTAGTCAGAGTTCTACCGTGCTTATGCGTCAATCCCCGTCAGTGACTCATACTTAACGAATATCGAACGTTAAATATAATTTTTCTCACTAGGTCAATCTAGATTGAATTGTATCTACGTGAAGACTTGATTTTTAAGCAATGTGTACATAATTTGTTTGGGATTTGCTTTGATTCACAATTTGGAGAATTTGTTTTATGATTTAGTTATTGATATTGTTTTTTTTTTTTTTTACAGAAAACGAGGTTATCAGGCAGTCACAAGTGCAAGCTTTATTTCAAAAAGGAATTTATGCAATTCACCGGAAGGTAAGTACACTGGATTAGTAAGCATGGATTCATTCACATATATTTTCATGAGAAACTTTTGTTCATGTCACAAAAAGTAAAGTAAAATAATAACAACACAGCAATTAAGGAAAAATAATAAAGGGAAAGTAGTATAAAAGAGTTAAACGACAGCATGTAGGCGAGGACACAAAATGCAACAAAAATGATAGGTAACATCCGACATAGGTAAATCCGGCGAATATTCAGCACTCAACTTGTTAAGATAATGAATAAATGAATGCATAAATAATTTAATAAATAAACGAATAAGGCAATTACCGTGAAACTGGTGTAATGAAATATGACAATAACACTATTTTCCGGAAGATAAGTGAACGGGAGAGGCGGCTAAAGAAAAGCAAAGAATTATACACTTTGGACTTTATTATAGGTCTTCCGTTATGTTTGAGATTTTTCTACTTAAGGGTTCAGTTATTGGTATTATTTTTATTGAGCTCTTGATTATATAAGGAGCTAGAATGAATTGTATATAAAACCGATTTTAATTCCGGTGATAACTACCCATAAAAATGTAATAAATATCTCTATTTATCTTTTATTTGAGTTTCAAAGACCGAGGGGCTTTAAACGTTCTCATGAATCTGACTGACGAGCAACGGAAACTTGGTGTAATTACAACATCAGCAGGGAATCACGCTCAATCAATGGCATATCAGGGCGGAAAACTTGGTATTCCGGTAACCGTAGTTATGCCAAAGACAACACCTCTGATAAAAGTAACTTCACATTTAACAACTAGTCGTTTTTTAAATATCGGCTTCAAGTTTGAGAATTTCCAACCGAATAACTGGCGTATCGAACCTATTCCAAGCATTTCAAGAAAATATCCCTTGATTCTAATCTAATCGATTCCAGGATTTTGCAAATAGAATCATACTGATTTGAATTGAAAAAACATTCGAAACCTGCATCCTCATTCTTAGTTGTGCTCTTAAATAAAATAACAATTAAATGAATAGCTCTACATACAAATTTAATATTTGCTGTGTAATATTATGATCATACAGTGATCATTATATTTCAGATTGTTTCTTATTTATTTAAAACATAAAATTCTACAACTCTCGATTCTGGACATATCGAATTATCCAAGTATTTTTTGAACGGTATAATTGTTTTATGTATAACTTGTTTGAAAATTTCACCATGCCAAATGGTATTGATTCAAAAGGTGAATAGCTGCAAAATATTTCAAGCAAACGTGATATTACACGGAGAGAGATTCGATGAAGCAAAAGCACACGCACTCAAACTACGAAACGAGAGAAATCTTATTTATATTGATGGGTAGGTAAGTTTTATTGAAAAAATTTTTCGAAAAAAAATGAGGAAAGAAAAAAATACAGAAAAAACACTAATTGATGCGAGATAAGCCAGGCTGAGGCAGAAGCCCATTAAAGTCTCTAAAAAATTGAGAGAGAAAGAGAGTAGAGCCTCAAACCATCCTTGGCACTGCAGCAATAGACGGAAATGTGAAATATCCCGAAAGCAAATTTTAGATCGAACCGTCGTATTTGCTTATTTACATGGAGTTATAAGCAAGAAGAAGGCTATATTGTATTGCTGAACCCAAATCATGGATAAACAGTACACGAGTAAAGTAGTAAAAATAATCCAGAATGGACGAACTAATTTTTATGCGACTGCAAACAGGTAACTGTTGCAGAACTATTATAGAACCTGTGAAATGTGCTTTTCGACTATATCACTCTCTCACCCTCGAGTCTATTCTAGAGTTATAGAATATGTATATATAGAATATCTCGAAAGGGTGGTTCATATCAACTGGCAATGAATAATACAAATTAATCGTTCTGGTGCACAAAACTATATCAAGATGTTTGCAACACAAATCATACAACTAACAGCAACAACTTCTGGTTTCCAAACGTAATTTCTGGTTATGAACATAGAATTAGGAAGACCTCTATTTTTGCCCTTTAGATGCAAAAGTACATATTTAAATAAAATTATAGAAAATCAAGAAATTTTGGTCAAAATCATTTCATCTTTTAATGTTAAATTATAGTTTTGACCATCCTGACGTACTTGCTGGCCAGGGGACAGTCGGTCTTGAAATAATGGAAGATGTACCGGACGTTGATTATATTGTTGTCCAGATAGGCGGTGGTGGACTGATTTCTGGAGTCTCAGTTGCAGCAAAATATATAAATCCCAAAGTCAAAATAATTGTAAGTAATAAAATAAATATTCCAATAGAATAATCTAAAACGCTCCACATACCTTCTCGTCAGAAATTTTATACTTCCGAGATCCATTGGTGACCGATACTCTGAAGTTTAAAAATGTCGAGGTCAAATGTTATGACATTATAAAGAGTACCACAGGCAACAAATTGTTTTTTATTGTATATCACGATGAACAGTCCGAGAATTACGCTGGTAACGCAAAAATATTTTGAAAAATGGTATTGAACCATTTCTAAACCCATTCTGCGATATTTTCCGGTTGGCAGCCAACCATGCTTCCCCAATGGCATCACGTCCTCCACCTAAATACGTCAGTGTGTAGGTTATATTATATTCTGGATGATCTAAATTTGGCCTATAATAATACTTATCTGCACGAAATTAAGGGAGTTGAGTCAGAACGATGTCCAGGTTGGCAAACTGCTTCTGAGCACGGAGGACCAATTCGATGCATTAAGACAATGAATGGCGCAAAACAATCGATTGCAGATGGATTGAACGTATTGAGAGTGAGTTAAAACATGATTGTTGAAATTTAAAATTAGTAATACCTACTACACGTTGGGGCTCATATCCGATTAGAATGAGCTATGATCAATTTGAGCTACAAACAAACCTTTGTTCGGAAACTTTTTCTCATTGGACTTGGCTGACAATAATGTTGATAGTATTATTCATTCTTAAGTCGTGATAAGGAATACTTGAGGAATGAGAACATGAAAATAGCTTGAGTACTACTATACGTGGTGACATTGAACAGAGCAAAAAAGTTGAACTTCTTTAAGAAATATATGCTGAGAAGTGAACTCGATTCTACATTCATTCAAATAAAATCTACGTTGTTTTTTTAAAATTGCAACGTGTATTTACCTCTAAATGTCCTAATGCTTGGTTGATGGAATTCAAAAATACATTTCCATCTAAAAATATTGCTAACGTACATATTGTGGAATATATTAAACATGTAGACGTATAATGACAAGTCAGCTTGTTACCGTTAATTTTTTAATTTATTTTTATTTTTAGGAGTACGTTTTAAGCATGGTTGTAGAAACGGCCATTTGTGATTTTGTGTTTTTCTTTGTGTAGGTCGGCTACAATGCTTTTGCAACAGCAAAAATTGACAAATTGATAATGGTTCCAGAAAGATATATTGCGACAGCTATATTACACCTATTGGAAGGAGAAAAATCAGTGGTGGAAGGAGCCGGAGCAATCGGATATGCAGCTTTGCTTTCTGGCAAACTGCCTGAGTTGACAAACAAAACGTGAGTTAAAATAGATTACACTAATTGCAAATTGCAATGTATTCGATTATATGAAGACACCTACGCCAATCACCAATACATCGTTCGGCAGGCCTCATCCCGACTGTTTCAGAGTTCAGCGACATTAAAAAAAAAAAAAAAAAAAAAAAAAAAAACAGGCCAAATGTACGAATTTAGATGATTTATGGAAATCAAATATGTCAAGCACTTATAGTCAGTTTTGTATTTTTTCAGTACCGCAAAGTGAAATTACTGTTAAAGACCAGTGATTTTGTTGCATTTTTCGTTGCAGTTTAGACACTGATGACCAGAGGCTACTAAACGAGCTATAGTTACTCAAACATCTACCAAACAAATGAAAGCATAGCCCAGTCACATATAAATCATAACGACACCTGACACCTATATCACATAATGCGATTAAGCAGTATTTTCATAACAGAGAAAAAACAGCACAGTAGCTATAAGAAATTATATAATGCCAAAATGAGCTGCAGATATCTGCTTCTACTTCTTTCGATTTGGGCACGCCGCAACATCTTTCTAATTGGAGATGAAAACATAGTACACGTATGCATAAATAAATATTATACATAAATATTGCAATATTATCTTTCTTTAGGGTAGTTTGTATTCTCAGCGGAGGTAATATAGATGCCAATGTGTTAACTCACGTGATTGATCGTGCATTAGTTCAAGAAGGAAGATTATCAAGATTTTTAGTCACCGTGACCGATCGACCGGGAGGTTTAGCAAAGCTTGCAAACATACTAGCTCAATTGGGCGCGAGGTACACAATATTTGTTTATTTGACGTTTAATTTTTTAACACAGCATTTTTTACTATAACCCAAAACCAATGGAGAAAATTTGTTACCTAAAGTACATTAAAAAGCAAGTTAACATTATTGACGTCTGCAATAAAATATTACAATAAACGCCAAGTAAATTCTCGATGTACTTGTCTTTCCAGGTCTTTTATGACCTCTCTATACCTAGGCTTGAAGGCCTCTTACCACCACATCTAAGTCACCACTCAGAACATGTCTTGAATATTTCTGTCATTGAGAATGGCGGGAATAGAGTAAAAGTCATGTCGGCTATTTATGACAATTTTAGTCCAAGCCCATATTTTGGTGCACTAGCTAATTCTTGATACTATATTTGCAATTTTTTTTCAGCGTGAAAGACATAGGCCACGACCGAATATCATTGCCTTCCCACGTTTACATGGCAGCAATAACATGTACGATTGAAACCAGAGACAGAGCACATGCACAATTAGTCAAGGAGCAACTCACATATGTTTATAAAAGTGATCTTAAGTGGCAGCAATTTCATGACGACCAAGAAGCAATGGAAAGTTGACGTAGTAAAAATAATTTTTCTGGACCAAGGTGGTGTACGTCAATCAATATAGTCTACTTATATTATCTCCAAAAAAGGTTGTAAAACATCTCAAGAATAGTCACAGTATTTGTCGAATGTCGAGAATTCGAAAATTTCAATATTTTACTTGATTTATGCTATACCAATGCTTTTATTTTTTTTTATTAAACAAGCTGTATGTAACGAAAATAAAATTTATCATATATTAATATTGCCCCCTAATATCGAATGTTGGTAATGTGGAGACAAATTCGCAACGAAATTTTGTTGAAGTTCGAGTGAATTCGAGGGTGAAAAAAGTACAGTACAGAGTCTACCTATTTGAACAAGTTTATTTCCAAATGACTTTTACTTAGTCTAGATGCTAGGTAACTGCTATACCAAGATGTTAAATGATGCTGACTTTCCGGTCCACTGACTTTTGAGAGTTTCCGGTCCTAAGATTATTTAAGTTAAGTCTTAATTAAGTTCACTCGGCAAGATGGATAAATTTAACTAATTTTAAACTAGTTACTTTAATAATACTTTAAAAGTACCTGACGAAAGAAACTATAAACTTCACAATGAAAACTGGATAAAGTTTATATTAAATGAAAATGAGTTCGGAAAAGGCTCCTTCGACAATTCCAATTTAATGAAAATGCCATAAATACAGTCGAATATTGATTGCCTTGTTCACCTGAAATGTGAACTTGTTTAGATAGCATGTGTTTTACTCCGGAAGACTAACTGGCGTATGGTGTATTGCAAAGTACATACAAATCGAGACTAAATTTTAATTCACTGCGACTGATTATTACAGAGACTTGGAGTTGTGTTGAACACTGTTGATTGCACTGAATGCTGGATCATGCTCATAAATGAATTAAAGAAGATTCAGTACGGGCTACGGCAGAGATATTCGGCGTTTAAGAATTTTGTATGCAGATCCGATCCCAAATCTGATTTACTTCAGAAGTATTCTGACTCCTGCTCTTTTTTCATAAATTGATTTCACAAATAAAACAAAATATGCTATACATAAGAATACGCAGATTTCAAATATATTGTCAAATTCACAGCCGTTTTTTTTAAATCACACCCAAATAATTATGCAAAATTAATGACATTTTCTCGTTTTATTACGTTTTTATGCACAAGTTTGGAATTCTGAATTTCATGTATTAAACCAGGCCATGTGCTTTGAAAACAAGGATAAGAAACTAAAAAATTAGCCGAAATCGATTTAATAATTCTGCTTTTTTGTATGCGTGCCTATAAGAACGCTATGGTGAAGATTGCTCAAACAAACAAAGATATGGTAATTAAAATACGGCTTAATGATATTTGTCAGGGTGCCCGGTTAGCTCAATCCGTAGAAGTGTTGGTAATACGCTTCGAGATACGAATCTCTGATCGCCAAGGCGCGAGTTCGAGTCCCGTAAGGGATGATGATTATATACAAGCGAGAGGTCTGCTGGACGCCTCACCGGTGTACGGTTGTTTACGTAAGCACTGCCAAATTACAACTTCCTTCACCAACCAGGTTCACGCTAAAAAAATGAGAAATATGACAAGCTGAAAACCTTCAGCCCGATCAGGAACTGGTATCTGCATGAAGGGTCGTGATTTTTCACATTATTAAGCTGAATTCTCGGCTTTCCTCTCTTACAGGGTAAGAATGAAATCCCATCCGCATTTCCAACTCGCGTCTGATGATTACGCAAGGGAATCGAAAGCACGACGGAGGTGGTGTCGGAGCGTGTTATTCCTCCAATGTCAGGAGAGAGTTGAAGTTTTTGCTTAACATTTGTCTCATTTCCATGTCCATAGACATGGAAAATTACAATTTAACAATACAATACAATTTTATTTCATTTCAACCGTCAAGATTTCAAACACAAACAAAAAACAAGCAAACAGAATCAACTATGACATCGGGAAGGGGAAAATCAGGAGTTCAAACACGTGCCCATGCACCAAACATATTTTTAATCGGGTAGGTATCGTTTGGTGCTGTGTTTTCAGTTTTATGTGGTCATACAAACTGCAAATGTTCAGGGCGAAGGATGGGATATGATTTCGTTTTATCATGCGGCAGAGAAAAGCCGAGAATGCAGCTTAACCAGGTGTCACGATAAACGTCTAGCCTATACTATACCGGTACCGTACTGTATATAATTAGTTTAAGTTGATTCGGTTCTAGCTGCTAGTGGAGTTCAGTACCGCAGACCGTAATACCTTTAAATGAGAGCACAATCATGTCTGACTAAACATATCCCCTTGAAATCGCATTTTCGACCTGATTATTTTTAATAAAAGTGAAAATTTCAGCAATACTGAATAGGGAATACCAGGTGTGCCCGGTTAATTCAATCCGTAAAGCGCTTTTAATACGCTTTGAGCTACGCATCTCTGATCGTCATGACGCAGGTTTGAATCTCATGGGGGATGATGATTATATGCGAGGTCTGCTGGACGCCTCGCCAGTGATTCACATAAGCGCTGCTTAAGGCTTCCTCCACCAAACCAGAACCAGGTCCATGCACAGAAAAAATGAGAAATACGAGAATCCAAAAAAAACTCCTCCCCGATTCCGAACTGGTATCTGTACGAGAGGTCGTGGTTTGCCATACTGCGTATGGTTTAGCTGTATTCTCGGCTTTTCCCTCCGGAGGATCAAAATGATAACGTTACCTGTCTCCTATCCTACCTGATTTCATAAATTGGTAAATTTTGTAATATCTCAAATCTTTCCCCAAACTTACCTGATATTCTTTCGGTTCAAGATTCAAAAGACTATCATTGCGACGTCACAAAAAGATCGAATGCTTAGAACATCTTCATAACTCCTGTTCACAGGTTAAGCTGTAAGTCATATGCAACTTGTTAGCATTCACTGATGATTAGTGGTTTAACTTAGAAAAACACATGTGCAAAACTTATAAACTGCCAAATTCAGAAATTTATTAGAGGAATGTGTGACAAAAATTTTATCCTTTATTCCATCAATAAATTTTACCATTGTGTAATATAATTAGCTACAAATTATATTACCTTATTTTGAATTGTAATACCTCTCCCATTACCCATTGGCTTTGCCAACTCTGCACTAGAAAGCTACTGCTTTAGTTATTTATATGCTCAGAGTGCATTCAAATCCAGAGTCAGTGACCAGTGACTATAGGAAAAAATTGATTATGATATGTCTAACATTAAATCAACATTACTGAAGTCATTTAAATTTTATGTATTTTCAGTTCTTCTGATTTAGTTAAAAATCGAGCAATGGATTCTGATTCGGCTCAAACATCAAAAAGTGACTGTATAGATGACATCGATGAATATTCTAAAAAAGTATTAAGTACTTTGATGACTACAATAAAAGCAAGTAGTAGCTTACCTCATTCATCAGATGATTTCGATTTATATAGTAGTTTTCCTGGATTCCGGGCATTTCATAATAGACAAGGAGCAAGAATTATATCAAATATTAATTCATTTTTGCGTCATCAGGGTGTAAAATGTTTGCCTCAAACGAAGGGACAGTCGAGTAGCGGAAATATGGATGCTGATGACAGATATGATCGTATTGTTGAGGCAAACGACATGATGTTAGAGCAAATATCTGGTTTACTAGAACAGGCGGTCGCACCCAAAAAAGATGATCCGCCACCACAGATAGTTGTTGAGGAACCACAGATAGTATCTCCAAAATCAAAACCTATCATATCGTCATGGAATAGAGAAAACAAATACGGGAAGCAACAAACTTTCAGATTGTTTCATGCACATAATATTGTAAGGCCGCAAACAAAGTTCAAGGACAAAATTGACAACAGCAACGTTCCATTTGTTCCACGAATCAGTGAAAAGCCTAATGCTATAAAACCACTGCCAAAAGCATTAGTGAATTTACATAACCAATCATCTGATGGCGGTGTTTCATTAGCAATTGCTAACTTGGTTAGGCAAGGTAGAGAATTCAAACCTGAAGAACAAAACATTTATGCTCATCCATATGAAACTGAGTTGCATAATTTGAAATTTTTAGACGAACAGCTTCAAAGAGTTGAACCACAAATGTATGATCCCTTTCCTCCTGAGCCTTGTGAGCTCATCACAACGAAAGAAGGATTGCTGCATGTTATCGAACATCTGAAAACATGTCAAGAGTTCGCTGTTGATCTTGAACATCATTCATATCGATCGTTTCAAGGTATAACTTGTCTGATGCAGATCTCGTCCCGAACTAAAGACTTTTTGATTGATACGTTGGAACTCAGATCAGAAATTTATCGTTTCAACGAAATATTCACTGATCCTAAAATTGTGAAGGTATTTCACGGAGCAGATTTCGATGTGCATTGGCTACAACGTGACTTTGGGGTTTATGTTGTAAACATGTTTGATACTGGACAGGCAGCAAGGGAAATGTGTCTGAGACATTTTTCACTTGATTATTTGTTGCAAAAGTATTGTGATGTTCATGCTGACAAGAAATATCAACTTGCTGATTGGAGAATTCGCCCCATACCCACGGAGATGAGAAAGTATGCTCAAGAAGATACTCATTATTTGTTGTATGTTTATGATATCATGAGAAATGAACTTCTTGATTTAGGTGGATCTGGTCAAGCTCCAGGGACTGGTACCACAAGACTGCTGAATACGCTGTATAGAAGCCGTGATGTTTGCCTTAGGACTTATGAAAAATTCTTACTCTTACCTGATTCACATCTAAAGCTTTATGAAAGGCGAAAAAGTAAAAAGCAATTGAATAATAAACAATTAGAACTGTTGAGACTGCTTTTTGAATGGAGGGACACCATGGCACGACAAGAAGATGAAAGTCCTGGTTACGTACTGCCAAAACACATGCTTTTTCAAATTGCAGAAATAATGCCAAGAGAGGCTCAAGGTGTTCTAGCATGTTGTAATCCAGTTCCTCCACTCGTTCGACAACACGTTCATGCAATCCATCAACTTGTTTTAGAAGCAAGAGCGAAAGGATCTGGTAAAAAAACTGATTCTACACATGTTGTAACACCAACAGAAACACCAGTTCCAGCCAAACCAGATCAAGATACGTACGATGACATTTTGACGTGTCCACATGACTTATCTCATTTTGATCGCTCCACACCTGATCGCAAACCCAAACCGCCAAAAGTGTCAACAACCACACAATCATCATTTCTTGGTTATAATTCACAATTATTGCGAAGCATCCATCCTAAAAGCAGCGAAATGCAAGGAACACGGTGGGATCCATTTGTTAAATATTTTCCTGCGAACGAAGACATGCAAATGGAGAAAACAAGAACACCCACAGAGTGCATCTCAACACTGGATAACTTGACTTTAAAAACCATGCTTAGTCCAAATTATGCATGGAAGCTGCGAAATCTCTGGGGTGACAAACAAGAAAAACCGAAAATTCAGAAAGTGGTGCAGAAGCAGAAAGAAAAAGAGGAAGACGTTATTATATTAAACAAGTTACCTCAAGTCCATGGTCAAAAACGGCATCCTCAACCTGGTACACAGGACAAGAAAATGTCAAGACATGCTAAGAAAAAGGCAAAGAAATCTTCAGCAAATTCTGATTTTCAATCATTTGAATACACTCAAGAACATTATGATAGATTTCATTATCATAAGAAATAACAATGCAATTGCAGGGGTTTCTTCAAATTTAGTGACAAGGTCTAATTGAATGCACGTTGTCTTCGTTTTTAAGCGAGTTGATGTCATTAAGATGAATTGTGGACACTCGTATTCATTAGAAAATTTTCTTGTTAAGTATGAATCACACTTGGAGTGCGCCGCACTTCATCTGATCTGTAATTAATCAGTTCGAAACATGTTTGGACAAAAATTTTATGATTGGGACAGAATTCCTACCTACTGCTTTAGATGATACTATACTTAACAGTCCTTGTTTCGGCAAACTAGAACTCCCAACCCCTGTGACTGATTGCCAGAGACACCTTTGTTTATTTAGGAACAGAATTAAATGAAAATTGCAAGAATGTTGGACTATTTCAATCAAAAAACAATTCATATCACATTAAATCGGGCATGGGTTAACTGACTGTGGCATGCTTGACAAAAGGATGTTTATCTCTGTTGCGGAAAGATAATGTTCTATATCTAACAAAAATTTGATTGCTTTTTGAGTATCAAGCAGTCTGTCTCATTTGGTTTTTTTTTCCAGTCATTCTACTGCCCAATTTCGAGTATGTCATTAAAATCATTCAATCTTTTTATTTCATCAGTGTCTGGGTCGTGGAGAAATTTAGTGTTATCAATGTTTAACATAACTTGTTGAGCGGGAAGGGACAGTTATCAATTCCTACATTCCATTTCCACTTAAATTTGATACTAGCTCATTGTGATATTATTATTGTGTCAACAAAACATCCGTCTGGTGGGTCCACTCTTTTACGGACGACATGCTAATATCTCGCCCTTCAATTACTCTTGGTTTAAATTTGGGCAAGACCCTCTGCGTGCAAAAGCTGAGAACGCTATGAAGAGAAAACTTATTCCAATAGTGGCGTATTCAGTGTCCCACATACTCAAAGCTTCGACATTGTCATACAAAAATAAACTTTCCAAGTCCTATTGTGTGGTCTAACAATACCCTTGTTTCCCAAAAAAGCAAAAAATTCAGTGTGCTTCCAGCTAGTGGTTATTCGTTGGGATTTGACGCCTTCAACTGCTGATGTTGATTCAATAAAGTTTATTAATATAATGGCTCAACAGATCAATTGCAAAATAACCAAGTTAAATAAGAGATGCGTAATAATCAGATTATCCTTGAGAAGCAAAGTAAAATTTATAGCAGATTCGGACATAATGTTTGGCACAAATGAAATATTAATTTAACATGACAGCAACAGGGAATTTCAACATGTCGTGACTCCAAAGACCTGCTGTTTATTTTTAGAAAAAAAATATATATATACTAAGGGAAACCTACAGATATGGGTGGCAGAATGTCAGCTGCAATCGGAGGAAAATCCATGGTTTCAGATCTTAAATTATTCGATATGTTTTCTGCAACAATTCGAAATCAACAAAATGGAGGATGTCTTTGTTTGTTTAGTATATATATGGATTCTTTTTCGATTCGATTCTAAAGCCAAAAAATCTTCGATTTTGGCTACCGCTATCCATCATAGAATGATATTATAAAAAAATAATAATAACGAAGATACTGTCTTCAGATGTGTCCTTCCAACAAGATCTACCAAAAGGTTTCAACATCATTTTAACTTTGATGTTGACTAAGTAACCTGAAGGGAAGCAGAATTATTCCACCCTGGGTAACACTGCACAATCCTTTGTTTAATGCCAAAACTCTGACAATATTCTTTGGCTATTTTGCAATCACTACTTATAAGAATCAGCTTTCAAGAGTAAAGGCAAAATATAAATCTCAGAGATTAATGACCAATCATATTTATAAATGCAAAATGTGAACACTATTGCACAAACGATATCTGTACCGTAATAATTTCATTACTGTGTGTCAGAAAGACAATTATTCAAATCACAAATAATAAAGGTTATAATATGGTTTATCAGTATTGAATATTCTAGACTACTGAAATGGTAGGCTTTGGTTCAAAGCTGAAAAGTTTTTGAAAGAGACAATATATATTTTGAAGGTTCTGTTTGAGATGGTTTTAGCTTGGTATGAAGATTCTTGCTGCTGCATTTTTGTAGTAGCTAATGACCATAGTAATCAGCCTGTTCTTCACTTGGCAATTTTTTTCGAAATGGAGACATAATCTGATTTGGTCTCTGCCTATCAGCTTGCTTACTCTGAATCATGGATAAACAAAAACTCATATGATCTGACAATGGTTCATAATATATTTTCAATCAGATTCGAAGCTCCCTTAAATTAATTCTTGATGTGCACAACTGGAGTCATAACCAGTAGGTTCATTAACAACTTAAATGCGGCTTCATCCAGTAAATTCCATATTGGCAGTTACTTGATTTGAAAAGAATAATGGATTGATTTAGAGTTGAACCTGGAGAAAAAGGGTAACGAAGTCAAATTTCTTTCTACAACAGGAATACTATCAGGTTTTGTGATACACAGATTTTCTGTATCATACACTCGTTTTTCGATAATCAACTGAGTAAATCTTGATATGATGTAACTAATACTTAAAAATACTGACTGGTGCAGGCCTGTTTTATTTCAATTCTGGTTCCGATGCCCATAAAACAAGAGATCAGTCGAATCACAATTTGAAAAAATACTACATTTAAAACGTGGCATATATCATGATTTTGCTGCACAAAAGTCATTAACTTTGTTAATTGCGAGTATTAATATAATAGATGCCAGACATTTTATATCTTTCATTGGGTTGTACAAAATTTGAGGATTTTTAGAAAAATCACAGATTTCCGAAAACCCACCTTGAGAATCTATTATCAAATTCAAAAGTATAAATTCCTGATTCTTTCGAAACCAAATCACCTTGAACTGGTTCAGAATGTGAATTACAGCGACATCTTGGTATCAGATGTTGCTCATCAGAACCCTGTAAAAATATATTGCAAATTTAAGACTCCAAGATGTATTTAAGATGCTATTATAATTTTCTGTAATATTTTCTGAAGGTGGTAAACATACGATCAGGGGTGAAGATTTAAACATACGATTTCAACAATATTGCATCAAACAAATAAGCCTAAAGTATTCACTAAATCGCACTGATTTTGAATAAAATTTATTAGTTAATTCGTTATTTGTTTTTTGACCAATGCAATAAAAACTCAGTCAATTACCATTCAGACAGAGAGCAAAAATTATTTTTAGACCATCTTGCTTTTTTAGGTTTGAACATTTTTGTGCTATATTGGAAATAGGACAATTTTTTTTACTTCTTGGAGTGGATCATCGTGCTCAAGGCCCTATACTGGCGGCCACTTATAGACAGGCAGGGTTAGAATTGCTGAAAAAAAATGATCTTTCCTGTTCGGCTTGGCCTACCCAAGTTATTACACCCTGGGTTGATGGTGGACATAGATTGAAGAGAAACTTGCGGAGACCCGATATATTTTGCATGAGGCAGATTTTCGCTCAATACTTCTAAATAAGTCAAATGACCATGATAGTAGAGCAAAAGGACTGTTAGACACATATGGTATGGGATGAGATTCCGTCAAGTGTGAAGATTTTGGATTTGATTTTTCGGGCACATGGAGTGGAACGGTTGATTGAGGGAGCCATAACTTTTGTTCACCTGAACCAAAGTGTGCCAACAAGGCAAGCAAGATTAAAATGACATTCTATCAAAATATCTAGCAAACATATAATTAGCAATACCAATTAATCTGCACCAAAAGAATGTCAACTGTTAACGCTTACCTCAGTAGCAGCATATGATAACTGAAAATCAATGCTTCGATCGGTAGAAAATTTCCATGACAAAGTGGTTCCAGGTTTCTCAATAAGAACAGGAACCCTCAAAAAATCTCCTGCAGGTAGAATTGCTTCTTTGGTATTAGGTGAATCTTTTGGCACACTGTCACTGATATCGGAAGGCATGCTGGAGATACTGTCACTGTTTCAAAACAATTTAATAGTACTTTAATAATATCAATTCAATATTTTTTGTCGGACATGATGGTTTTTCGTTAATACACTGGCATCAAGGGTTGAGGATCAAGAGTCCCTTGCAATAAATAAAATTGGGGTATACATTTTTAATTTGTATGAAAGCTAATATATTTAAAGGAATTTTGCTTAATTAGTTACAATCTTTTTTGGAATATATTTAGATATTTGATTGTTTTTGAGACCTGACATTACTGCATCTTCAATTCCTATTACCTTGAATTCCCATCTTTAGTCTTTGCATTGGGAGTGTGAAAAACAGCAGAATCATTGCCAGATGAAGATTGATTCAACTCATTCTCAATAGAATCATTCAACTCGTCATCAGTTATTGTATCGAAATCAACATCATTTCGTGTTGTATTATTCTTCATTGGTGATGATTCCTTGCTCGGAGAAGAGATTTCCGATGCAAGTGCCTTCATTTCTGAAATTAATACAAGATTTAAATATAAAAGCACGGTTTCTGACCGAAAATTCACTCATTCTATTGTGAGGTATGCTCGTATAGGATTAAGAATGAGAATATATTATCTTTTCAATTTATTACTGGGTAGTTTTAAAAAACTGCAGAGCCATGTACTCTTTAAGACTCTAGTGATACATTTTGAGTGACTACTACAATCTCGTTTTTATTTTGGTGTCCAAACGTTCATGTCATTTTCTTCAGTGGCCAGAAAGCTTCAAAATCACCAACACTGCTATTCCATAGCAGTATTAATGATTTTGATTTTCTAGCGAGAAATATGACATGAAACATTGCCCATTTTTCTGTTTAAACCTATTTTCTACGGGTGTCCGTGTAGCAGAGTAGCTTACATTCTGCCAGTGTGATACGCACCATCTCAGAATTGCTTTCACAATCATATTGATGTCAAAGGCGATTCAAAAAAATTCCAAATTATCAAACATCAAATTTTAGAGCATAAGAGTTGGGAATTTTGAACACCCAGTGAAAATAAAATGAAATCAATGCTTAGTATTCAGAGAGCTTCATTTCATGATGCTGACATATGTACATGAGCGGAAATGGTTTAAGTGGCACACATTAAAAACAATAAAAGGTTCACTTTCTAGAATATTTTTTTTTTTGCAATACTTTAATAAAAAAAGCTCTTAATATATTACAATGATAATCACCAACCATTTCTACTTTTATGAAGTTCAAGACATGATAAACAACATCTTTCATGTTTCCCATCTTTCTTTGTTATTATCCATTGTTTGGAACAATCATTGCAAAAGATTTTTCCACATAATCTGTAATAATATCACAAAATATAACAAATTTTCCCATAAATATATCCTGTATGCCACAGTAGGTAAAATTCCGCCATAGGGCTTGTGCACTTACGCAATAATCACATAAACAAAAAACCTTGAAAGGGAAAATACCTATTTTCACAATGATAATGTAAAAGGAAGTGGCTTTTCGTTCGTTTCACCACATTTCGGACAGTTTCAGTGGTAGAAGCTCTGGTTTTGGAAACAAGTACCTAATATATATTATTACATTTAATCAGACTGAATCATTGTTGCTAATTTTTACGTAATTGGCGATTTTTTATGTGTACACAAGATGCTGTACACAAAAACGCCTTGTATACTCGTTTCATATATAGAATGGAATTTTTTACTGCTGTAAATAAATACCAAAAATAAATATAAAAGGAAAAATATATTAATTATTCCAGAAACTAACCGGGCAAAGGGGTGGAGACAATTTTGCTTGTTGCCCTCCATTCTATTGGAAAAGATAGTATAATGCAGTCATGCACATGATACCCATACATGGTGTTTTATAAACCTGATCAGAAATTGCAATGCAGTTTGTATACTAAGTTCTTCTGAACCCAGGTGGTACGTAGCGATAGAAAAATGATCAGGTGGTAAGAGATAAGAAAAATATTGAGAACCACTGATCTAGAAATATCAGTTGAGAACCACTGATCTAGAAAAATTGCAAATTGTGGTAGTGTGACTACCCTGTCTGAAAAAATTATTCCAAGACAGTGAGTTACTGATGGATTGCGCCGCTGATGCGCAATCCATCTTGACTCACTCTCTTTGCATAGTTTTTTCACACAGGGTACCGTGGTCAAAAACTAACATGCTTAGTAAAATAAAATTTGTGATTTGGTTGAGTGTAGCTAACCTTTTTTAAGACTCGGATGGGATATTGCATCCCCATAACTATTTGTATGCTGTCAATTGAGCGCATATATATTTATGTGGTATTTTTTATTGAAATTCACTCTTAAGTAAAGCCGAAAGCAGTGCCTAAAAAGAACCAAATAACAGCCAATTAATCGCAAAGAGCTACTACAAGATATAGTACTAGCAACTGCGCTCTAAGCGGAACTAATCGCTAACTGAACTGAACCAGTATGATGAAGCGCAATGAGTGGTATCTTCCCTGGGCGATGGTAAAATCATCTACCACTTCTTCGTTACCTTTTAGCAGTCTTTTGCGACACTCAGGAAATAAGTTAGGATTAATTTTAAGCTCATACCAACAAGGCGTAGATATCCAGTCAAATTAGTTTAGCAGAAAATACAATATGGCAGATCTTTCCACCAAAAACTAGGTTGAGAAATATCATGTGAAACTATTGTCGTGAACACCTAATGCCTAATATATCAAAGGTTGATTCCTCGCAAAAAAAATAGAAAAACAATAAATTAACCTGCAGTGATGTTTTCTAATAATAAAATTAAACTGAGTTCCGCAATGTAAACAATATCTTGCTTCCTGGTCTTCCATCCATTTTCCTTCCACTGCTTCTCCCTCTTCTTGTATTTTTTGAAAATATCTTAATTCGTCGCATTCCTTCCAAAGTGCGTCTTTTTCTCTGAACCATTTTTGTAACGCAAGTAAGCAAAGTTACGACAACCATTAGTTAGTACAAAATAACTTGGTATATAAAATATATATACTATCTCAGCTGACTGTGAAAAATTTGATGAAAGACAGAACTTTCATCAAAGCTTGTTTTGTAGAAGATGGTCCGAGAGTAGTCCCTGTCTGAACAGCTGGGCAGTATACAATTTGATATGAAACTTCAGTGATAGTTTAAACTAAATTCTTTTCAACTTCAAGTAGTTTGTCAGTGGTCATGTATGGATCAAGCCACAAAGAAGTCGTCGAAATTGACTAATTATTTTTATGACGCCCTAATAGAAAAACTAACGATGTATACGGATGGACAATTAAGAATAATTTAATATTCTGGAATAATTAAATTGAATCTAAAATCCTATTCCTAAATTAAATTCCCAAGCACCGTTATTTCGTATTTAATCTTGCGTCAAAACGTCAAACAGGCTACCTAAAAAATCGGGGGGAGGTCTTCTTAATCACTCATTAGTGTGCAACGTCACACATACACCATTGCTGAGATTAATTATGTGTGCTTATGTTACATCTGTAGGCTGCATCTCGCAATCTCACGCACGTTCAAACTCACGCTTATACAACGCCCTTCGAATGTCTGATGTCTGCGTGCAATCTGCAAATGTGATTTAGCAATCGAATCTCAACATTCTATTCAAATACAAATTCCCGATTTGGATACTTTACGTTCCGAATCCACCCGGATACAGTATTCTGAAATGCTCATCCCTAACCATGCATAAAATTTTTCAATTGAGTCAAAATTTTATGATTCTATACTCCATTTGAAATAAAATTCCTCTGAGAGTTGATAACATTGAATAGAAAAGACACTCACTGCAATAACTGAATAAGTTTTGCTTTCAATTCATCCGATATAGATTGCATGTCATCCATTTCAATTCGTAATGTTTCTTCTCTTTTTAATCCTTTAGATATTTGATCTTTCAGCTGCAAGAATCAAAAGAGAAAATTTTGGAGCAGATAAATTTACCTGTTTTGAGCATGACCAGAAATGCCAAAATGTTGAATTTATATATTATTGGATAACAAATTACATTATATTTCTGAATTGGAAATAATTTGAGAAAGAATTTTAACATGAATGACGCGAAAGATGTTTTCATTTGTTAATCCAAAAACTTTCACTTTTACTTATTTATAACCACCTGTGTTCGCATTTTTGCTTGACCGTTCACTGATTTTTCTTGAGCATGCTTGGGGGAGGATTGAGATAACCTGACAACACAATTTATTTTAGCTTTTAACCAAATGTGGGGAACTCAATTTTAAAGATCCTATCAACAATGACTCTTACAACTCTTGGCACGACAATGCTTCAATGAGCAGAAATCGAAAATAAAAATCACTTTAATTGCATCTTCTCTCTCTGCTTCCAACTTTTCAGCCATCTTGATGAACTCCTGTTCGATAGACCGATGGGATGTTGCTGAATCATCACTTTCTTTTTGAGCTTTAGCAAGTTTTTCTTCCAAATCTTTTATATTTATACTATTCTTCAGTAAATGAGCATTCTCTTTCTGAAAAGAATGACCACAACCGCAATGAGGCATGTATTATTATTTTTATAGCCACTCTTTTTGGATTGAATCACTCTGACCAATGCCCAGTAATATTAGCCACTCATACACGGAAAGAGGTGGTGTTTTTAAAGAGTTATGATCATTCCGAATTAGAGTAGACTACCCGAGTTATTACACTTTGAGTTGGTGGGCATAGAATAACGAACTGGACTTGCCTGAACTAATACTAGAAGTTTTTAACCCGTGATGCCAACATGATGACCACACCACTGAGCCATCATGCCCAAATCTCTGCAGAACGAGGTCAATTGCCACATGTTCGTTATGATCAGGTTCAATTTAAACTCTGAATTCCAGGAAAAATTGTTATTTAGTATTACACATCGCAATGTGTTTTGTACATTGAAGAGACATTTTAGAATTTTAGTAAATGAAGTATCATGATATTTACTCTATATCAGATGCATGCCATTTTGTTTGAGAAGCAGAGTTCTATTTTACAAGTCCAAACTAGAGTATTTCAAAATGTTATTATAAAAAAATAAGAAACCTCTAGATTTTCCATTTTCTTTTCAAACGATGTTATCATCCTTTTCCTGCTTTCATTTTCACCATTTAATTCATCGTATTCTTTTCTTGCCTGTTTTCTCTCAGCTTCTATACATGACTTTATAACACTGACTTGAAATCTTGCAACCTCAATTTCTTCTGTAGCGAGATTTTCTGGGTAATGATAATTAAAAAATATAAGATTCAAATATTTTAAAACTTTATGGGTGTGTGATAAAAGTTTGCTAAATTTGGGATTTCACACAGTTCGTTGAATGAGCCAGAATCACGGAAATATATTTCCCTAGTACCAGTACTAAAACAGTCTGTGAAATCTGAGAAGATAATTTATAGGGTCCATTTTTTCGCAATCAAGTTAGAAATGGTCCTCGTTTGTATTGTTTTTCACATGAAGGTTGTGTTTTTTAGTTTTCCTTATTAAAAGAATCCACTTGTAGAAGATGTCATGTATCGGTTAGATTTTGAAATTATCAAAATTACAAAGCTTTATCACATACCACTCAATATTTTATATTGTTTCTCTGTATTTTCTATCGCCTCTGTTGTTGATGTGACAGCAGACGAGATGTTC
The DNA here is from genome assembly GCA_963675895.2 of Styela plicata. NCBI lineage: Eukaryota > Metazoa > Chordata > Ascidiacea > Stolidobranchia > Styelidae > Styela > Styela plicata. The sequence continues at coordinate 7,540,203 of OZ023152.1, forward strand.
AGAGATTCTTGAAAACGTTCAAATATTTTTGATTTTTCATTTGTTAATTCAGATTCCAAAGAACTCTGCAATTGTAAAAAAAAAGCAGTGAAGGGAATGATGAGGTTTCAATATCATATCTCTCAAATATTTATTATTGAATCCCAATAAATGGTATTTATATACACATTGTTTATGATTCATGATTTTTTTAATAGGGTGCTGCTTACAACCTTGCAGAGCAATGACCAATAAAACAAAGTTTCGTTGAATTTGATGCACTTCTTTATTCTGACTAAGAAAACAAAAATTTGGCAAATGGTTCAACCATGACTTTTTGGGGAGTCAAAATGATATTTTCAGATTCAGGTAAAAAAATACCTTGTCTTGTTCCAACACTTGCAGCAATGTTTTCATTTCATTAAGTTCCTTTTGCAGTGTATCAATTGTTCCTTCAAAGCTTCTCTCCTGTTGAGAACAGACAAAGAAAATTGATATTACCTAAATTGATAATGACCTCATTTCCAAAAAAAAAGAAGAAATGCCACAAAAGGAGAAAATATGACTGAATGGAAGCAAGGAAGTGGTAAATGATGCATTTCCGCCCAGGGCAGAAATGACTCATCACACTCCACTGGTTCCGTTCTGTATAAGATGTGTTGCAGTTGCTGGTTTGATATTTTGGTACATTAGTGATTGTTAGTTGTTCCTTTTATTGTACTTCTTTCAACCTTACCTAGAATCAACCAAGTCAACACGAATTTCGAATAACAAAAGCCTCATTCCAATTCATCAGACTCACCTTCTCAATCAGTTTTTCATTTTCTTTTATACAATGATCATATAATTCCCCTTCTTCTTCTGCTTCTTTCTCTAGCTTTTGCACAGTCTTCTCCAAATCAACTATTCTACTCTGGTTTTCTGCCCTTTTTTCAGATAAATGCTTTACCTTTTCATCCCTATAACAAAAGAAAAATATACAACAATTAAAGATAGTACAAATTAAATCACAGTGAGTGTGTATTTATCTATCTGGTTCAGGGCCATGTTAGTTTCGGGCAAGGCGACCAGCCCAATCAAAAACTACTTTGAAAATGGACAACTGAGGATCCCAGAACCCATGTGGCTCAAACGTGAGCTTACAGATGGATGTGTGATAAAATTAGATGGTAATATAGAATGGGACATAATACCTCAAACTAAAATGTATAGATAATATTATTTGAGTAGATAATGATATTTATTGTATATTTTATAACAAAATAAAATATTTATACACATGTGATATAATAGTATATGTTGAAAAAACAAAATTAAATAAAAGATAATATAGGATAAGGTGCTGCTTTTTTCTTAATAAATTATCCATTTCACCACAATCCCATTGGATCAAAAAATTATTTGAAAAGTTTTATTCTGCCTCATAAATACTCCATAGAAGAATAAGAAATTGCTGACATATTATTCGAATGAGAATCACATCAGTATTTCTACCCGCCGAAAACTTCCAGTAATGCATGTGCATGTGAGTAATGTGCACACCCTTCTTTGCATTATGCATGGCCATGGCTATGAGCATGAACAAAATCCCTCCGTGGGAAATTAGGGTAAAACAAGACCCACAAAATGAATAGATAATTAACGCTATAGTGTTCTGTGCTCGATTTAGCTAAAGATGCAAAAAGCTGTTCTTAGATGTGGCAGAATGCCAAATATGATGCAAAATTAAACGATGTATGGATTTGTTTGTCTTATTTTTAGATACACATATATACAAAAACTACAAAATCATTCACATAGGCCTTAAATATCAGTGCTAATGATTTTAATATTTTTTGTTCGTTCAAAGTAAAATTCTGTCTGCACTAAAATGCGGTGATACACCACAAGATCCTAGGATATCAATTTTATTATTTTTATTGAAATTCACTGAGCAAGGCTGGAAGCAGTAATGAAAAGCAACCAACTAACGGCCACTTAATAGCAAACAGCTAGTACAAGTTTTACTACACGCAACTGCACTCTAAGCAGAAACATACAAAAACAACCGCTATGGTTAAGTGCAGTGAGGGGTATCTATCTGCCCCGAGCGATAGCAAAACCATTTACTTTATTTTTTTCGGATGGATGGCATATCTTTTGGAACAGACAAGCCAAGATTCTACAAGATTAGTTTGTCTTCTGCATAGTCAATCAATATCTACAGAACATCTTCGATCTTCCAAGAAAAAAAGATTTTAGAACAGAATTACGAAGAATATAATTAATTCAATTCAATAATTGGAATGAAATAAAATCTTGAAACAGGAGAAACTACAATTGACTCCATATCCTATAAATTATGCATCGGACATTTTGATTTTCTCTGAGCCCAATTTTTTAGATCAATACATTAACACACAAAATTTCCTGTTTCGAAGATTTATTTCAAGCCAAAATAACACATGGAACAGTGATTACAATGAACATTAAATGAAGTATTAGCATAATATGAAAAAACAAAGAAATAAAGCAAAAGTTTGTCACAATGTATAATTACTAATTTCTATAAATTTGATCTCGTCTTATCAGAAATTTTTTCTTGCCAAGCATGTGCCAACGATGGGGTATGCTTAAACGACACAATTCATCAGTGACATATACTTATTAAATATGGCAAGATATATCAGCAATTAATATTTAACAAAACACAATCATTCGAAATTCATATCATATCATCTTCAAATAATTTAATTTTAAAGTAAATTTTTTGACGAATCATAGCAGAAAATGGCAATGTGTATTCAAATTATTGGAATTATCGAATACGTATGTTATATATTGATAGATTTAAATGTATAGGCATACGTATGTTATATATTGATAGATTTAAATGTATAGGCGGCATCTGTTGTGTTGGATTAGTGAACGACAAAATCAAAATTTATTTTATCGGCGAATCTGAAATGGAACCAAATGGTACAATTGCAATTCACCCTGATCTTTTCAATCGAACAATATCATGGCAAGAACAGGGTATGAGTAATTAAAAAAAAAATACTACCCAAGAACTTTTAAAGGAAAATACTTTGTCGAATATATTCTAAACAAACAGTGCTGGAATAAAAGATACATAATTACTTAGAATTATCTTAACGCATTTATTGCGTGTCAAAAGAGGCAACTAAAAGGAAGCAAATAAGTGACAGATGATTTTACAATCGCCTATGGCAGATATCACTCACTGCACTTTAACCAGGCAGTTTAGTTCGGTTTGGGATGTGTTTCATTAAGAGTGCAGTTTTGCTATTAAGTGGCCGTTAGTTGATTTCTTTTAGGCAAAGCTTCCAGCCTTGCTCCTAGTTAAATTCAACAAAAAAAAATTGATAACAAGCTCTGCAAAAACCGAACAACTTGAAGAAAGGACAAAATTATGATGCAGGTAATTTTGAAAACCTTTGTTATTATCAATCCGAGAAACCAAATATACTGAATCATCATAATTTTCTGGTTAATTAACACACCAGTTTCATTAATGTTAATCATGACTGAGAAAAAATAAACAGAAGGACAATAATTTAATATTGTTGAAAAATAAAAAACACATTCGGATGATTACAATAATAAAAATAGATCAACAATGTTAGAAAATGAAAAAATGGATAAAACTGATTTGCAAAATTACAAAAAATGAGGCAATGGGTGATCAGCACAAGGAATAAACACAAAAAATTAATATTTGATACTTCACGCTAAGGTAAAACTAATAAGTAGTATGATCAGTTAAATTTTAGGGATCGGTCAAACCCAGAACCATAGTACTCCATCTGGAGAGAGTCTAGATCAAATTTAAAGCTTGAAAATTGCTGATTTAATGCGATTTCGAGTCAAGATCCTGTCCCATCCCTACAAAATCTGCTCTTAATAAGAAAAATAAATACGGAAATGATGAAAATGTGGGTAGAAGTAAATAGTGTTTTGCCAAGCACGAGCCTTTGATGAATTACACCGTTAGGTGCAGTAAATCTGTGGTTGATGCTTGACAAAATTAACTATTCTATTAAATAAAATTTAGTATTATCTGAAAACTCAAAAATATTAAACATATTATATAGGTAATTTAAAACAGCAAATTGGAGGCAGGGAAGTTTAGGCAAAAATTCGGCAACATAACAGGACGACGTAATAAAATATTCGGTTATGATTAATGAAGAACAATTAACACTATATTCAATATGGAAATTGAAACCGAATTACACAAATTGAGATTTCATTACCAGTACATATTAATCTGGAACTTCAGAATACAACTCTTTCGGAATAGAATTTCAGAATCAAAATATTTGATGAACATGATGATTCATCAGTGACGAACGCATTGGTTCAATTAAAGAAATTAGATATCTCATTATCAACAGTCTCGAAAACAGATTTTGTCCCATCCCTTTATATACCATACATCGCTCATCAATATGTACTTGGCTCAAAATGACAGAGACATCAGATATAGTTCACAAAATATTATGCCATGTAAGTACGGGCTTCAAAATAGTGCTAACATATTCCCTGTGCGTTGTAAGAGGTGACTAAAAGGAAGTAAAGAAGATATAGATAGTTTTACCATCGGCCAGGGCAGATACCACTCCATGCACTTTACCACGATGATTCAGTTCAATTTGGGATGTTTTGAGTCTAGAGTGCAGTTGGTACTAGGTACTACTTTGGTTCCAGCCTTGCTTAGAGTGAATTTCAATAAAAAAAAATATCAGTCAGCCTCTAGGGATGGGCAATTCAGAATACTTCACTATTCAAGTAATATTCCAGAATATCTCATTCAACTCCAGAATCCTGAAACCTATTTCTCAATTTCTGATTGCATACCCGGAACAGAGTAAAAATTATAGGCAATTGTTAGAATAGGAATCAGAGCATTATAAGCATCAAGTAAGTCACAACAGTCATTCTCACAAAAATTCGGTATTTAACCACAAAAAATGATGATTACACAATATGAAAAAATACAGTTCTGGATTTGGATAATTTTCTATAACAAATATATCCGATAAGCCATTGTGTAATGTTCATCCCAATCGGTGTCTTATTAAAAAACACTAATTTTGAAATATATTTTTCATATAGTCTGAATCGGGAAATCGAGGAAGTTTTTGAAAGAAATATCAATGATTTAATTCAACCCAAATTTCATATCCAAAAGAGGCAATCGTATGAGCAAATTAGGCAGTGCAGCAATATTATAAAGAAAACATGAGAATTCGCAGTAAAAAAATTATAGTAATTTTGAAACAAATAAAAACGTCTAATTTTACAGCAAGATGACAGCAAGAAGAAGATTCAGAATTGGAAATTATTGTCAGATAAGTATCAATAATAATAATAATAGTATCAATAATATAATAGTTATGTCAAGCCTTAGTCATAAATAAAGCTATTTGTACCATTTTATTACTACTGGTAATAATAAACATATATAAAGTGCATTTTAACCTATTTATGAATAAAACATAAGGTAGACACCACCAAAAAGGACAAAATAGAAGACATACGCAAGCAATAATCTACATAACACATGGAACCAATGCAAGTGTTGTGCGAAAACCAACTGCCCTGTACAATGCTCAAATCACAAAATTTGTCATTATTTATTAATTTGCTGCAAAAAACATTGGAAAAACAGCAACTTCTTTTTTCTGAAGATTGAAATACAATTCTATCAACTGAACTAAATTTTAAAATAAGTTCTTCGAACCTATTCTTTTGTAGAATGTCGTTATCTAAATAGTCAGATATTCTAGCAGTCTGACTAAAAATAATTTAGTTTTTAGAGTATTCTTGAATTTATTCGTTTTGCAGCTTTAAAAATTTGACATAAAACATGACTCCGCTGCGAAACATTGTTTGAAATATTTTCAATTCCTGATCTGAAACTTTGAAACATCATGCTATTTATATATAAAATATATATATAAAATATATATATATATAGTCAATTTTAGACATTGTTTCAATTAAACCATAATGTGAACCCTAATCTTGATTATAAAAAAAATTATTCCTCGTACCTCTCCATGAGTTGTTCTTGTAAATCTGTACATCTCTGAGAATAATTCTCTAAATCGATCATAGCATTGTTATATTTTTGTTGCAAGATCCCAGAGTCTTCGATGAGTTTCTCATGAGCCATCTTCTCTTCTTCCAGGCTCTTTTGTAGATGAAAATTTGAATCTTTCAATTCGAGAATATCATGCTGGTGGTCACTGATAGCAGCTTCTAGTTTGAGCTGAAAGGAATCAAATTAAGATGATAGCTGGATTATATTAGTATGCATTTTAGAATACATGGAGAGCGCCGCTTATTCTCATCATCCAGGGCAGATATCATTGTTTGCCATGTCATTTGTAGCTTAGATAGTTTCCTTAATACTCAGAAGATCACAGTACCATAGAGAATTTTTCCAGATTACTACAAAGGTGCAGTTTCCTTAATCTTTAGAGGATCACAGTACCTTAGGGAATTTCTTACAATTACCACAAGAGTGCAAATTCCGATTGGCAGAATATATGCGCTCACTTGAAAAAGGGCTATTGGTATAGTTACAATCGAAACAAGCCTCTGAAGGCCACAATACACTTTAAGTCGTCTTACCATTTCAATGTGTTACATTTTAGGTGATAAAACAAAAACAGCTTTACTTTGCGTTAATCACATTATTTACCTACAAAGCACATACATACGCAACGAAACGAGCACACTCCGTTAGCTTGCATGACAAATCGTTCATCTGAGTTATAAAATATGTTGAGCTAGCGTAAAACACAAGGCTAAAATAAAACAAACTTATAAAAAACGCAACCTACGTAAGCAAGTATTGCGGCCTTCAGAAATACTACATTCGATAATAAATCCAAAAACCTATGAAAAACCAGCAAACAGCTGGACCTAGAGGGGAAATCAATCTAGATAGAACTGAATCATTATTGTAAACTGCAGGAAGTGATATCTGAAATTCACACTATATTAGATACAAGTTAACAAAAGCTGACAACCTTCAAATTTTGCTGTTCTTTGAAAGCTTCAACCAATTTTTCACTCATTGACCTTGCTTGTGATAATGCATCATCTCTTTCTTCTTCCATTGTATTGCATTTTTCTTCATTTTAATGTGAAAAGGTGAATAAGTTTATAATCGCAATATCACTGGTACAGAATACTATTCAGTCATTTGCAATGGATGTTCAAAATAAATCAAATATTCGAATAGATTCGAAAATGAATGTATCGATAAAAGTAAATATTTTGATTTTATAAATTAAATCGTAGTATCTTTCCAACTCTTGTCAATGTTCTCTTTCAATTATAGGAAATATCGACCATAAAATAGCTTCAACTCAGTATTTTCCTCTGACAGGAATCACGTCCTTTCCCCTTTTTTCTGGGCAACCTCATTGTCACTTGGATGAAAGATAGAAACCTAATCTTAACTACAATTAGTTTCATACCATCTACAACATTTTCAAATGCCAAAATAAATTTCACCATAATACCCACTTCGCACAGTAGGGATACAATTTAGAAACCAGGCAGAAAATTGGCTCATCCACCATTTTAAGAATGGTTTCTATCAGGAAAAGGTCAACCAATGGAACCAGCACGGTTCGATGGATAGTTTTACCATCATCCAAACCTAATGTGGAGCAAACTCAGCCAGAAATCTCTTTTGAGGCCATGAAAAACTTTGCCTTCTCTAATTGCAGTAAAATATAAGACTTTATGCATATCACATCTGTGATTGATTTGTCCAATAATGAAATAAAACAAATTGGAACACCTGAAATCACAAAAGTACCCGATCAGAAATATTATTTTGTCAAACATGAGCCCCACAGATGGACCGCGCCTCACCGACGCGATCCATCAGTGACTCTTATTGACAAAAGATGTTTTTGCAATTTTTTATTTTTTTCAATCGGGTGAAAGCATAATCAAGCTACATTCTTAACGTTAATGACAAAATATCCAAAACAAAACATAATCGACTGACCCAATAATTTAATCGACTTCATTTCGCTTTCCTCTTGCTTATCATCAGAATTCTGCAATAAATTTTCAACCAATAGATTTCCTGATTCATGTCGTAATGTTGTGAATTCATTCACAAGTTCGCCAACCTTTGTCATGATATGATGCAACTAAAAGAAAAGAGTTGACTATGTAAATCAACACATCCGATGGAATAATCGATTATTGAAATCGACTTGCCACAAAAGCATGAAAATTTTGGACAAAACCCTCAGACTCTGTAGAAGTGCACCGAAGAAGATAGCTGTCAAAAACATGTCACCAAGTTTATTGGGCTAAGCTACGAGAAAGTAGATGTCAAAATGTAGTGATCATATCCTATTCCATGCCTAGATTGAAAAAATTTCTAATGCAGCTGAAGACTTTTGAGTTTTTGAAAATTTAGTATACCAAAGCAAACACCTAATATGGCAAGCAACGAACCTGTTCTTGAGGTGATTGAATTTCAACCGGAGTTTGCAACAATTCAATGGGTAACACTGTCAACATTTGTTGTACTATTTTATCCGTAGCAAATTTTGTCGCATCTTCGGATCTAATTAGCAATTCTTTTTCACGCTTGTTAAAATCCTCAGTAAGTGACAATTCAAGAATTTTCTTATCGTTTTCGGCTTTCTCTGAGGTATTTTTGAGTTCAGTTTCTAACGATGACACTTTTTCTTCGAGCGATTGTCGTTCTTTTTGTAACTCGCTTAATTTTTCCTGGAATTCAAGATCGTGCTCAAGATTATCGGTTGAAGTTGAAGGGGAAATTGATGTAACGCTTGTACCAGAAAACCCGCTAGTTATCAGCGACATTCGAACAGAAACAGTGTCTTCTAGATTTCTTTTATCTTCTTCAAGAACGGATATTCTGTATTTGAGTTTCGAATTAGTCTCTTCAGCTTCTTTCATCAAATTCTGAAGTTCGCTGTGTTTAATCTCCCATTCCTGCTCGCGACTCTGTGTTAAAAGATAAGTTGAATAAAAAATATATATATTCAAAGCACTGAAACATATGAATTTTAAAAGAATTCAGCTTTCAATAAAATATATAAATATAAATTGTTGGTGAAGCGCAGTGTGAGGACGGTCACGTCACGTCAATAAGTGTGGTGAGTATATCGATATCAATACCTACTTTTGAATATCTTCACTAGACCATCACTCACCGCAAAAAGGGGTAATGCAAGAATTTTCGAATATACCCATGCCTAACAAAGTAAAAACGCCATTTTGTATTTTTGTAGTCATTGACAGGCAGCCTCGATAAAAATAATAACAATTTTGAAAAATCTCATACTTCACTTATCCATATTGTTATTTTTCAAGTGGAGGTGTGAATACTAGCGTATTTAGGCGAGACCTCTCTTATACAAAGTTTCTAAATATGTATGGACAATAACGCAAAATTTTCATTGAACTAGCCATTATAACGTTTGCGAATGCCTATAAAACTGAAAATTGAATTTTCATAATTCAGTGATCGAACCCAATTCGATGGAATATGTTCAGTAACAATAAGTAACTAGCCCTGTAGGTATGGACTTTAGAATATCCCTAACATATTTCCTGCATGTTGTAAGAGGCAACTAAAAAACGCAGAAAAGAGCTAGATGGTTTTACCATCGCCCAGGGCCGCTACTCACTGCACTTAAATATTGTGGTTCAGTTCTGCTAGGCTTTTTTATGTTCAAAGTGCAGTTGTTAGTAGCTCTTTGCTGTGTTAGTTGGTTCCTTCTGGGTACTGCTTCCAGCGTTGCTCAGTAATATTGATTATCAGAGTAACGCTTATAAAACAACTTTTGTTTATACGATTCGCTTTGTTGCGCAGTATATTAATGAGCTGTCAAGTCTATGATGCTTATATTTGTAAAATTTATGTTGTCATATAAGTAATGATTTTCAGTCTTGGCATTTGGACGAAATGAAAAATAATCATGTGATGACTATGTTTTTCCATGTGCCTCAAGTTGTGAAAGATAAGCTGAAATCCTACCAGTTGTTGTGTTACTATACCTGGAATTCCATCGTCATTTGGCCCATAGCATCTTGCATGCTTTGATTTCTTGATTCTAAATCTGATATAACTCGAGCTAGAATATCTTCTTTTTCACCAGCTGCACTTGCTACTGCACTTGCCTCATTCTCTAATCGTTTCAAAGCTTCCTACAATTAATAAAACAAAATTTAGAAGCAGAATAGGAGTTCAATTTCTATGAGTGGTTAAAAAATTCAATATGGTACCGTACTCTGAAGTCGTTAAATCTGGAGTCGTTTATTTACGATGTATAAAAATAAAGTTTAAAGAGAACTATAAAACAGATTAGGTTGTTGGATGGTAGCGAGCCATAAAGCTAATATTATGGCGATCAAAATCCAATGTGGTGAATTTGACACTGTTCAATTTACATAAGATTTTTTTGAAAATTAAGTAGAATTCTGATATCAGTTGTAACGAATCGTTCTCCAAAGAATGTTTTTCTATGTTTATTATGAGACTATTGAATCGAAATAGCAGCCTCAACATAAAAAACTATGGATTTGAAATCCAGGCCATTCCCAGTCAGAAAAATATCTTTGTTTTGTTAAGTATGAGTGATTGATGGAGTGCGCCGCCAAGGCACCGTCCATCTGCGGCTCATGCATGACAAAATTAAATCTCAAAATTTGCTCGAATGCGATGGCTGAACAAAATAGTACCTGTTGTTCATGAATTTTCTGATCGGATTCATTAAGCTCAAGAACAAGCTCTTCAACACGAGGATCGACACTTGGGGGTCCAGTACTACCTACTTGAAAGAAAGTAATAATAAGGTATCTCGAAAACCATTTCTCAAACAACAATTGTTTGTCACTGTATTAATGCAGACAATCAAATACTTCAGTACAAATATATTGTTGTTTAATTTTGATTTTATCATGAGACCAATGTGACAACTGACAGATCTTGTTTTTCTTAGAGTGTCTGAAATAATAATAATATAACTTTGTTTGGATGGACAGAACAGCTCTTAAAATTCATCAAATATGCTATTTCGTAAGACTATTGATCATTTGGAACCTTTTAATGCAATTTGGTTGCTACCGTACTCAAAAAGAGACATTTCAATCTTTTAGCAAAAGATTTATCATGAGATTCCGCATACTTGATAAGTTTTTTTCTGCCATTTGCTTCGGGTGTCTGAGTAGCTGAGCAGCTGTCAGCAAATTTTGCCAGAGATTACATTTACTTCACTTTATAACATATTAACTATATTACTTTTTTTGGCTGTTAATGCAATACGTAGAGATTTATTCTTCATTCTGTAGGAGAGTTATAAATAGTGCTAAGCATATTACCATTTGATATTTCACCAAGAATACAAAATGAATAGAGAAACCAAAAGACAATTACCATCCAGAACACTGCTTCCACTTTGTACTCCTCGTATTTGTGGATGTTCCATCATCATCGATGCAGATGTCATATGAGATACATAACTATTTAAACTCCCTAAACTTGAGGCTCTATCACCAGGAGCTCTCCATTGATCGGCAGTGGCAGGATGTCTCTTGCTGTGAATAAAATTAAGACCTTTCTTATTCAAAAGGTTAGCAGGCTAGTATATAAAGCATTATATGAAATTATTAAAATGTTTCAAGTGTAATGCTAAAGAGCTACTTCTGAATCCTGACATACAGGTCAGTTGCAAAAGGCTTCAATAACATGAACCTCGATATAAAATGAGGGTGTTTTATATAACAAGATTTCGAATTTTGCCCATGGTTACGGTTGCTGGTGGAATGTCAGAAAAAAAAGTGTTTTTCATCAGAAGAAAATTTACCCAGGATAAGAAATTTGATTACAAGAAAATTACAAATCATTTTTGAGCATGAGTCACTGGTGGATCATCAGTGGCTTATTCTTGACAAAATAAAATTTTTGTATGCATCAAAGACTATTATATTATATTCATCAACATTGCTATGAAATATCGATCAAAACTTCAATACAAATGATAAAATAAAATACCTTGCGAATGTAGGCCATGCTGTATCCAAATCATAACCCTTCGAAATCAAGTCGAAATTTACTGCATTAATATCATACAGAGCATTCAAAAATGAAGTTATATATGTTGGACGAGTCAAAAGACACATAGGTTTCAAGTACTGCATGCAAGTTGTCTGATTCATTAAACAGTTCTGAAAACTGTCAGCGAGTGTTTGGTGAACAAGGCAATAGCGAATCAAAGCTCTTCCCCTTCCTTGTGACGATCTCACCTGAAAAGTGCACAAAAAGGAATAAAAAATGGTGCTAATCTCTTTTCTGTAACAACAAAAATTAAAATTGGTCGAATTGAGCTGACATAATTTGAGAACTTAGAAAGACATCTTTATCATATGCATTGCACTAATCATCAATACCAATATCATGGCTCGGCATTTTGAATACTAGGAGATTTTAATATTGATATGAAAACTGATAGTTGAATCAACACAGTAAAAAACATTCATTGAGTACATGAACGAGCAGCACAATATCTCTAATATGAAAGCGTATTAATACGACATCATGGCCTGCTGTAGTTTGCATACATTTATGGTAACAGTCTCTTTTTTTCTTGGTCAAACAAAATTTATGTAGTTTTCAAACTCCAATTCAGGAGTGTTGATGATTTTAAGTTTTATTACTCACTATCTGCTCTGTAAAAGTGGGCTTCAAAATACAGTACAAGTAAGGCAGTGAATAAAAAAAGGCAAAGAAGTTTAAAAAAATGAAATTACCAATGCTCAGGGCAGATACCACTCACTCTGCTGCACCAGACTGGCAGAATGTTAGCCCCTGCTATACAGACGACTAAAGGAAATAGATTCATCAAAGGGAAATTAAAATAGTTCCGTTATTTCTTTTTCATAACTTGCCATATCACTAACCCACACTGCAGTTTTAACTGTGGGAGGCTAAAAATATTTTTGATAGGAAAGTCGAAAACAAATTCAGTTTTCAGTTATCAATTTTTCACCACCAAGTTTTTTTTTCTGCAACAATGGCAATGAATGGTAATTGTCAAAACGATGTTTAGTAATGGTCTCTTCAGATACCATAGCACTCAGTACTATTGGCAGAAGCTCTTAATAAAGATTGATGGCTGTGAATTTTTATGAGAGTCAGCAGTTGTTTTTAGACCTCAACTTCGGTGACAAATTTTTTTTTTACTTGAATGATTATACCTCTTTATTAGCACGAACATAATTTAATCCATTCGACAATCCTTTGGTTCGTTTCAAGCTATCATACATCCAATGCCAGTATTGCTTAGTTCCGCCAAGAAATGATTTTTCCTTCATGCAGGTTTGCAAAAGATATTCAAGTTTAACACACAACCGATGAAGTACATGATTGTCATCAGTGATTGGATCGCCAGAATGGTCAAACTCTTCGAAAAGTTTGCTGGTGATTTCTGCAAGAATAACATAAGTGATATTTATTGCAATTACGGTATATTCTTTTCTCTCAAATTGATATGGAAACCCCAGTAGCCATGTAACTGTACTGTGTATAGCAAAGTCCTACACAGTATACGCACAGAATTGGAACTCAGGAGGATTGGAGATACATAGCTGATAGCCAACAATCGAGCACTGTTAAAAGTATTTATTCCAGACCATGGGATCCATATAAAACAAAGATAACATTGAAATTAAATTGGAAATCTTGAGTCGAAGTAGAATAAAAAAAAATTAGTGGTCCTAAAAGCTTCGCTGTAAACGAAATCAATCCTTCAAATTAGGTGAAATGTTACTCATAGACCCCGCAGAAGATAAATTACCTTGAATATCTTTCAAAATGCGTGGAGTATTTTCTCTGGACACAGCAGGTACCATTGTGGTGTTGTTGGAAATAACTGACCAATCCTGCTCCGACATCCCGCACCCATTCAAAAGTTAAACTGGCTGGCCAGGCATAGAGTAACTTTATACCATATCATTACGGCCTACTCAGTACTAACACTGACTGAAAACAAATAGCACCCTGTTAGCATCGCAAAATTATATGCGTTACCCTAATGACCGGCTTATAGCTGTCGCAACTTCCTTCTCAGTCGCGTCTATAGTATAAACTCACTTACCGATCGAAATACGTTTCTAGTATTTTGCATGCTTGTTACTTTGTCAAGCATGTGCCATAGTTAGACCACGCTTCGGCGATGCGTTTCAATCATCAGTGACCCATACAACGTTAGCGTACGGTACTTATCAAAGCTATAAAGTCGTAAGTTGTTATTTCTGGCGACCGAGGGTCTTTTTTTTCTGTTGTCACGCGGTATCAGAGCTTTAAGTAGCGTTGTAAATTTTAAAATTTCGAATCGAATCTCTGTTGATTTGAATTGATGCAACATTAAAAGAAACGTTAGTTCTCGCAAATATAGACATTGTAGCTAAAAACGAGTGGGAAAGTTTTTTTCAATTTGAATAGAATAATTTTCGAGAAGATTCGAATATTTCATTCGAGAATCGCTTCGGGAAAATTTATTTAAAACTTGCACCGCTAGTTGTACGCTTTATACTAATTTCCCCATACCCGCAAACTATTCCGCCAACCCTCTTTTTTCCGACACTTTCACTGGTGCTATCGTTACAGCTCATCCCGATAGTTTCACCAAGACTGGAAACGCCGGTATCCCCAGTGAAGTCCCAACATATATTCCTGTAGCCCTCGTAAGTATATTTGTTGTTTGTTCTTGTTATATTATTTAAATTTCTGTAGCCTCAAATTATATATTTTGTCCATCCACGTTATATTTTTATCTCTTTCGTCACGTGTAGTGTCAGGTTCCTCTTCCTCTAGACAGTTTATCTCAACATGTGGACGCAAATTGAGATATGACCTAGTTTGTAGATCTTTGGAGTGCACAGTGCAAACACATTATGGCAGAACCAGCTCATTTGTAATTGCATTTGATTAATATATTTAAATCTCATTATAAACAGCAAATTTTAATGTCAGAATAGACTATTTTTGCTAGCTCAATTTAAGCAATCGTAATATGTTAATTACGCAATCCTAATTTGGGCACACTTTTTCCACACACGTTCAATAAAAGAATGTGTAGAAAAAACTTCATAGAGGAAGATGCTAAAAATACATGGATCACATCTAGCTAAATAAATATTTGAAAACTGTCATGTTTATATGAAATGAACTGTTGAAAACTTTTGTAACCAAGAAATTTGCCCAGACTGCAATTTCATTAGATAATTAAGAACCTGAGGGGGTTTCGATGTCATTGGCACTAGAAGCTAATCAGAGTTAACTCAAACTGGTGAGTAGGTGGTTATAGGCAAATCACAAGTAACAATATTGAATAAGATATTTGTTAGGCACTATGATTTTATAAAAAAGTTGACAACAGAAATTTTGAAAAAAAATAAAAAATAACACTGAATAATTTTTTTTTATAGCCACTCCAAGTAGGTCACCCTATCCAAAGCACCCTGGGTTAAGTGGTGGGCATGGATAAGCGAGCCGGACTCGCCGAACTCGAATCTGAGATCTTCAACCTGTGATGCCAACATGTTTAACCACTAGGCCATCGCGCACACTAAAAATTTATGTACGGTAAATTAAAATGATGTAAATTAAAAAAGAATTTATCTGCATATAATTTATCGAGAACAAAGAAAAAAATTTTGTTTTGCATATCAGATGGCATGCTAAACAGCAATGAAATTTCATTTCAACAAGAATTAGCAAAAAATTGACGGTGCTTCAGTGGCATGATTGATAACTCAACAAAATAGGCCGAGACAAAATTTCTCTAATCGGGATACAGTAATCAAACACTCCAAATCAGGCATCAGCACACCAATATTCCTGAAAAGATGCCATTTTTAGATTCAAAATCTTAATCAATTTGAATATTTATCTCTGTGATTTGATGTGATATGGCATAAGCATTACCTCAGTAGGAGAAATTTCATGTCCGAAAATTGAGACAATGATGGACTTACACGTGCTTTGGGGACACGGTCTGCGGTGCATCAATATTCTGCAA
Source organism: Styela plicata (assembly GCA_963675895.2). Classification (NCBI taxonomy): domain Eukaryota; kingdom Metazoa; phylum Chordata; class Ascidiacea; order Stolidobranchia; family Styelidae; genus Styela; species Styela plicata. The sequence continues at coordinate 7,556,279 of OZ023152.1, forward strand.
AATATTTTTGACTAGATTTAACTAGTGATCTTACATATAAACTTCCACTGAAAAATTTTCACTGCCATGCAAGAATAAAAGATGGCCATTTGGTGAATCTTATAAGAGTTTTTAAAAATATTCAGATTTTGAAAAAGATTCGGTATTGGATTTGAAAATAAATGCATTTAAAAGTGGCGACCCAAATCATGAGACAAATTACACACAGTCACAAGGAAATACATCAATAAATAAAAATAACACAGCCAACATTTAAAAAAAAGTAGTGTATGAATGAATCATTATGCAAAAACAGCTGTGTCTTGGTACACGATTGGTTGAAGACATAATTGTCTGTAATGTATACTGCAACCATGATAACCAGGTCGCTTTTAGAATCAATATTTGATCTACATACATGACTAATTCAAACAATTCTTTTCTCTTTTTATAATCTAAATTTGCTGCAGGAAAGGTTGAGAGCAGTACTGAAAATAAACTGAACCAACAACTACCGCTAGTAAAACCAGCAACTTTGCACTAAATGAATAATTTTACATGCAAAACTGAACTAGTAACTGTAGTGTGTAATGAGTGGTATCTGCCCCGGACAATGTTAAATCATCTATGGCTTTGTAATTCCACCTGTTACAACAGACACCAAGAAAATTTAATGTCATTTCCAAAGCCTTTGTCGCATTAAGAATGATGCGAATTAATTTTTTAATATACATACATCATAGTACCAAAAATACATCAGAAAAAACGGTGAATGTAATACCAAGAAAAAAACTATGTACATATTCAACTAGAATGAGTGCAAAAAATGAGGTGTGGCTGAAAAATGACACATGATTGACCAATGATGTATTGGATCTAGAAATAATACTTTTGAAAGCAAGATATGAACATTTTTCGGTGTACATTTCTAAAATGTAAATGATTGATCATGGAAAAAATATTCAGCATGATCAAAACCTTTTTAAATACAAAAAATATCGAGGAATACAATTAGTAATATGTCGAATGGAACTTCAAAGGTAAAATATTAAAAAAAAAATGGAGCGAGTAAATAAAGGCAAGTAGGATTTCAAACACAGAACAGGAAAATTGAGAGAATAAAAACAAAATGGCACGAGCGGATCAAATAAAAACTCACAGATTGAGTTATCAAAAAATGAGAACAAGTACTACATTAGAACTTGATCGCTTGTATTTAAAAGCATTCAATGCTATTAAGTTGAGTGTGAACCGTCATCAAAGAACCACAACAAAGCGGCAGCATCTTGTATTCCTTCAGATGCCTGAAACTTTCACTCATTTTTATTCAGATAATTCAAACACTGCTCCGAAGTACGGGTAACTGAAGATTTCTTCTGAATAAACAGTTCACTACAGGATTTAAACAGACATAGGTGCTAATTCAGTGATAAATATTGACAGAAACAGCCATAGTTTTTTGTTTTGCTCATTTTTTCGGAGACATATTCTTGTGCCAACAACGTGGTTGTTGTGAATACCTCAAAGGATTTCCAAACCAGGCCACTTCCACATGTGCCCGACCTTTTTGATCCAAAACTTCCAAAACTGCTGGTACATTCTTAGCTTGAGAGAAAAGATAGGGTGCATTGGCTGGTTCAAGAAAACACTCATAACACGCTGATACGTAAGAAACAAAAAGTCTGATTGTAACAACATCAAATAGAACTTCTTTTTCTGGCAATGATAAAGTGCTTACGGACTGGTAAGCCTGTATCGCTTGTCGAGATGCTTCAATTGGGTCGGCTTGCAAAGATGCAGCTTTCAGCATGGCATACGCAACACATATCCCAACTTCTCCAACTAAATAAGTGTAAGCACATTCTTCCAAATCAATTAGTCCATTGATTTGCCACTGCCTTTCTCCTTCTCTATATTGCGTACAACTTTCTTCTAAAATGATGTTGCTATCGCTGAAGTCGCCATGTATGAAACCTGTTAATTGAGAGGATCAATAGGATGTTGTTTCTAATGTTATAATAGACCCTGTAATCTTATTCGGAAATTTGAACTACGAAAGGTAGCGTCACTCCACAGTAAGGATCAATTCAGATTACCTATAGTTGATTTTATGATGCATATCTGCTACTCAGAAACCCAAATAATATGCATTAAATTAGAAGAAAATTTAGCGAATTGGCAATATTTGTGGTCAGAAGATGAAAATGTATGGTTTCAAGGGCCTGCCTGGCGTTGGTTGAACTTGATGAAATAGCAGTATTGATGGATTTGAACCTTTTCTATCCATATGAAGTAACGACATCAATATTTTGTACACCCAAAGAACACCATGATTTTGCTTGCCTATTTGATTTTTTCTATAGAAAAAAGGTAAATAGATACCTTACCCTTTTTAAGTTCGTGCAATCGTGGCAAAAAATTCTTTTTAAATATATCCATATGTATTTGAAGGTGATTCCTCATTACAATATCTTCCACATATTCAAGTTTTTCTTCAAACATTGGGGCATTCTCTGTGTGAAACACCGAATGTATTGAAGAAGCGGTTTTCATGTCATAATTGAAGGTCTTAAAACATGAAATAAATAAGAGTATAAATTATCTTACAGCATTGTGCAAAAATTTATACAAGTCAAATAGGATTCTGTTTAACTCAGATACTAAGAGCTACACACCACCCACCATTGATTGTCATGTGAGGAATGAACAGGTAAATCTTGTGAGGGTAATTACTAGGTAAAATTATTTTAACCTATAAATGGTCTCAGATAATAAAGTATAATGGTATTGCCAGCCATTTTTACAGCTGATCCATAAAACATCGTTGACGATTCCTTCACTAACCATGAAAAAAGTGTTCAAAGAATATTATCTTTACATGTAGAGCAACAGCGAGAAATCTGTTATGTACTCTGGGCCCTGTCAAAATCCATCCGATGATAATTTGTAAATGTGATAATATGGATTGTCTTACTAATTCCAATAAATGATACTATTAGGATCCCCATTTCATATTAATTATATTCTAACTTTGTAGCTTGATAATGTTGGAATTTCTGATGGTTGGGGTAATAACAATATTTTGCATTTTTTATGACTATATATATATATATAATTCGTTCTTATGTTGATGTCAGAGAATTCATATAGAATAATTTGTGAATTCGCAAATCAAATATTTTGGACAGCCCTAGTGGTGGTGAATTGAAATTAGTTTAATAGACTTATATAACTTCATTCCTAACTAAACCCGTAAAATAACAATCCTAGTCCTGAGATGGTATAAGATATAGGTCCTGGATTTTGATTCAGATTCGGTTTCGTTGCTGCTTCTAAACTTAATCATCTAAAGTAAAATTATATACTGTATAACAAAAAAAAGTTGTCTTAGTGATATGAGTACAATAGCTTTGGACATGACTGCACAGCAACGGGTTTTGTGAACCAGGAATGGTAAAAAATATCTTACTTAGAAGGTACCAATATCCATGTTTATGTATTTGATTATAGTTTATAAGACATGAAAATGAATGGATTTTACAAATTTATGTTGATACACTAGGTACATCGGGTTGCTCCAAAGATTATTTTGAAATATGCTAGACCAGCAAAATGTCAGATACTAACCTAATCAGAAGAAAAATAGGTGTGCATATGTTTTGTATAGATAAGTCTATCTGGATATTATGCATGACAAAATAAAATTTCTGATTGAGTAGACTGAAAAAGACCTCCATCAAGAAAAAAAATACTAAAATAAGACACCAGTTGATTCATACTTGCATTATCTGATGAAATCTTCCACATAACAATCCCATGTCAGAAGCAATATTCATCACCTCATCTTTATTCATCACAGCTTCATTTATAGAAACTCCATCCACATATGTTAACAACTGCACTTTGTATTGTTTATCACCTAGATATTATATATTGGGTATGACTTTTTATTTGTTGTGGAAACGCTTTTAGACTCCAGAATAAAATTGATTTGGGTATGGTAAAGTTCTTCTTGTGGTATACCATTATATTTATAGTTTTCACCAATAGGTTGCACTATTGCTCTATGGCTTTAAAACTCTTGTCAATAAATATCTTTTAAGACCACAATACACGTGAAGTTATCTTACCGATGCGTTGCATTACATTCGGGTAACAAAATAAAAATGGCAATACATGGCTGCATTGCTTTGCGTTAATCGTTTTTGTATGCCTCAAAGCACAAATGCCCACAACAAGCACTCCACGTTAGGTTGCATAGCCAACCATTCTGGTTTATTGGAAAAGGTAAGTAAATGCATGCAGAGCAATGTGTATAACGCAATGGTGAAATATAACAAACATGGAAAAAAACGCAACCTACGCAAATGTGTAGTGTGGCCTTTAGGGATGAAGATTCTTTAACCCTCCTTCATTCCTACATTTATTTAGCTCTTTGCACACTAGTGACTTCAGGAGACTTTCATGTATGATCTTACTCGTGCAACCTTGCTTAGAGCGAATTTAGATATATGCATTATTTGAAAGACTAAATATATTGCTAAATATCATCAGAAATGTTGTGTGGAGACAAGCTTTTGTTAGCTTGAGTCATTAATAGATCACGTCATATTAGAATTGATTGAAACCTTCATCGAATAATATGGATTGCCAGAGTTATAGAGACGCATACCGGTATTCAAACGTTATGTGCACCTTTAATTTAAAAAGTAGCATCCCAAACCACAATATTTGACACAAAGCAACGAAGTTACAATGTGATATTTACCGTATACAGTAAATTGAATTTGAACTCTTGCTCAACCTATGTTTTTCAACTTACCGAAAGAATAATCTACCATAGTTTCACCATGAATTGATTCTATCGGAATAGATGCATTGATTCCATGTAAATGTAAATGTTTCAGCATTTCATGTTGCATATCAATGTTACCTATAAAATGAATAATAAAATTAAATTCTAACCGTCTTGGACCTTTGTCAGGATTGGATCAGGGTGGCACAATCTTGCTTTTCTGTTGGTGTCCAAAATGATGAACAAAAAGTGGGTCTCATGAATAGTACCATATATCTGATTATCATAATAACTTCCTATGTTGCAAGCGTCTCATCCTAACCCGGGAGACAATGCCAGAAGCTTGCAGCAATGGCGCCCCCTAGTTAGGATGAGAATATATGACAGTTTTTATTTTAATGACATTCGGGAATATGGTACTAAACTTCACTAGACCCCAAAAAGTCTCAAATCCATTAACACTACTATTCCATAGCAATTTTAATGATTTTGAATATTTTTCTACAGATTAGTAGCTACCAGGCACTAAAAACATTTTTTGCTAAATTTTCTTCTGATGAGAGCTATTTTCTTTGGGTGTCTAAGTAACAGAGTAACTGGCGTTTCGTCACTCTGGATTTGATTTTGGTTCAGCATGGCAACTAACCGTGACAACGAATTACAACAAATAAGTAATAGTTAAAGCCCCAAAGTGACTCCAGTCGGGGGAAAAGTATCAAAATTCAATCACATTTCAAACACACATCAAAGAAGTTTATACAAGGTATTAAATATATTTATATATAACGTTACATATAATGTGAAACGTACCAAGGTAATATGAATGCGAAAGATCCGAAAATTTCAATAAGAAGCATTCATTTGTTGATTTACGATCAGTTACCGTGTTGATGCGGTCATTTGCAGTAACTTTATAGTTGAAATTAGAATACCCTGTCATTGTTTTCACCGATTCAGGGGCTATGTTGAAATATTTTCTAAGAACATTCCAAACTTCTCTTCTTGGTATTCTACTAACCATGTTTCTGTTTTTAGCAAAAACTGGATTAATGCAATATTATAAAAACATTATTATGTTTATTAGTCTACAGTTTTATTTTTACATTTCTATCACATCAATACCTCAAACTATATTTATACTCGTATTTATTTCCAATCATCCTGTCACTCACACCCAGCACCTAAACTACCGAAGAGATTGAGAATACAGAATCTGAGAACACAGAATATATAACTTTTTAAATATTGAATATCGATTCCAAATAAGGCATAAAAAACAGTAAATGCAGGTAAAGTGTAACAGAGTTATTAAAGAGGGGGAATATTGGACTCTTCAACCTCAGCGAAAACCTTTCAAATTGCAAACAATTTCTAATTTTTCTTGCACATTTGACAATCTTCTTACAGCTTATGCGTCTTTTCAGCAGTCAGTATAAACACAGAACAGTAAAGATGGCACTACACGCTTGCATAGGTTGCGTTTTCCTTGGTTTGTTTAATTTTACCCTTGCGTTCTACGCAAGCGCAATGCTCTGCATGCATTTCCTTGCTTTTTCCAATAAAACAGAACGGTTTGCTGCGAGAGCTAGCGTAGAGTGCTTGTTTCTTTTTTGCGTTTGTGATTAGAGGGCATGTGAAGACGATTAACACGAGGTAATACAGGCGTGTATTGCCGTCTTCATTTTGTTACCCGAACAACGCACCGGTAAGACACAGGACAACTTCGCGTGGATTTAGCCTTAAAACTGTAAATTAACCATTTTTGCCCGTGAGTCAGAAAGTCAACGCCGGAGATCCTCCCTGGTTGTCACTGCAAGATCGGACAAGTGGACAAAACCTCTAATGAAGTTTAAAAAAGCGCAAGTCCCAAAATCAATTCGACAAAAGATAAAACTGCACAAACAACTAAATACAGAATAGCCACAAATAACCAACTGAAGATAATAGGGAAAAAGTTTGGCTATGTTCTGCATTGGAGGTATGGGTTGCGGAGGCGAGAATTGAATATCTGTTGAATTCAGAGCAGAGCAGCAAGCGGAATAATTTTACAAATCTAATCACTATGGTATTATAAGGAATAAGAGAAAAATCACGAATCGAATATTTTGGACTGCATAGGAACGGAGATGTGAGCTCCCCCAATGGCTTGGCAGGTAAAGCGATGGAAAAAAGTGAATAAAAATGTATGCAGTTTCACGCGCTACATACAGCATAGGAACGGACCACCCACTGGGATGTCTAAAATGCCTATATTTTTTTTTAAAAAAAGGGACCTATATGCTCCTTTGACACATTTAGATAAAACAATTTTCTAATGCTCAGTGTTTATCGTGACATATGACAAGACCATATGTGTAGTGACGCCACCACGATAGCTAACGTGATTTGGTCTCGTCCGCTATATGACACAGAAGATCGTTTGCATAATATTCCATTATTTTATATGAAATAATGCAACCCATAGGCTTCATATTAATATTTATCAATTTGTATTATATTGGATGAAAGCTTCACATCCAATCAAACTATCACAATTTCGATTATTTAGTCTGTCGATAGCGTAAGCGGTACCGATAGCATATACGGAGTATATCCATATAGTAGTGTGAGCTCATACAGCATACCTGGGTCCCTCTTTCAATTTTACATTTTACACTTGTCTAAATAGGAAGAATTTTTCATGCGGCGAACCACGACCCCACGTGAAGATACCGGTTCCGAATCACCGGGGTGAAGTTTCCATATTTCTCATTTTCCTGGACCTGGTTGGTGGACGAAGCCGTAATCAGTGCTTACGTGAACCGCAGTGCACCGGTGAGGCGTCCAGCAGACCTCTCGCATATAATCATCACCCCTCACGGGAATCGAACCCGCGACATGGTGATCGGATCAAAGACGCGTAGCTTGAAGTTTATTCCTAACGCTTTACCGATTGAGCTAACTGGGCACCCAGGGGACCAGAGTGAATGTACAGGTCCTTTCAGACATCCCAGAGGGTCCGATTTTGTATAAAACAAGCCCAGTTTGGGTCCGTTCCTATCCGTTTCGCTAATTATAGGAACCGAATCCGCACGCACCCAATCTGGGATAGCAAGTTAGATTCGACAACACACACGTGCTTCACAAAATATGGGTTGTTCTGTTCGCGGTGGCGGTAGCGTAATGATTTGTTACATAGCTACTATACTTGCCGAACGTAAAACCCAATGAATGACGCGGGTTCGAGCCCCAACAAAGACGAGATCGATGAACGAAAAAGCCTTCAAGAGCAATACATGCTGCGTGCCCCTAGGCGAGGAACTGTGTAGCTCGATCACCTTACAGGTTCCTCATTGGTCCACAGGCATACTATATGGACTAGCAAGATGCAAGATAAATCTCGTAACCAGATGAAATTATGAGCATTGTTGATTGCGATCTGTGGAATAAATTTTATTTCCTTTTCTGGTTCAGAAACTTTGAATTCAGTGACTATCTCATGATTCGGTGAGAAATTATTCATTTTAAAAAATAGGCGCGCGAAAACTTTCATTTTACACACAATCAGGTCTAAAATACGGTTTGAAAAACATATTTGTTTAAGTTTGTTCACATTTCACCGCGCGTGGAAGTATTTAGGTTGAGTATATGCCCAATGAAACGCGCTTTAACGCGTTGTGAAGGAAATCATTTTTATGTCAAATCAGTCATATCCCTGAAAACATTCCATTCACACGTTCTGGAGTCGCCTTAGCAGTTGGTCGCTGGCTCCACAAAGATAGACTAGCCTGGGTGGATCGAAGAAATTTTGCATTAATATAATTTCAACAGTCAAATCGAAGTATCAATATCGTACAATAAAGCTACAATGATAAATACATTATTAGAATATTTAATCAACTGACTGGAGTCAGATATATGGAGTAACGGAGATAGTCAGTAGCATTGCGATGTCGCCTTGTTTAGTCTCCAGGTAATATCAGTTAAAGACAGTGGTTTCAAAGAGTAATATAGGCGGGGTGATTTGTAAAAGGCACCGTAATCAACAGTCCTAATACGTGTTGGATAAAAGGACGAAATAGCTGGACGCACGGTAAATCCCATATAACCCGAAAGAATTGTAATGGGAGCCGTGACCGCGAGCGAACGTCTCTCTCCACTCGCTGACAAGTTGTCATAGGAGAGTTTTTGATGGAATCTTTCGGATTGATGGCGCATCACCCTTGATCGTGGTTGTTAAAGTTAGTACTAGGTCGATAAACGGACGAATCTAAATGTATTAAATATTATAGCCTTGATGCAGAAGATATTTGTCCAAACTATGCTCACCACTTGAATTTGCAAATTAGTTTTCCATTCTTTTTAGCTCCATTGTTTGTTTGTTTACTAGTATGATAGCATCACACGCCAATGATAATAACAATCAATACAGTATCTCTGTTTTTGTAAAGTTTTTTCACTTTATGCACAGTATCAATAATCCCACAAATCTTTCCAGTCAAACATTGTGAGTACTTGACCCCAAAGAATATTGGATGCGTAGGTTTAGCGCTTTCGGAGAGTGGGGGGTCAACAGACATCCCATATGCTTTTGCCTCCAGTGTGCACAATCGAGCGCACCTAAGTTACAATGTCATGATAAGTGCCGAACATGAGTTTTTGGCTAATTAAATTTAAAACAAGTAAGCGTGCGCTCACTTAACTATAAACGCACTCGAATTTTCAATAAAAATCAAAGAAAAATATGAATAAGACTGTAACTCGAACAGGCAAATAGGTCATCCGGCTTTCCATCGACCAAAAATATTCAGTAATTATAAAAGTGCAATATGAATCGCCAATCGGTATTTGTTTATGAGCATTTGTTAGTATCCACTTTTAATATTGAGCTATACATTTGTGATGAAGGTTTTTATTTAATTCCCGCCAACATCACTTTCCACAAGTTTTTGATGTATACCTGAGCAATAAATGTTTGCAGTTTTTCAAAAATACGAGTGGAATAATGAAATGAAAGATTTCAAGGTACTTGTCTGAACAGAGTTCCCTTAGCATAAATTCACCGCATACAAACCCTTATTACGATCGTAGTTTTAGGTATGTTTAAAAGTGGGTTATGGAGTGTCTTAGGCGGTAGGATATACAAAGGGAAACTGCAATAACTTATCATGATGCAGCTCTAATGGAAGTCACGGGCCATGTGGCGTTTTCTGAAGCGAGAACTGCTGAAATAGCCCTTCACGTCTTACTCATAAAAAAAGGGTAAACTAAGTTCGGTCGACTTAGACCTTGGCATAACACAATATGAAAAAAATTACTATAGTTCATTTACTCGATTTTTATCGAACATACGTTAATATTCGTCAACGTGATCGGGTGTGCAGAGGTATTTATTGTTAAATGTTTGTTTAAAACCAGCGCTATCAACCCATTCAGCGAACCAAAGTATTCTCAAGCAGAATTGCATTGTATTAAAATCAAATTCCCAATTCGCTCGCAGCAGCTCTATTACATTACGTTAGTTTAATGATATTTTATTTCTGAGAACGATACACCAAAACGCGTACGTGCCCGCCGTAAATATTTCACTTGTGCTTTCATAGCGCTTTTGAATTTTATTATAGTTTATCCGACTTTTGAAAATATTTGCCGCCTTAAGTAACTGAGAAGCGTGATCCTAATTAAAGACACTACTAAGATGATAAAAGTCATACATTTTCTTGCGCCCGTGCTTCAATCATATGTTATACACCATTTTAGTACAAAAACAATACATATATTTCTCGCAGTAAAAATACAAAGAAATCTTTCCTACATCCAGGCGCTTTAGAATACCTCATAAAACAATACCATTTATCTATGAGTTAAACACATGCTAAAGTTGTGGGATGCGCTCCGTGAGATTTCGATCATGTAAGTTAGTCGACGTGGCCTATTTATCCATGAATTACGCGTGTTCATCTTATTTACAACATTATACGTTCTCGAAAAGTAGGGTTGATTTTGTCTTATAGCAAAATGATTTCGATTTTCATGCTGTACATGAATGTAAACTATTGTCACATTATCAGAGCGTATGGACATCAGAAACAGCAGAAATACTTCAAGAAAAATTTGCCATAGCAACGTTTAGCAAGTGGGTTCGCTGTTCTATTGCGTCACCAAAACGTGAATCGTATATGGGCAAAAATTAAACTTTTGATAGAGTTGCATCCTTTTCAACGAGCAGCAGTTCACGTTGGCCGTGTTTGTTGAATACTTCGACGAAAGTTTGGGGAATATGGGAGATGATATTATTCATCAAAAATTGAGTAGATTTCTTGACTCCGATCACTCTTTGAATCGTAATCTCTCGTATATCTTCTCTCTTCGAAATTGTAAAATTCAGCGTGTTCAATGGCGGCATCGTATCGGCACTTCCTGGAATACAACGTGTAAATTTCATGTTCAAACTTTAACGTTAACGGTGTAACCCAGGCTATATGAGTTACGGAAATTAAAGTTGAATACGATCAAAACAAAAACATGTGTGGAAGTGTGGAAATAATAACTAGGATATTAAAGGTAGCAAGCTATCAAAGATCAAATCTTTGAAGCAATTTTAATATCAATATAGGCAATTGAAAAATATGTTAAATTGGTACACCTCGTTCTGATTGATTACTAGTTACCGAAAGTGCGTATATAAGATTTAATCTAATCTTATTTGCGTATATAATTTTTTTGTACTCCTGATGTACCGAAACGTCTTTGTTTAGATTCCTCTTTTTATTCTTTGTGACACGTGACTAGTAATATAAAAATCGTCAATGTATGTAAAAGTATAAACACAAAATTTTACCTACCAACATATTATGATCGTCACGGATACAAACATGACTAAAATAATGAAGAGTAAAATGACAATCGGAATGATTCCTTGTCCAATTGGATCCAGAGGTTTCTCTACAATGTAAAGTAGGTTACAAACTTTAAATTATGTATGTATTATGTATTCATATATCAACAGGTATTAGACAAATTCCTGGTTTCGGTATCGACCAATAAAAGCATTTTTCTTGGATTGTTTTTTTTCAATCAAAGTTCCCAAGCATACTGCGCCTCAGGGACGCGATCCATTAGTGACCCATACTCAACAAAATATGTAAAAACAACATGTTTCTGACTGAGCTCGTTATATCGGCGAAAATTTTCTTATATGCAAACTTGCACATCATCTCAAAAGATTTGACGAATCATACTAAATCATGGAAATGAATATTCAAATTTTGAATTCAAAAGTGACAATTCTACTCAGCAACTATGCTGAAGTCAGGATCATAATGAGTTGAAAAAAGAATTTAAAAATAAAATGGCAATGCATGTGTTTAGGTACAATAAAACCAGTTGCGGTGCAAAATCTGCAAAACCAAATTAGAGGTTTTTTAACTAACAAAAATGCACCGAAGGCGCGCAAGAAATTTTAGGGTCATTTTGCAAAAACGGTAAAATTTTAGCTGAAAAACATATTCTAATGATATAATTTGGTTGTAAAACGACGTAGGAAAAGGGGGAATAAGCGATTTTTTGCAATTTTATCATAATTTTAGCTATTTTAGTTTAAGTTTCAAAGGCTTGGTCCACCAATGACGCATGCTTGACCAAATCAAATTTATACGTTTTTCATAAATGATCAAGCCACGACAAAAGTCAAGAACAAACAAGATAATATTTTTTTTACAAATTACCTTCAACCGCAAGTTTAATTTGAGAGTAGGCTTTTTCATATGGCTCAATATATTCCCGTGCTGTGAACGTGTAAACGTAGACGCCAATTGCTTTGTTTGAAACTTCTACCGGGAAGTAGTAATCACAGATACAGCAAGTTCGGTTTGGCGAGACTGCTTCTTTAAAAATTCCATCGATATCTATTTCTACTCTGACAGATGCAGGTGATCGATTCACTCGAACAGACATCAACACTGACGTTTCTTGATTTTCTATCACTGTGAATTCGGATTGCTCGGCTAAAACACTGAGCGGAGTCGTATAATTGCATTGACCTGTAAAGAATGTATTTCATGGCAATGGTGTGAACGCACTCTAGTCTAATTCTGTTTAATTAAGAAAACCAATGGGGCTTTCTGTTCCGGGTTCACAAAGGGATTTTACCACATTCGCCTTCCTATTCGATATTAAATTATTTGTGTTGTCATGTTCCCAAATAAATAGGAGAAGTTCAAAAAAGTACTTTTTGTAGATTCAAATGAACCAATGTCAATTTCTGAGCATTATATTGCTCGTAGTCAGATACCACTCACTCACTCGCATTACTAGAATAAATTACGAGAAACATGTCTTTGAATTTATCTAGCGCTGGCGGCGCGAAAGAATTAAGACGCGCTCAAATATTCTAAACATTTCTAAACTTTACCAAATAATTTAAATAAATTTTTCTAGTGGAAAACATTTTATTCTAATCTGGACCGCTATTTTAGAGTGCTTCGAGTATTATCTGACCTGAGTGATGGTAAAAAATTACAAACTTTTGTTTATTTCTTTGTTCCCTATTTAGGAGGCGCAGGATATATGTTAGGATTATTTCAAGGTTTGCACCTACGTCTGGCTATACTACAGACTTACCAGTAACATGTCGCATTGCTGTTGCACAAAACAAAACTATTATGCCCCGGAATTTCCACATCATATTCGTATTCGATGCAAAAGTAGGAATGAATTTACTTTATAAATCCTAACTTCACTTAATTGACACACAGTTTAAATACTTTTCGATTACGACGTGCAATTTATACCTAACGTTAAGCACATAAAAATTTAATAAGCCCGAGTGTTAAAGTTTAATAGCCCATCGTAATATTCAATTTGTACACACAAAACTGTAAAAATATTTAAAATCGAACACGTATCATTTTTAAAATTAAAAAGGTTTCCGGTGTTCATTTAAGAGTTTTATGCTTGCTCAGGAAAGAACTCAGTGATAAATCGGTTTTATCTATTGATTTACCATTGTTGCATACTTGATCAAATACGAAATATAAACGCGGACGCCATTTTGTCGAGAGGTCAACGGCCCTGTAGACCACCCCACAGGCTAATCACCTATAAAGTCGTAATACACTGTGTAAGCCCGTTGAGTCATAATTAAAACCTCGTTACAAAATTGTTATTCCACAAGCGAGACAATGAAAATAGACGTTTTGCTTTGGGTATATTTACTTTGCAAACATAATATCTTATTTAAATATAGAATATTGCTATGAGGTGTCGATCATTCTTGTTGGATTTGTAGAAATTAGATTTTTTTTCAAATAATGCAGTATTATAATTAGCGATGCAAGTTTTGAATATCGTTTTTTGCGAATCGAATATGTTTTTATTTAAAAAACAAGTGTTTCCAACCGTTTCAAGATACTGTATTCGTTTACAAAACTAAAATTTCTTGTCCTCATTTAGCCGTTTTAAACGAGAAAAGAAAACTGTGTATTGATTTACAACTGGACAAAACAGGAAATATAGCCCAAACAATTATCACAAAAAGCCACCAAAAGACAAAAAACGACAGAATTGTACATAACGAAAGGATAAAAATCTTTTAGAATGTCAATTTACTTTGATGAAATCCTCAGAATAGATACGAATTCCCAGTGATTCGAATTGATTCGATTTTAAATTCTGAGTCTGGTATCCTTAGTTATATTTAGGGTTGAGATATTGGATTCAAAGTTTCAAAATAATTTTTAATACCGGTCGCGACTAGACTTAAAACTAGAGATATACCAACACTACTTTTTTGCCCATACCGATGCAGATACTGATGCCACCGATACTCAAAACTACCGATACTCATTTCAAATGCCTTCAGATATGCTCAAAGCGCATCCTTAAAGTCAAAATTTCCAAAAAACTTCAGTAATATACTCTGTAAATGAACAAATAGCAAATGAACACATCCATATAGTGGATGAAATCTAATTGAAGCAAATTGCAGAACAAAGAATATTGAAGAATTTGATACAAAAAGAAATATTGAAAAACAACATCCGAAATTATCGACAACATTAAGACAATCAATGAAAAACAACATTTAATAAAATTAGTTTCCGGCAAAATAAAAATTCTTTATTGGGAAAAATTTGCCAAATCACTAAAACGAGTATATATTTGAATTTTATATGTAGGGTAATTCTTAAATCTATATTCAGAAGGTTAAATTGCCCATATCAATTTGAACCTCGAATCTGAGAATTGTATCCCTAGGCGTTGAAATAACTTTTTTCAGTGATCGAAATTATAAAGGTTGTAGGAAAGGAACATAAGTTTAACACTCCATCCCCAAGAACTGATCCACTCCATTACACAATAATGTCTGTTTGTCAAGGACTGTACTGGGCCGAATGGTGCTTCCTTTTTTGTAGCAGCTCTTTATCATTGAAAGTGATCGTTGGTTGGGTCTTTTAGAAATTGATTTATGTCTTGGTTATAGCGAATTTCTCAAAATTTAAAACATTTGAAAGTATATCCGTTGTATCGGGCATTTTTCTTCCGATGCCGATACTCCCAAAATACCCGGTACTCGCCAATATCGATACAGCGGTACATCCTTAGGTAAAAAAGGGAATGATCGTTTAACCTTAGTAGGCTTGACCAGTGAAAAATGATTATAAACCTTGCCTGTTTGTTTGTGAGTAAATGGCCGCTGATAAACGACCTTGTTCAGAGTGATCCATTAAAATGAGTAAGGAATAAAAAGTAGCGATTCGTATAAAATTCTGAAAATGGTAAGTTATTTATTATAACCACGAAAAGCAATGAGGGAGTAAGCGAATGAAAATATACTAAAAAATATCACATTTTTTCTTTCGTGATTTTTCGAAATATTTGCTGTGGACTGACGGTGTACATATTACTGGCCTTATACCCGACAACCTCTGGTGTCTAAGCAGGTACTTTTGTATGACCGTGTATCTATTGTAAGTGAGATTTGAATGACCACAATTGTTGGTTTAATTACAAAGTCTATATTATTAATAGCCGCACCTAACTTGTTCTATGAACACTGACTATGTACATTTGGAAGAGGGTGGGAGTAAGTTGATTTATACACCCTGACTAAAGCAAATTATGAGCAGACTTTTGTTATATATTTTTTGACCAACATTGAACCCGTTTAAAAGAAGAGTTTGTAAAACACGAAATCAGGAACCCAGCGGTTTATTATAGAGTGGTTTCAACAACTTTTTCAAGTTCATTTTTTTATCGCTTCAATGGAGTGCAAGGCATCGCAAATGAATAACGCTTCATCGATTATCATCTTCGTACCGCGCACTCGTGGCGTCCATGTGTACTAATCCGGACTATTTCCCTCCGGGTTACGGTGATTCGTATTCGATCGCGAAGTCAGTGCGATTCTAGTTAAAATATTCTCATACTTTGTTTTTTTCGGACTAAAAAACCTCTCTCAGATTCCTCATTTTACTAGCGCGTCCGGTGACGACAAAAAGTCTCAGATCTCACAAGAAATAAAACAAAAAAATACTCAAAATAGCACTCCAAAGTTGCACGACATGTTACACCTTACACTTGTACTCTGGACACACCTACCCAAAACCTCGCAATGTGACCTTCTATTGGTAAGTCAGAGCGAAAATCTCGACCAGAATATAAATTTATATACGACTCGTTTACGCCGAAGAAACGTTAAACACAACCATTTTCCCCTGATTTTCCTTCTCCTACTGTTTCAAAGCAAAAGAAAATATAGAGGGAACAAATATTGCTCTGAACACTTCTAAATGTACCCTTGGCACAAACGCGTCCATAAAAAAAAGTGTGATATTACATAGATGGACGTTATTTTAGAGATTTGTGTTAGGGATGTCACATACGGTACTGTAGGTTAGTTTGGTTTCATGGAAATAAACCCCCATTATCTCGTTTGCAGAGTAGTGTTGCCCAACTACCAAATCCCCGAAATTGGCACAGAAAGGCATTAATTCACCCCAGTAATTGTCATCAACATTAAATGTTATCGTTGTGAATTCTATCATAAACGACGCATTACACCTCTGCTTGTTAAGGCTTTATTTTATTTAAAATTAGGCACTCAGAAAATAAACGAAAAGTGTCATTAACAAGTCCAAACAAAACCACATCTTGAGTGCACGAGATCGAACGCTGAATGAGAAGTGTTGATTGATATCGTTGCTTCTTCTAAACGTTGGTGATCCCCAACTCGCAATCATTACAAATTAGAACCACAATGCAATCAGGGCTTTATCTGAAGACTTCGACAAGACTTCAACAGACTTATTAGGACTTCAAAAAGGGAGCATCAGCAAACAAATTATCACATTCCTCCTCCCTTAAAAATTAAAAAGACTCTTAAGTCAAGGGGTCTGGAGGATTTCGTTGCCGCGTTGAACGGCACAATGGCTCCGGCTCTGTTACACAATCGGGCACGTTTAGTTTCACTGATTCGGGAGATTCGAACTTTATGTTACCGTTTTCTTTCTGCTTTGCAATTTGATTCTGTTCAATTATCGAACCTGCTTCGTATCCTCACTTCGAATCGCCTCCTGTAGAATTAGTCACATTTTGAAGCGAATTAGTAGAATCCAAAGAAGCCAAGTGTTTGGTGGAGACGAGTCTTCCATCAGGAAGTTTCATGTGAGCATATTGAGGGTTTGCTTGTAGTAATTCAACCTCATCCACGAAAGGCTCAAATTTGGAATTACGAACATGGCTTTTCAACAACGCTTGTCCTCGAGTCGATAGCCAAGACGGAATGGACGTTCCACTGGCAGCCGTCGTTGAAATGAAAACAATCGCTCATGTGACGTAGTGTTGGTGGCGATACACGGTAAAGACCTTAATGAGTGAAGAGCGTCATCTAGTACATCTTGCCATCGATTTACATTGAAATTTTTGGATCTTAATGCTGGCGTCACAGCTTTCGAAATTATGCCATTTAGTTTTTCGACTTGCCCATTACCCGCGGGATTATAACTCGTAGTCCTGCTGGTTGCTATTCCTCTGTCAGCTAAGAATTTCTTTAGGACCTTACTCATGAACTCCACGCCCCTAACGGAATGAACAAAAAGAACCGTACCAAACATAGAAGTAGGGAAATTAAACATTTAATGATGGTTTGCGTGCTCACGTCTTTATAGGAAAACGCAGAATGAAATCTCGAGTACTCGTCACAAACAGTAAGATATACTTATTAGGATTTACAGAAGGTAGCCGACTTCGGCTGCGTTGCCTTAATCAGGTGAAGACTGTCAGGTTTGTGATATCGTGGCTTACATTCAGCACAAATTTTGCAAGAATTCGTAACTCATTTGATATCCCCAGCAGAAAAAGGCAGATTTCGAACTCTAACGAAGTGCACCATTCTGGAATTTCCGGGATGACAGAGAGCGTTGTGAAGATCGTACAGATTATTCACAGCAGACATATTGAAACACTTGATTCGGGACAATGCATCAGCTGCTACGTTCTCTTTTCCTATTCCATATACTATGTCGAAATCATATGTCAGAAGTTCCATTCGCCAGCGCAATTTCTTATCATTTTTTATCTTACGCTTATGCTTCACGTCAAACATGAATGCAACAGATCGTTCTAACAGATCTGTTACCAAGGTTAAATGTTTTCCGGTTAAAAGTGTTTTCAGCGCCGGACCGCGTCAACTACAGCAGCTGCTTCCTTTTCTACCGCCGCATGTAAATGTTCAGAACCCCGTAGATCTTGAAATAAAAGCAATTGTCGTCCATTTTGGTTCAAAGTAGCTGCAAGTGCCGATTCTGAAGCATCAGTTTCAACAGTGAAAGGGATCTTATCATTCACTGCAAAAATTACCGAATTTTCAATTTCCGCTTTCAGGGCATTGAAAGCGCCTAATGCTACGCCTCGTAATGGGATATCTGTGTTCTTCACAATAGGCTGAATTTTATTTGAGAACTCGCTTATCCATTGCGAATAATATAAAAAACAAGTCAATCAAAGCTTTATATGGCCACCCGAAACAACACAGCCGAGTATTCTGAGTTCATCGGTAGAGAACACACATTTGTATTTATCGTAAGTAAGATTCTTTTTTTAGCTGCATCTTAAGAAGCGATTTAAATTAATATCATGATGCTCTTGGTCTCTACCGCAAATAGTTACATTATCTAGATACGCAAAAGTGTCGTCCAAAGATTCCTCTTCAATGAAATCATTCATCGCTTTTTGAAACATAGTCACTCCGGTATAAATGATAATTCGCTTCAAAAGCCGTAAACATATTCTCGCTATCCCCAAGGGGGAGCTGATGACAGGCACTTTTTTAAATCAATAGTGCTGAAAATACTATATTGAGGTATTTTATTTACAGTTTCGCATATACGAGGCAAAGGATATGCATTCAAGTGCGTAAATCTGTTGATTGTGTGGGAATAATTGATGACTGAACGTTTCTTGTGGCGATTATTTACAGTTTCACATATACGAGGCAAAGGATATGCATTCAAGTGCGTAAATCTGTTGATTGTCTGGGAATAATTGATGACTGAACGTTTCTTGTGGCGATCATTCTTTGTCACTATAACTTGGGCACGCCATGGTGATTCGCTGGGTTCTATGATACCATTGGACAAAAGTTTGTCTATTTCAGAAGCAATGAATATACGATATTCTTCGCCGTATCACCAGGACTTCGCTGCGATTGGCAGACAGTCAGTAGTTAAATGTCGAAACGAGTGCGGTGTTGACATTTTGAGCGAAGTCAGTGAGCAAATCGTTAATGGCGGATTCCTCTCGCCGTAGTTGATCGTCACACTTTCGGGTTTGCGTTGCCAATCCTGAACTAAGATAAGATCGGCGAATAAATTTGACAAAACGTACAATCTCACGTCGGAGTACAGTCTATCATTCAATGACACATCGCCGACACAATCACCCGCCATTCTAGATGTAAAAGAACAAGAAGCCATGGTACCATTTTCATGAGTGGGGAATAATTTTAATTCGCACCTCCTTGCAAAATCGGGATGTATAGAATTGTCCAGAATCTACTACTAGAGCCTTGACGGAATGTCTTTCCATAACTACTCCCACACAAGACTTAGATAGTCCCATCAAAACATTCGCTTTCGTGGCAGTTACAGCCGAATACATGGTTGAATACTTTCACCACCTTGTTGTTTACCCATCGCTAGAGAATGTCTGGCAAAAATTTCGTTTGGAGTTTTTACATACATAGACTACAATATTTCTATGGCGTTATCGTACGAAGTAGCTTCAGAAATAATATCGTACAGGTCCTGTTCATTTTGATTTTCTACGTGAAGTCCATTCGTGAGCTACAGTATGTGTGACGTCATATTGCTGTTCTTGGGCATGTTCAGACAAGCTAATCGAAAAGCGCATCTGTGTCCATTCTGGAAGCGCCTTTTATCGAGTTGCGCTTTTATTTTGTGACGCACCGTTTGATGCCTTCCGAGAACAATTTTGACCGTATTTCATTGACTTTTTTGAGATAGACAGTGGAATTTAACAAACAACTTAGGATTTCATGTGGACAAAAAGCAAAAAGCTTGGAGTCTATGTTTTTATCCTAAACATTTTCACTGCTGTAACGCACCCCGAAGTCTTCAATAACATTCGAAGAAATATAGTTCGTAAGTACCTGAAGCTTGTCTGTCTCTTTGAAAGAAAATTCTGGAAAGTTTTGAACCAATGTCCTCACCGCTTCGCAGCACCTTTATCGCTCGGTGAAACATCAAACCGTTCGGGCTTCAGTACTCGATCCATCGTCAAATTTAAGTAGAATAAATTGTTGTGAATTCTGCGAATTCCTAAACGACGCATTACACCTCTGCTTTATCAAGCTTGAGATAAACAAAGAGTAAAATTAACGAGTCTAAACAAAACTACATCTTGAATTCGAACGCTGAATGAGCAGTGTTGATTGATATCGTTGCCTCTTCTGAACGTTGGTGATCACCAACTCGCAATCATTACAAATTAGAACCACAATGCAATCAGGGCTTTATCTCGACCTCAACAACAAGCGGGCATCACAGGTATGAATATTAAACTCCAACTGTAGTAAATCACTTAAGTCTAACATTCGAAAAATAGGATCTGGAATTATTCACAGTATTGTCAAACCATTGCATCATATTGTAAATGTTTTTTCATCAATCTATGTTACAATCATCAAAATTTTCTCTCAGTTGATGTATCCCATATACCAAAGCAATTCCTTATCTTAATTCATATCAGTATAATAAAAACGATAATAAGTAGAATCAGTATTGTAATTTTGGCTGTTTCGGACAACACACTAAGTAATGCATGTAAGAATTTGCAACCCTCCTTTTCGGCTCAAGAAATTTGGCACAGACCATTGTCTATCGTGAAAGGCGATCCTCATCCTTTCGGCGATGTTTTTTCGTCTTGGCAGTTCTTTTCGTTTATATCTATTTCAGCCCTCTTTTATTTTACTTTTAGTTTTTTGGTGTTGTATTTACTTATTTTTTCTCATGTACGGTTTCCTCTTGAGTCCTTTTTTCGCTTGCGATTTAATTAACTTTAATTATAGTGTGAGTGTATGTGGTTTGAAGCCCCTTCATTTTTTTTGTGGTGTGTGTGGCACATGAGCGATTGTTTTCATTTCAACGACGGCTGCCAGTGGAACGTCCATTCCGTCTTGGCTATCGACTCCAGGACAAGCGTTGTGGAAACGCCATGTTCGTAATTCCAAATCAATCTATGTTACAATCATCAAAATTTTCTCTCAGTTGATGTATCCCATATACCAAAGCAATTCATTATCTTAATTCATATCAGTATAATAAACGATAATAAGTAGAATCAGTATTGTAATTTTGGCTGTTTCGGACAACACACTAAGTAATGCATGTAAGAATTTGCAACCCTCCTTTTCGGCTCAAGAAATTTGGCACAGACCATTGTCTATCATGAAAGGCGATCCTCATCCTTTTGGCGATGTTTTTTCGTCTTGGCAGTTCTTTTCGTTTATATCTATTTCGGCCCTCTTTTATTTTACTTTTAGTTTTTTGGTGTTGTATTTACTTATTTTTTCTCATGTACGGTTTCCTCTTGAGTCCTTTTTTCGCTTGTGATTCAATTAACTTTAATTATAGTGTGAGTGTATGTGGTTTGAAGCTCCTTCATTTTATTTTTTGTGGTGTGTGTGGCGGAGTTCAGTAATATTTATATAATTTTTAAGAGGTAAGAAACCGCGTGTTCTTCTCATTGGATGTTTCTTTAAAACTTATTCTCTGGGAAGTTTTAAACTTTATTTTAGGTTTTTGTTTGCTTTCTTGATACCTCTGTAATGTGACATCTCCATTTGTATCGCCCTTTGTTTCGAAAGAGGTGTCGAAATAAAATATATTTGTGTCTATGATTGCTAGGTCATGGCTGTGGGTCTAAGACTGGTGGGTCAGGTATTGATTATTTGATTTCTGTGGCTGAGTTGCGGGACGTAACACGATATAGGCATTTTTGGAAGAGGGCGGTGGGTTAGGTATACAGAGGGATAGGGATACAGTGATGTACCAAAAACAATCTGTGCAGGTTAGTTTGCAATACGCAGGTACAGCAATTGAACTACGGTGAAGGAATGTGAGTGAGGTGAGTTGGGTGTAGTGTAATGTATGCGTGCCAAAATGTTTGGTAGAAAAACCTATATTAATTCCGGATTTGTCATTATGTATCTGCGTCCAATATTTTTTGACAGAAGTTTTTCACATATTCAAATGATGCAAGCAAATTCTCCTACAAATACGCGATCTCTCTCGACTCTAATCTAGTAAACCCTAATTTTTATGACTCACTTGGCGCTTTGATAAATTATTAGATAGACTGATTATCATATTTATTTTATATTTAGACTCTTCTCATCACGCGATTTCAACGTTTTTGTAGTTGTAGGAGTTGAAGTTAAACAAAATTTGAATTTTATTAATTTTTTATTCATGCTTTCTGCTTACTTGTTTTTTTTAATTTTTTTTTCGAGTAATGAAACTTATTATTAATGAATATTGTGAACCGAAATGTGTATTTTTTATGTTTTGCAATATGAATCTCATTGATAAGCATTCCGGATAATTTATTTAATATGGCCGATTACCACATCTGCATATTTTTCTGAAAATAATGCCATGGTGAAGTGACGCCAGTCCCAGTTGAATCGTTTCAAAGTTGTTGTTCAAACGTAATTTTTGGAGAAGGCCGGTGTCAAAATCCATAGGAACTTCTGCACTGTCTACCATACGTTGTGGAACTAACTTAGTACCGTACCAAGCATCTAACTAAAAGTCTAACGTTATTTTACATTTACCGTTAATACTGAGCAGTTTAAGACGACACTGACAGACTGAGAATAAAATACAGAAGATGGTAAGTACCAGTACAATTTTATTTTGTCGAAGCATGCTTATGACAAAAGTATGATAGAAGCAAGACAAAACAAATGCATTTTTGTTATTATAATAACTACTGGTGTAACCTTTTTTCCAAGCAGTCTGTGAAGATCAAATCCATTGCATTCTATGGCCTATAACAATATACCAGTACCGGTTATTGGTTAGATCCTGGCATCACAGCATCAAGGCACACAAAATACGCGATTTAATATTTGCTCCGCCCTTAGATAAAATAAAATTATTTAACTGCTTTTGATCATCAGGAGTAGCTATCTGGCATTCTACCAAAATAAATGGGTTATTAAATTTGGCGGTAAATTCTTATGGATCCATTCTGATATCCTAGTCAAAATCTGATATCTTTTTCAGAACTGATTAAGACATTTTATTTTTGAAAAACTTGCAATGTTTACAAATAAAAAAAAAATAGAAAGGAATTGTGTTGGACTATTGCTGAAATAGACTGATGACGTGAAAGACTAATTCAAGTCATCGAGCAGTGTCACTAATTGCTGCTCAAGTTTTCAGAATCGTCTAATGAATTTACCAAAAAAGATGAATAGAATTGAATAACATGGAATTAATTTCAATAGTATGTAGACAGTGTAAATCATTTATTGATCGAGGCGGGCTTAAAATTTGTAGAACAATATTAGCAATGATCAGTTACCTCGTTTTGGTCTTAACTATTTATAACTGTACAGTGCACATAATCTATATATTTTATTCTTTCAGCTTCTTTCAAGACAAAAACCTGCTGTTGGACCTCAGGGGGCAACACCTGAGAAAGAAAACAACAGGAGGAAGATGCCGACAATTGAAGACTTATTAGAAAAACGAGATTATATTGGTGCTATCACATTACTTGAGGTATGAACCTACCTCCTAAAGAGTTATATATATACCCATTTTTCAAACGTATGTGAGTTTTGTTTCTGATGAAAGATAAAAGCAATCAATTTATGAGTTGTTGATTCACGAATGAAATCAATGCTTTGGACAGCGTATTTTCAATAATGATTGTTTTGTCTGTGCAGAATCAGCAACAAATTTTGATAAATTGCTTTTACTTTTTTTTATTGAAATTCGCTCTGAGCAACACTGGATGCCAACCAACAGCCACTTAATAGCAAAGAGCTACTATGGGATGTAGTACCAGCAATTGTACTCTAAGCGGAAAACATACCAAACGAAACTGAACCAGTATAGTGAAGTGCAGTCAGTGGTGTCTTCTCTGGGCAATGGTAAAACCATCTACCACTTCATTTGATAACTTTAGTTGCCTATTGAGACACGCAGATATACATTAGGACTATTCTATTGCTGCATTTTGTTATTCAGCACAATATTTTTCAAAAAATAATTTCAAATGTTTTCAATTTGACATTTAATTTTTTTCTGCGACGTTTTTGCATTGCTGTAAATTAAATGGATACCCCATGAATTGTGGGCAACCTGGCAGAATGTCAGCTGCTCTGCTCCTTAGGCACTCGAAGAAAATGGGTTCCATCAAAAGTTAATATAGCAAATGGGCCATATTTTATGACACTCTTGCCAGAATAACGGATGTCTTTTTCTGAGTATCTGGTAGAAAGAGGTTCAAAATTATGAATATTGCTATGAAATAGCAGTGTTGATGATTTAGAAATGTTTTTGTCTGTTTAAAGAATGACATGATATTTTTCCAATACTCAAGTAAAATAAGAGCCTGTCGCCTGTTATGTATACAATAGTGAGAAACAACTACAGTATATCAAGTACTCATTCTTAACAAGTTAACGTAGTAAACTATGCATTTTTAGCAGGATTGATATCTGATTTTCGAAATTACTGATTACATATTTACTAAAACAAAAAAAAACTCTCATAATATTATTTTTTGAGAGTGTGTACGGTAATTAGTCTTCTCCTTTTTTCAGTTTAACAAACATGCTGGAAAGGCAACAGATGGTACAGATTTGATGATCGGTTATTGTTTTTTTCACTTGGGAGAATACAAAAAATCTTATGAGGTACCGGTATATACACATGGATAGTCACAATATTATGATATATACCTGGAAGGCATTAGGTATATTTTGTATCGGCATACCGCCACCAAAATGCCGGTATTACTGGTACGCCAAGCCATTTTCTTCTATCAAAAAGCTTGTTCTTGTGTCGTTTCAAAGAGCCATGCGATGCGCAACCTAGTAGAAAAAATTGGGTGCATACCTCTAAATGCGGGCAGGTTGTTGTTTCATGACATTGTAAAAATTCAATCGAGGCATATTAGCAGGTGCAAGTGAGCTAAAGACCCGTTTTTTGTCGTTACTTGACGCGATAATGCATGATCTTGTAACCATTTTAGGCGTTGTTTTGCGAAATACCGGTATCATGACAAACCGACATTAACGCGATACGATATTTCGGAAAACTCAATACCGGTATTTACCGTCCTACCGATATGCCGCCCAGCTCTATTATGATATATGAAAATGGTATACAGGTATTCATATGGATATTTGCAATATTATGATGTGTGCAAAATTTTTCAAGAAAGAAATGTTTGATAGCAAATTTCTGTAGTAAATAATTTTTTTACTTTCGAACTGGAATTCCCAAACTTTAAATTCTATAACGTCAGTGAGATTTTTGAGATTTTATGCAAATTCGATAATAGTTGTATAATTATTCACGGTTGCTTAAACTTCAATATGATTGATTGCAAATCTAAAATAAGGATCTTTTTTGTTTCAAGAGTCTATGCAAATATAAGACTGTTTTCGACAGACAAGTACTGTATTTTTCTTTTTGTTTTCAGATATATCTGGCTTTATCACAGCGACCTGGTGCCGATCAAACAACATTTTTAAATCTTGGTTGTTGTTGTTTTTATCTTGGAATGTATAAAGAAGCCCAAGAATATTGTAACAAAGGTTTGTATTTTCACCATTTCCTTTTTCCTATATAACAGCTTTATTTTGATTTGGTTAGATTTGATTTTGGTATTTGGATTGGGATGTCACTCTCGCTGCAGCTTATTAGAGATGTCCATGACCTAATTAATGATGTGATGATGATCATTGAAAATGGTATTAGAAACTAGATTATGGTTATAGAAATTCGAAGAACTACGGTATTCTGACTCTGACAGGACAACATTCTGTGAGTTCTCTCTTCTCTCCATTGCACACTCAACGTCTAAAGTCATTTCATCGATGGTGAAATATTAAGGCTATATAAGCATTTAGTTATGCTAAAATTTGTCTCAAATGTGTGTAACCTCATATTTAAAAACATTCTTCTGGTTAAACGCAATATGAATTCTTACAAAGTATATTTGACTGGCAAATTTATTAGTCTGTTTTTTACAATAGCAACTTTCTTCTTTGACTCCACATGAATTTCACTTATTTTTCAGCTGATAAAACTCCACTGCAAAACAGACTTTTATTTCATCTATCACACAAGGTAATGTTTGTGAATAAATATTCTCTTTTGGTATCCATATTTTGTTAGATTTTCTGTTTGTTGTTTCTTTTTCATTTTGATTTATTACTTTGTGCATGGTCATTGTCAGTTTATTTTTCTCTTCTATACCAGTATGCAGTTCTGCTTCTATGTCAGGCGAGTTATTATTTTATTTTAACCTTTTCCGTTGTTACAATATTTTCAAATTCCATATTGCATTTCAAATTTTGTTTTTTGATGCTGTTAGATTTCCTTTTCTACTTTTATTTTACTTTTCCATTTCTTTTTATATATTTTTTTTTATTTTATGTTTTTAGTTTAACGATGAAAAGCAATTGATGACTCATCATAAACAGTTGCAAGATCATGTTGATGATCAGCTGAGTCTTGCATCGATACATTACATGCGCTCACACTACCAGGAAGCTATCGAGATATACAAACGTCTGCTATTAGAAAATAGGTGTGATTTTAGAATTTTCGGGAATTTTGCAAAAAAAAATATGGTTTAATGCAGGGTGGCAGAATCTTGATTTTTTTAGGTGTCTGTAATGTTCATGTCATTTTTTTTAATGTAAAAAAAGCTTCAGAATCATCAATACTGCTATTTCATAGCAGTATTGGTGATTTTAAACTTTTTTTACATCCACAGAAACAGCTTGGTTACCGTACTACCATACACTCAAACAAAAAGGGGTGTTTAAGTCTTTTAGCCACAGGGAGACCATGATATAATCGCCCATTGTTGATGAATTCTTTTCTGATGGAACTCATTTTTGCGGGTATCTGAGTAGCGAAATGGCTGACTTCCTGCCAATTTGATATAATGTTTAATACTCCGAGCTTGGAACATCTCTTAATTAATTAAATGTCCATGTCCAAATAAAAAATAATATACCCTCACAATCAGTGTTAGTGTGAAGCTCAATACTCTGATTCCCTCCAATTAGGCATTGCTAATCTTTCTGCCCCATTCTTGCATCCAATGCCTACGGACCCGCTAACACAAAGGTATTCTGAGGGATTGGTTGTTAGTCCGTGTTTCCCTGACGAATCCCCATTTTTATTTTGTTGCTCCACATGTCCCAGCTTATGTACTGATTATTCTGATTCTTACACATCATGTTTCAAAAAAAGCTATACTGTCATATTGAAATTGGTCCAATATAGCGGGTTCCAATTTGGAAGGTTCAGTCTCGCTACTCAATCAGCTAACTCATATCAAGTAAACTCGGTTTACTTTACAAATTTCAGTTAGGAGATGATTTCAAGTTGTTAATGCATCATGCAAAGTTTGAAGATTGTTTATTGGATCAGTTATGTCTTGCGAGTCTACATTATATGAGAGGACATTATAATGAGGCAGCTAGAATTTATAAACAGACAGTTGCAGAAGATTCCAAGAGGTATTATGAACTAAAGAGCTTTGCAAATGGTTGATTATGGACCCAGAATTAGGAAATTAGAAGCAAATACACTGACTCAGTTTTTAAGATCTGCACCTGTAAAAGAGGAAAGCTTAGAATATAGCTCGGCAACAGGATGGACGGTGGCATCCTTGTGTCATATTCATTCCATGTTGGGTATAAACTACTACAATGTAAACAGCATGGTTTTTATGAATGGCTGTTCGACATGGTTGAAACATCTGATAGAATGAGAGGTTGTAACTTCTCAAAACATTTTACCTTGAGCGTATGTTTTATTATAGCTGTTTGGCTCTTTTATTCTCACTTTACGTCATATGATGTGGAATAAGAATAAAGTAGGAATAAATAAAGTAGAATAGGAATATATTATATTAATACATTTTTTCTTCATTATATATTTGCGATTCGAGAGATGTCGATTTAGGTTTATTGTTGACAAGCAAGAAAGATAAATCGAACATTTTAGTAGCCAGAAAAAGATCATGTTTTAGTTGTATAATCATCTACAGAATTTTCACTGAAGTTTTCATGAACGGATATGTGCCCAAAAATAAGTCATGATTTAATTCCAATTCATTACCTTCTTTCAGGGAATATCTCGCATTGAATGTGTATGTTGCTCTGTGTTATTACAAGTTGGACTACTATGATGTATCACAGGTAACCTCTTTTATGATTTTGTGGAGGAAATAGAATCTCACTGAGCGAGTGACATAAAACCCTAATAACGGTTATTTAACACACATTTTGAGAGTTTTATTCGAGATGGTGTTTTACGTGAGTTCTATCGAAAAGTTTTTTCATGCTTGATATCATGTTTTCTGAAAGTTTTTTCATGCTTGATATCATGTTTTTTCGGTGTCATGCTTCGTATAAACAATCAATTGTTTTATATTATGCGGACTATTGGACTAGCTGTGTTGCAGAATGAAAAATTGATTTGTTAAATAAATTCAAGAAAATGCCCTTCTGTTAATTAACGATGATGTATTTTGTCAAAACCTATTGTTATTAAATAACAGAGTGTATGGCTTTGAAAATCCTTCAACAGTCATATCTAATAGCCAGACAATTATTCATTCCACTTTATGTGTTATTTTTTGAAATTTAAAAAGTTATATTTTTTTGCAGGAAGTGTTAGCTGTATATCTGCAACATTTTCCTGACAGTGCAATTGCATTAAACTTGAAAGCTTGTAATCACTTTCGTTTATACAACGGTAAAGCAGCGGAAACTGAATTGAAAAATTTACAAGAAATGGCATCACCCAGTTTTACATTCGCTAGTGAACTGATAAAGCACAATTTAGTAAGTATGATTTACTTCATCGAGATCTACCCTTGTTATTTGAATAGAAATACTTTTATTTAAGCCATAGCTTTTACAAAATAATGCCACATATGATGTCCTTGTGATTTATTATCACATATTGAACATAAATTTAACATGTCATATTGCCGTATGCAAAATAAATTCGTAATATACTTTGAATATTCACATTTTTGGTGAGAAAATGCCAATTTCTATTTACGCCTGTTTTGTCTATTTGAAACCCTAAATATGTTATGCTAATTTATAAAAAACATTTTTCCTCTTTAATTATAATTCTTATATTTTTAAGTAATAGCCAAATTGCCTTGCCCCACAACTCAATCTACACCTAACAAAAAATGTTCACTGATATTTTTTCTGACTGACACTTGTTCTTTAGGTCGTATTCAGAGGAGGAGAAGGTGCTCTTCAAACTTTACCCCCATTAATTGATGTAATGACAGAAGCAAGACTAAATCTTGTCATTTATTACTTAAAACAAGGTTAGTGAAATATTTGCTATTTACTGCTAGGGTAGTATTTGAACAAAATGAAAGAAAAATATAGAAAATTTGTATCAAATTTGCAAATATGAATCACTGGCAGAGCACGCTGCTGATGCACGGTCCATCAGTGACATGTTTGTTGATTTGCATGTCATCACGGGTCTGGATTAAATACAAGTGATTTTCTCAAAAAAAGTGTGAAATCTGAGTTTTGTGACAATGACATCACAAACAGTTTTACAGATATATATACCGGTAAGCAGAATGGGAAATATTTAGATGCTCTGCTCATCAAACTCCCGAAGCAAACAGCTGCCAACAGAATTTGAATTGGAAAATTTTTTTGTGTTCGATATCAAACCAACCAATAAAAAAGGTTCAAAATCTGCTGTTTTGGTGGTTTTCAAGCTTTTATGTCCATGGAAAAAAAGGTGTGAACATTTCGAAAAAAATCTGTCACTTTGCTAAAACTATCGAATAAAGCTTGTGGAAGCCCAAAGATGAATCTATAACTCGAACTGATAAAATTTACCCCCATTCCTGATCATTGATGTGATCTATAAATCAGATGGAATTTAATTTCATTCTATATAATTTATTGTCAATTACAAAAATTCAAGTAAGATATGTTTTGTCGAACATCTGTGGTTCATGCTAGAAAAAATAATTATGTGCATTCGAATGAGATGCGGGAGTTTTCTCTTTCGTACCAATAAGTTATTCCTCAAGCATCAGATGTGTCTTGCTTGGGGAATGTTATGCTAGGCATGGTTTCTGGCGTTAAATCTTCTTCAGATATCGAGTTCATATTGTTTTTTATTGTGGACAGTTCTATTACGTCTAATCTGCTAGGTCGCGAGGGTGGTCTGAATCTAAAGTTCCGCGCTGGCTGCCGCACCATTTCAGGAGTTCGAGCTTGCTCTTGTCTTGCGCTTTCTTCCGGTATAACGGGGCAGGTTGAAACGGCTTCTTCGTATGTGGGTGGAGGGCCTGTTTCCTCATCCTCTTCCTCCTGAGATTCTTCTGGAATCGGAGTGATGTAGAATATATCTGGATTAGGATGTTGATTTTGTTGATGCTCGTTCGTGATTGGAGGAGGATTGTTATTGTTGTTTGTGTTTCTACCTGTAAATTGTTCTAGATTTAAATAATAGTCCTAACATATTTCCTGCGTGTCCTAAGGGGCGACTAAAAGGAAGCAAAGAAGCGGTAGATGGTTTTACCATTGCCCAAGACAAATACCACTCACTGCATTTTACCATGGCGGTTCAGTTCCGTTTGGAGGTATTTCCATTTAGAGTGCAGTTGCTGTTACCACATTTTTTGTTATCTCCGTGTATTTAAGTGGCAGTTAATTGGGTTCTTTCAGCCACTGCTTCCTACCTTGCTCAGAGTGAATTTTAATAAAAAAGAATGAGATTGAATCGGAATTACTTTCTCAATTTTGGCATATATTTGCTTTCACTCTTTTCTTTGTTGGTTCTCAAAATCAGAATATCAGTATTCAAAAATATCCATCCTTAGCAACAACACAATGTTTTTGCCTGATTTGATAAACTTGATACCTAGTACATGAGAAGTCTTTGACAGAAAGCCAAACTTGCAAACACATGACTTGCCAATTAAGTTTAACAGTTCACACTTCCCCTAATCTCCTACCCTTTGTGATTGGGACCAATGTATAGAATGTCATACTTGAGGTATTTGTGGAGTGTTCAGAGAGTGACACTGTGATATAACTGTGATTTGTGTACAGTAGTATTTAGAATTACTATACTCCTGTGTGCTATCAACCATTATTTCATTGTACCGAAGATTGAAGTAGAGCCCTAATAGCATTGCTTTGCAAAACAGCAAATCTTTTCATTTTGTTAAAGCAACAATATCATAATGTTATGTGCTAAGGACAGTTGGTTATATATCGCAATTTGATTGAAACAGAGTACAATCACTATTTTTACCCAGTCACTTCTATTCCCGCTCATTAAAACATGTTTTAATGAGTGTGAGTCACTGATGGATCGCTCTACTGAAGCATGGTCCATCTGTGACACAGTCTCGATAAGATACTATTTCTAATTGGTTAGGCAGTCTACATAGTCTTAAATTCAAGTTCATGACTTCATGTGCCCACCTCTATTATTTACTCGACGGTTAATTGCGTCAATATATGCTTGAGATTGGATACCGGCTCTGGCGTGTTCTCTTCTCACTTTTATTTTGATGTATCTCGTGGCTAGTGTCAGCAATGTTCCTGCGACAATTACTGCCAAGAAAACAAATCCCGCTATGGCTCCCATGCTGGTGACTCTGGTGAAAGGTATGCAAAAATACCCTTTTACATTCAGTTAATAAAATATAAGATCTTTTTTTGAGTGGACAGTGGAAACGTTCGTCAGGGATTTAATTTCCAACATTGAAATGGAATAAAAAAAGACCAGAAATATAGTTCTGTGATTGCATTTTAAGTTATATTGTTAACTCTTGTCTGCTAAATCGTATTTTTGTGTGGAAATATTCTATTCTGATGTAGTGCCAATGTCAAGTTCGGTATATAGGTAAATGCTCAAAAATATCATTTTCCCCAATAAATAAAAGTGCTATTTTATCGCGAACTGTTTTAGAGGAGTCTCTTCATTCGCTGTTATATCAAGACATAGACTCATACTCTCCAATCAAGTTGAAGCTTGAAGCAGACTGGTTAAGTTAAACAAGTATCTAACGAAAGCCAATTATAAACTTGCATTCTTATTGGATGGGGTTTTATCTTTCAATTCAAAATCAACTTACCCTGACTTGTCGATTGTATCTCTCTCTGGTTTGTTGTAAGATGTAATCTGTATATGTTGTAAAAGAGCAAAAATGGTTTTTTTTTTACAGAGACATTTTTGTTCAATCTTGTTTTGTCAAGTATGAATCACTGACGGAGCGCGCCGCCGAGGCGCGGTCCATCAGTGACCCGTGCTTGACAAAATGAAATTTTGATACTCAGAACTGAAGTTATAATGATGCAGTATATATTTTATATTTAATTGATGTGCGATGATCGTATAATCTGGCAAGTCAGTAATGCTCGTGCAAAGGAGTTGCAATTTTTTTGGCACAGTTTACATTTGATGTTCAAATACAATGATGATTTAAACTCGGTATGCCAACGAACGATATTTGAACATATAGTACTGGTTGTCTTTTTCAGAGAATTCGCTATGGGGCTATATGTGTACTTTTAAATAAATTTATTAGTGTTGGCAATTTGAGGTAAAAGTAACCCAGTATACTCAGTTCGTCAAGTTTATTTTCAGAGTACTTTTACCTAGTTCCAAAAATATAGAACTTACATAGTTGAACTTTTACCAAGTTTTCTGTGTGATATTTCAACAAGTAAATTTACTAGATAAAATAGTTAAGTTTACCTATTTTACAACTAGGTACCTAGTATAATAAACTAGGTAGATCATATTTTCATTATAAAATAAAGATTTTAAGATTAGAAGATTTTAACCTTCTAATCTATTAAAATACCTCAAATGTGCTACCTAGTTTTGAAAGTGAGTTTATGTTACCTAGTAATACTTTACCTAATTTTGTAGTCATTTAGATTTTTTTTACCTAGTTTGAAAAATAACTAGGTTGCCATCGCTAGTTTTTATAAAGGTAGCGACTTCACTCACATAGGCAATAAATTATATTTGATTTGAACCAGGGTGCCAGTATATTTCGAGAGGTTGCTAAACAACTTCGTCTTGTACGGTTAAATGTAAATGTATAGTTCGTAAGAGTGGCGTGGAGAAAATTTTCTGGGTGTTAATTGTAAATAGAAAACCGGAATGAAATAAATAGAAAACGCCAGGGAAAAGTGATTCCGTAGCAGCGCTTCGAGAAGATAAGCCTACTTTATATATTTTTTTTCTAAAAATCTACATATTTTAGTACTTTTAATAGAAAAACTTACTTTCATAATATCGGTCGCACTGCAGCACCTGTATCCCTCATAACAGCAATAAATTTTCGAGAACGCCTTTTGTGGACATTCAACCCCAGTATATTGCTTAAATGAATTTGTACAAGTCGTCTTTGCTCCCATGTACACACCACCATTATTTCTCGTGTAGCAACAACGCTTTGTTTCCTGACAACAATATCTTTTAAAGATATGCTTACAATCACCGTCGTCACGGCAGAAGTCAGCGAACGGTGGACTTGGCCCTAAATCTTCATGTAAAGTCGGAATTTCCCCCGATCCATAATAGTAGTCATCATCGTAAAACGTTCCTGCAATAAAGGATGAAGTATTATAGAAGTCATGCATCGTCTATGGTTCGCTGCGCCTTATAGTGCACTCAAAAGAAATGCTATTTGCAAACCGGGAGTCACTCACCGATGTTTGCCATCGCTAATAAAAACATCGACATAGAAATATATCCTTCCTCCAAATGAAAATTTTGTTGTGAGCTTTGCTAACTGATAGGATTGCCTCTTCTACATACATATATTTCCAAATTGAATATCTAGGCATTTTAAATAAAATCGAATCTACCCCACCTCTATTATGTTTTAAACATCGATGCAAAAATTGAAAAAATCACCCGATTTTATTCATGATGGCGCTGAAACTTTTCGATATCAACCTAAAATCAAAACTGATTAAATCTGACATCCCTACGGTCCGTACGAAAGATTTATATGTATGTAGCTCTGAAAGATAATTTGTGCGAATTGATCTACTACCTATGGATGCGATCTAATAGCCCCTTAGTAGGTGCGATCCATCAGTATGCTCCTGTGGCAAATTTTCCAATTTCACACGCATTCCACAGCATCCATAGTTTTACGGATTTCTGAATGTTGTTTGCAAACACCTTTGTATCACGGTTTTGATATTACCTGATGAATATGCAATGTTATGAAGAAAATGCAGAGTCAACACTGTGGTGAAAGTCCATTTATTCGTCGTCATTCTAATTTTTATAGTTATTTCCTTCACATTTGTACTTTATTGGAGTATTCGGAACATATTTGAAGTTGCTTGTGGTATTTAAACCTAAGCTGTAGTGTTCATTTCTGTAAATATTCTTTAAATGTAGTGCGACGGAATAGAATAAATCAAATACTTGCGGGTCAAAGTTTTGGGTGGGCTGGGTTTTCAGAATTGAATCCGACACGATTCAGTCAAACATTGTGATTGTCGGTTAGGATAAGCGCTCAAAATATTGGATCCTGTGAAGACAAAGATTTGTTCTACGCCCATCATTCGCAAATTTCAAAATTTATTTCTGAAATTTTTCTACCCTATTTGTGGTTCTATGCTCTAAGTATTGATAAAATGCCGTACCAGAACGCCACAAATAGGCGTTTTGGTATGAACTTTTTTCAA
Organism: Styela plicata; assembly: GCA_963675895.2. NCBI lineage: Eukaryota > Metazoa > Chordata > Ascidiacea > Stolidobranchia > Styelidae > Styela > Styela plicata. Next base: position 7,591,546 of record OZ023152.1, read on the forward strand.
TACTAAGAGCCCACTCAGGATTGAGGGTCTTATATTTTCCTTGCGTCTTGAATCGCGCTCCGATTCATCGCTGAATTTCAAATTTAGGATTGAATCTAAACATGCTCGACTCCAAAGATCTCCATAGTTTACACAGCGAACGGTTTTGAACGATTAAAATAATTTATATTGCCTATTAGTATTTCTTAAATAGAAATCAAAGTTCTGCTTGTGGAGAAAAAAAAGTGGCAAGGTTGGGCTTATGCGGTTCACGGACTCCATATTTCTCGATATAATTCTCCCAAGAGATTTACACACAACTACGTAATCTCCTACCTGATATGTCTAAATGTGGAAAATTTGAAACGAATTTACACTGAATATGTGTTGTAACATAGCGACTTGAATAGATAGCAAAACAGTATAAAATTTCGCAGATTAAATCATTTCTTGCGTCGCAATGCTGTGCATCTCAACTCCCTTTAACAAACGTTTGTCACGAACGTAGTGCGACGAGTAGTTAGTTTCCCTCATAATTATGCAACAAGTAACTGATGAGTCAGACACTCACGGCCTAGAACTACGCCTACCACAAAGGTCTTTTGGAAATATCTAACAGGTTATATTTGCCGTTGGCTTTACTGAGTAAAATCTCATAAAGACTCACGCCTTGATATGAAATACGAGACTGCATCGCAATATGTCTAAATATAACCGAATCAGCTACTTTTCGCACGTTCTAAACAAGTTTGAATTTCTTTCATCACTTTGACTTTGACTGCATATTTTACGATGATGGTCTATAAACCATAAATCTTTCGTAATTGTTCGCACATATTTACCAAGTATGGGCTGTAGATGACCAATGCCTAAAAGGCACGGATCATCTAAAGCCCATATTTCGTCTTTGGTATTGACTACAGAATTAGGTGGAAAATTTACGATATTGCTCGTAATTACCTATACTTGTTGCAAAGTTAAATACACCGGACGCCCTTGGGGCAGTTTGGACATCATTCAGTTATACAACGACCGTTGCGTAATACAAACGTGGTTGTGATCTTCCGGCGTGAAATTCCTTATAATTCGGTACATCTATTTTGTATCACATTTTCTCACTGATTTCACCTAAGTTTAATTATGTCAATGAATGGATGGAGCTTGGAAACTGGAATAAAATGACGTTGCCAATGATTCAAAGTTTGAGACATACAGATCGCTACTTTTGCCCATTTGTAGAATAAATCGTACAGTCTAAAACAAAGACAAATCATGGTATCCACAGAAAATAACTTTCAGAATGTATACTTCGAAAATCAGCAGACAAGTTTCACCAATGCGACGATGTAACATATTTGAAATTTCATCATTCGAAGTTCTTCACTACCGTCTCCTCAATTATCATATATCTACTAACCATACTCATCGTTTTTGTTCTTCATTCTTTTGTTATCACTATGAAAGTTATCAGACATTTTATCCAATTCTTTTTTATTTTTGATAAATGATCGAAATTGAATCTGATCTTATTGGTAGTACTACTTCACTAAGATAACGCAGGATTATATTGTATATGGAAATTGAACCTTTTTTCCCCGAGGCTATCTTTGTCAGAGCCGGTTTGATTTTTCTTGTTATCATGATAAGTGGCGGTACGTCACATGATATCTAGTTGACAAACAACATTTTAATCACGTGATCGACTTCAGAAAAATATCGCTTTCCAATTTTAAAGATTTTCACCAGAAATATCTTGTGTATAGCTATAACGTATTAAAAAAACGAGATTAACGTCGCTCGTGCGATTGTAGAGGCCGAATAATATCAGTCGAATAATATCCGCGTGGTGGAGTCCATGAGCCTATTTTAAAACAAGGCTAGGGATGTCCTTACATACCCGGGAAATTTAATTTGTCAAACATGAGCCACAGATGGACCGCACCTTGCCGGTGCAGTCCATCAGTATCTCAATGCTTAGCAAAAGATGTTTGGACGCTATTTTTCTGTCTGGGTATCCGAGTAGTAATTTATTTAAGAATTTTCATTTTAGGTAATTTCGTTTTCCCATTATTCATAAATATATATACATTTGGCTATGGAATCACGATTTTGCTGTAAAATTGACAAATATGGTCAAATATCAGCAATTTTCGTTTTTCCCGAATATTGGAATATTTATTCTATGTATATACTGAATTTCGTTTGGGTTCAAGTCCCGACTCTGCATTGCTAGATACTATTACGCTACACTGTGACAAAAGTACAGTAAATTTACTGGTTTACCAAGTTTAAAACCACCTTGCTGCAGATACTTATGCCAAATATGGACTGTCGATGCGCACCTCGACGTTGCGTTCCGTCGACGGCGATTTTATTTTAATATCCCCAGGTAAAATTACTATCAAAGAGCTGTGACTTTACTGCATTTTTATTACAGTGTATTGTTCCTTCCAATTCCGGTGCCAACGATTATGGCAACTGGAACATTGCGATTTATCGACAATGTTGTAAAATTAAATTAATTGACTCTTTATCCATGCTTGTATTCAAAACTTTGTGGCCGTAAACAGCATAACTTGACACGCGCTTCGATATGACTCCGAGAAACGGGGCATTGATTAAGTATATATTTTGCTTTTGGCTTGTTATTTATGTGCATAGGATCCGGTGGGACTTTGACAGGTTTTAACCAAATTTGGAGTAAAAACTGGATTCGATTCCAAAATTGGGCTTCTGTCTCACCATACGCCTTGTTTTTTAAAGTGAGCTAAAACAAAATTAGCGATATCACAAGCTAAGCTCAGCTCTCATTGTAATGATACTAGTAGGTTTTTACTAAAAATAAACCTGTTTCAGTAGTTAATAACGACATTGCAAAATGAATGTCTAGAATCCGTTGTTTTGTAGTTGCGACTGATTGGATACCTCGTAATAAATGGAAATTTAGCACTGCATTTCATTGTGGACTCATCCAAAGCCTGAAAAACAACTATTGCTATTGGCTATCGCTTGCTTGCCGCTACCTAAACAGACCAAATTGGCAAATGCCTAGATACATGTTTTTAGGGGTATGGTCTGTGCATTCATCTACCCAGACGAAAATATGGGGATAGGGCCGCCGAGGCTCTATTTGTGTGCGACCTGGTGGGATCTCCATCTTTTCTGCTGGACCCATGCCTTTCGAGGTAATTTGTGACCTGGAGGTTTTGAAGTGAATTCACTGATATATGGTTGTATTCCAAGAGGAACAGGAGGTATATCATTGCATCTGCATATCTCTTCCATATGTGGCCTGAGTAACTTCCTTGATTTGAGACCTGTTGGAACCTTTGTTTTGTAGAGTGTTTGGTAAAGTAAATGAGTGGAAATAGCAGCCTTAATATACAACCCTTGACAGTGAGTTTCTCACCTGATCCGCGATGGTTCAATACCAGCCAAATATAGAAGAAAGTGAGTCGATGTAGAGCGTATGCATCCAGTGAAAAGTCCTCATTGCGTCATTAATTTGGCTATCAATGAGGGTAGTATGAGCACTGCGACACTACGCCGGTGAGCAATACTCAGCTGTTGAGCCAAAATTGACGTTCTGACGCGCACCCCAACTTATTATGTCTGCAAGGTGTTCGATCAGCCGTGCGAAAACCTTGTATGGCGTTGTGTTCATTGCATTGAAAACGGCATGCTTGATATTTATAGGAAGTTAATAGCGTCCTAAACTGTCTTCTTGTTTGCAATTCACATTTACTCGTAGTGAAAAAAAACTGACTAATAAATGCTAATAATAACTAAAATGCCACAAAATTACTGGTCTTTGACAGTGATTTTATTTGGCGGTATTGAAAAAAATTCAAATTTTTTTTTTGGACCAAATATGGGGTATTGGTGGAATGCACCACGAAGGTGCGGCCCATAATTGGCTTAAATTTCATCAACATGGCCTTTTTCAACTTCGAAAATGTGCAATTACTTCAAATGACCAGTAAATTTATTGTACTTTGTTACAGTGTATACGTCTGAACGAGTGTAAAAATATCAACTGAATCCCCAAGCCAAGCACCTGCCCAATCATAAAAAATGATTGCTCCCAGAAAACAAATTTTGTTAAGTTTGGGTCGCTGATGGATCGCGCCGCCGAGGCGCGGTCAATCTGTGGCTCATGATTTAAAATTTTTGACGAAATGAAATCTCCGATTCGGTAGGAACAAAGGACACAAATTTTATTATTAAAATGTTGATTTTTACTGGCAAGCAAAAATAAAATGTGGTACAAAGGCACAAATGGAATAAAAAAGCTATGTATCACAAGACAATAAAACTAAATATTGCAAAGTAAATGAATGCAAGTCTACTTTGCACTAATTAAACAGAATCTACTATAGAATACGGTTTTTTCTTAACTGAAGTCTTGACGCCGCGTATTCGTGAGTTATTCGATTTTTCTAGCGATTTGAAATCCAAAGAATCAAAAATTTATATCGATTTTTTTTATGAAAATTGCTCAAGCAAGGTCAAGGTTGCGTGAGACCTGTCATACATAGATGTCTCCTGAAACCACGAGCGTGCAAAGAGCTACAGATAAATAGGAATGAAGAAAGATAAAAGAACCTTCATACTCGAACGATATCACGATATCTATTCACACCAGTTTTAAAGACATATAGTTTCGAGTTGTAATCGAAATTCACTTTATATTTGCAATAGTTATTCGATTCGATTCGATTCTATTCGAATATGGCCACCCCTAACTAATACCAAGATGCTCGGTGATAGCTCAGTTTATGTTCTTTGAACGAAAACCGTCTGTACCATCCTACCATAGAACGGCATTTTAGGCGCTCGCTCTTGCATTGTTTTTAACCCCTCTGGCGTTCGTGTTTTTTTCAACTCCATGTAAGGGATGTAAGAAAATTCCCTTAATAGATAACTGCAATGTTTTTTTTTTATAATATATCAATCATTTTAGTTTTGTGAATCTCGAGCCACAGATGGACCGCGCCCTAGCGGCGCGATCCATCAGAGGCCCATGATCGATTTTTCTGACCTGACAAAAAGTAGGCTGTAATTTTATCCATTGTTATGTTTTATGTTATGTATTTGGCGCATATATTTTCATCGGTTATGCCGTGGCGTTTCTCCTCGACGAGCACGGTTTCTTCATTCGTCGGCATTTTTCCGTCATTCGATCGAACCTTTAATCGTGGATCATGTCATCTTAAATTCACCTTGGTCGTTCTTCTTGTTCTGCGTTATCTCTGGGATTACCGATTGAATTTTCTTGTTGTACAGTGTCTTGAAATGACGAGCTCCCTGTTGCCTCTTGTGATTGAGACTGGGAGCTGGTACTATCTTCGTTCGTTTTATCATCTTTGTCGTCTTCTGAAGGGGGCGTGGCTTCACTCCCACCGTTTTCTGATTGATCGGCTGGAGATGGTACTATTTGTATATATTCCTCTTCAATTGCTGGATAAGGAGGTGGGTCGAATGCGCCCATCTTATAGTCTTTTGTCAAGCCTTTTGCTTCCAATTCACCGTATGTAGGTGGCCCGAGACTAACCTGTGTGCAAAATTCTGTACTTTGGTTGCCCAAAGTTCCTGCTTCTGCTGCCCGTGCTATAAAAGAAAAATGACGGATTAAAATCAAATCTTATCTCGTTACTCAATTGACCGCGAAAAATTCTCGACCCTTGTCTCACCCTTGACTAGTTGAGTCGATTGTGCAGTCCGTTTGTATATTTTAGTCAATGCCAGTATCACAAACGGGAAGCAAGGGCTATCGTGTTATGAACTTTGCTAGATTTTGCTACTCCTCCTAATCTTTGAAACATGGGGTCAATATGAAATTGAAACGAAACTCGCAATGGACAGCACAATTTTTCGTGCTCAATATATAATGACTTTACGCATGAAATTATTCGAACCAAACAGAGATTTTATTTTACCAAGCATGAGCCACTGATGGACCGCGTTTTGACAGCGCGAAATAATATATTCAGACAAATGTATCATTCATAAATTTGTGTTTTGGTAGCCGCTATACATTTATTAGTAATGTATCGGTATTCCATGCACACATGGAATAGAATGCAACATAATTCACTCGCTCAAATGCGATATCTTAAATGAATGAAATTCGATCCAAGAATACATAAACGCAAATAACGCGTTCGTCATGAATTTAATGCTGTTATTAATTAACGTGACAAATTTAAGTACTCCGAATTCCCGCAACATTTTTAATGTCCCGATTTAATCTCGTATTACATTATACCTTCGTGACGTTTTCAAAAGATTATTTTATCGATAGGTTTCCATATTACCAACTAAAACATGTCACCAACAGAAACACGAATGTACTTCAATTTGTATTTTTAATTACAAAAGGACTACACATAATTACAGGTCGGACACGACTCATGTTTTGGAGAGTTGTCCAATAATGTCGTCTCAAATTGCGTAATGACGTCATTATCTGTTTTCGACATTAAATATGACTATTGTCAACCACAAGACCGGAATGAAATATCCGTGATGCATTGGCGGTTCATAATCATAAAAGACTAATAAATTCTTTAGCATTTGCTTATGCTTACAGGTTGAATTAAAAAGTTCCGATCGGTGATGGAATAAATAAATAAATAAAACCTGATATTGATTAGTGGCGCCAAATTATTAGAGTGATGGTATATCGACATATTAGACCAGTAACTTTTTTAATGCGCAAAAATCTTAATTGTAGAAGTAAATCCACGCCTGAACAATAGTTTTTCTGCATATTTCTGCTCATTTCAGTAGAATTTGATCGCGTTAAAGGATGTAGAAGTAGTCTATGTCGACTGAATCTGCTAATTTTCTTGTGAACGATCGGGTAAATTGTGATCGGGCCGGCGCCCATCACTGAGGTCTAATATTTTGTTTATACCTTGTTGTCTCTGTTGCAACCGCACCATCATTCTTCTGCGTCTAACAGATCTGGCACCACTCACAAACAGACAAATTAAGATTCCAAAAACCGCTACTCCCATGATGTAAGCTTGATAAGAACTGTTAAAATAAAAACATGCGGTCAATTAGCATAGTGAACTGTAGTATGTAGATATATATTGCTGACATTTATATTTGATAAATTTTGACCTAATCAAAAATTTTATATTGTCAAGCATATAGCACAGATGACCTGCGCCTTGACGTCTATCTGTGGCATATGTTTGACAACACGTGAATAGATATAAGTTTTTTGATGACGGAATGTATTGTATGATCGTATACCTTTGTTTACGATGTTAGGGCGTTTCATCTCTGGAATTACTTCTTGGAATGATTGTTCAAATGTGATTTACCAACTAAACTTAAGAATTCTTTAATTTTTACGATAAGAGTCTGAGAGGAATCGAGCTGCACATAAGAATCCCATGTGTTTATTGAGCTCATGTCCACTGGAGGATTTCAACGAGTGTTTCCATGTCCAGATAAATAGCCTCAATAAACATTCTCGAACCCTTCCAAAAGTGGGGACAAGAGCATCCTGTCACAGGGCAGTCAATTTCCCCAACGTCATTGGCGATCGTTAATTGTGCACCTTGATGACAAACCTGCTGTTTATTTGCAGTAATATATATTTCAAACATTCCATATTCAGATAAATAGCCTGAATAAACATTCTCGAACGTTTCCGAAAGTGGGGACTGGAGTCTTTGTCACAGGATAGTCCATTTGTCAAATGTCCCTGACGATAGATAATTGTACACTTGTACATTTATTTACAAAGACTGTATATTTCAAACATTCGAAATAGCTCTTCCGATAAATTTGACGCAATTAAAGACTTTTGTTGGACTGGCTCCCGGCACTGCGTTCAATCAACAGCATAATTGCCAAAAAAGTGGATTTTGTAGTTTTATTTGAATATCATCAACTAAAATTACTGTCAAAGAGCAATGAACGTTACAGTGCATGTACTATTGAGATTTATCGCACAAGTATCTAATAAAATGCCGCCCATCGGTGACTAAAGGGTTCAAAAAGCAAAAATAATTGCACGAATATTCGTGACAAAAAACTCACCTATTTTCCCAGTCCGATTTCTTGGCAGGAGCCAGTCCATTGTCTCCCAATGAATCACAGCATTTGCGCCATGCTCGCAATGATACATGTGGGGCAGCGTGTTTTGTTACTTCCGAATATTCCTCACAGCACGTCATTCGAACTCCGTTTTCCAGAAATTCGTCGGAACAGTTCAGTTCGACTTCGTAATCCGAACATTCGACTTTCAATAAAGTTAATCCGTTCTCGCTCATGTTGAATTGATTTGATCAAATAATATATTTAATTTTAAGTAAGGCTGTAATATTTCATAAAAAATGTTAATAATAGTGTAACTGACGTTATGAATTAGAGATTTGAAAAATTTGGCCTCAGGATCTATTATGTTTTTCATATGCACTGATGCTCCTATAACCTTTGGCAAAGTAGCAAATCAGGTTTGTATTGGATTGTATATGTAGTACAAAAGAAATAAAATTCTTCTCAAAATTTCAATATACTTGATAGAATAATGTATCATGTTTTCGTATTTTTTTCAATACTCTATAATGCTTTTCAGGCTCAGGATATCATAATTATGTCAAATTTTATATTAAAAAATTGCAATATACCCATGATTTTGTTGCAAATCTTATTGACGTTATACCAGATAGCAGTAATAACTCGGTTACAAGTAGGAATATTCTTTTCGAATCGAATCTCTAAGAAAATAATTTCGAATCAAATTTTCGAATATGATATGCATGATATGATATGTATTAGAATTACAACGAATTTTCTCAAAATGCTTAGAATCGATTCGAACTAACATTGATTCGAATCTATTCGAAATCCTGAAACTTTCATCCTCAGGTTACAAGTATCTCTGACCAAAAAATTTGACCAATCTGACCAATAGATAAAGTTAACACGACATTGCTCGTTATTCAGATGATCAGTCGATGCAATTACAAAACATTACTGTAATTCAGGTTTGAATGTTCTCAATATCCTATTACCCGATCCAGAAACGTTTCCATAACGTTGCATCATACAATAAATATATCTGTTGAGAGAACCGTTACGATAGATTGAATGTCTACAGCCTTTTTTGATCAAAATCAATAACGATGAACATAATACAAAGTTATTTTCGCACTTGTTTCACTGTTGTAATTCTATATCAGTCAGTATTTTCCTTGTCATACAACGCCAGTCTGTTTCATTGTCCGTTGAAGAATACCGTCGTTTAAAATGTATTTTACATTCATTGTGGTTTTGTTTAGGGAATTGATGGAACGCGCTGGCAAGGTGCGCCCAGTCTATCGGTTATACGAAAAAAAGCAACAAATATTTGATGTGTGACGGCTTGCAAACCTGTCCCGAACATGTCACGTCTAGACTGCTTTGCTTCACAATCTAGCATTTGTGAAATATCACGTTATAGCCCCAAGAAATATACTACAAGATTTGTTGATAAAATTTGTTTTTAATTAAACGGATTGCAAGATGTCAAGTAGATGCTTATATTAAAACATTTTTTTTGCTTATAAAAGTTCGCGGTTCGCAGCATTTCTCTCTAATCATACTACTTCGGATATATATTATACATATTACATATAGATATAAAAAGTCAACGCTTGTTCAATTTCTCGAAAATATTTACGAATACCGCGAAGCAAATATAAAAAAAGTTTAAAACCGACTATTCAACAAATCAATTATGTATATGTATCCGAATTGATTTAATATGGAATCTGAAAATGGCACTAATTGCCCAGTCTGAAGTTTTGGTAAATTTGAGCCACTGATGGATCTCGTCGATAAGACGTGTTCTATCTGTTGCCCATGTTTGACAAAATAAAATTTGTGATGGGGTGTTGCTTTGTCGCAGATCACATTTTGCCGATATTCTATTAAAGAAGCCTAGAATTTCACATTCCATTATCGGCATAAATTTCTCTATAAGTACCATTCACATTTTAACGCATTGGGCTGTTTGGGCGATTGTCGCTTGATCAGTTATTCGGCGAACGAAGAATATATGTGATCCTTCAATCGGACAGAATCATCAGCTGAAAAATCCACTAATGTGCTCAGTCACCTTAAATTATCGGTCTCTTTCGTACCGCCGCGCGATTTTGATTACTCGCCGACCTCTTTGTTAAATACTTAATATAATAGGTCCGTTCAATTACCTTTGCAAGCAGTGCAAAGGAACAGTCGACTAACATGCCGTCCTTCCCTGTCTTCGGACTTCTATATTGAAACTGCCATTGCAACGCCAAACAACAAAAATCAATATTATTGAAACTCTGCCGAATTAATCTCCAGAATTTTGGAGATTTAAAATTTGTGTCCGTTGTATCTCAACTGACTGCCATGGACCTTTTCATTAGAAATCAATGTAAGCAAAGCCTTTCACCCTCTTCTGAAACCATGCAAATAAAAAAATTAATTATTTAAACTTTCGACGATTCTGAATAATTCATAAAAATGCAGGAACGACTACGACAAATTTTCAAAATTTCAAAGCCCATGTGAAAGGATGCTCAGGTGCTGAGATTTATAATGGCATGGCGATAAAAAATCAAAAAACTGTGCATTGAGAACTGTATCGATTCCATTAGCCACACTTATTTTTTTTATTGAAATGTACCTGAAATCCCAAACGAAACTGAACTGCTATGCTAAAGTGCAATGAATGCTAAAATCATCTACAACTCAAAATTTCCCCATCAAATCTAATGACCTTTACCCCGTAAACCATGCTTGCGTGTGGTACGTTTCACTGCACCTGAAATCGTTCTACTCATTTTAATCGTGTGTGTTTCCTAACAAAAAGTATGTATAGCTGATCAAAATTTTATTTTTCCCAGCATAATAAATACATGGGCCGTGTCTAGACGACGCGTCAAGTTCGATATTTCCTCTATTTGCAAATTAAAAATTCCCTTAATTGATATCTCAATTTTGAGACATTTATTGAAAACGTCTTCTTCGCAGTTATTCCATAAAGAACATTTCGACCAAGCATGTTTTGTTAAGCATGGGCCAATGATGGATTGCGCCTGCGAGCGCAGACCATCTGTGGCCCATGCTCGACTAAATGAAATTTCTTATTGGCCTAATCAATATCATTAACAGCTGACACCGGAAGTATTATTGTCACCTACAAAGTAATTGTTGCTTCTGGCGATTTTGATTTTTCATTCTTTTCGGCGTTTCATTGCTTCATTGCTATGACGGATTCACGATTGATTAAAATAAATTGTGCTTCGAATCGCCGAATCGAATTGCCCAGCCCTAGGCTCGTAACTGACAAAAAATCTTTACCTAGTATTTTCTTAACTATTTGTCCTAGAGATGTGCTAGCAACATTTGAACCGCGCGGGCTTGGACTTGCGTACTTGAAACAAGAATATCTTACGGTAACATAAGAAAAAGTATGCATAAGATTAATATCATCGATCCTGAACGCAAAAAAAAATGAAATGTTGATTTTGCAAAGTCATGAGTGGTCGTAAAAGGCGACTAAATGGAGTCAAAATGCTGATTGGTGGATTTACCATCGTCGGGTCAGATATCACTCGTTGCTTTCTAACATAGGTAGGGGTTCAGTTATGTTTGAGATGTTTTGTGCACGAGGTGCAGTTACTGAAACTACATTTTGTAATAGCTCTTTGTAATAAAGTGGCAATTACTAAGCGCTGCTTCTAGTCTAGTTATGAGGGAATTTCGATAAAAATAAGTCATTTATGGCGGCAATCACTACGCTCAGTATTCGATAAATATAATGATTGTTACAACATAACCCTACCGCGGAGTGTTTTTCAAAACTTAATCAAAAACTTATCTTCTCCTTTTTTTAAAAATACTGTCCACTTCCAAAGCCTGTATCATTTCAACTTGGTCGCGATGGCTTTATTTCTAAAACATGAAACCGATAACGGTTCTGCTCGCGTAATAGCAAACATTTCCATCGACAATGCTATACGGAGCGCGCGTGATAACGCCAAATATCAACACACCTCTTAACAACAACACTACTCCTCACATTACAAATATTCACCGTTTTATACACAAGACTCTTCTACACGCCTGACTACTTTTGAATCTAAGCGTTACAGCCAATCAGCAATGTTTAACTATGCCAGGGCATAAGATACACCGCGGATGAAACGCGCGGTGTATCTTTGGTTCTCGCGTACGGTACTCTAAAAATGCAGACTTGGACCTTTTGTAGCAATATAAATCCTATTATAGCGTCGAGTCGTGTAACGTTTTCATTACAGAATGTTCTCAAAACTTAGAATGCTTTTAAAGCCTAGTCCTTAGGGCGAGGCCCTCAACGTATTGCGTATCACAGCGTTCGAAATTATCTTTTATTTGCGCAACTATGTAATTAGATTTCACCCTCAAGGTCGTATACTGTTAGTCAAGTTATGTTTCATAAATTCCGAACATACTGCTTGTTCCGCAATTAACTTTTATTAAATTTTTTATGGGCACAAAGTTCGTATCAAAGTAATTGCTTTTAAAGACAATTCAAAAAGAGGAAAAAGCCGTCGATTTGGAAACGTTAATAACCTGGTCATTTCATAACGCTCTATCTGAATACAATTAATATTAAAGCAAGGTATAATAAAATTTTATAAATAAGTTATAACCTTCTTCCGGACTTAATAGAATCGGATTTAGGAAATGTTAAACAGAGTGCCCAGAGCTATTTAAGAAGGATGTGGGGTTATACAAATGATGCCTTGAATTGAAACGATAAAATCTTCGATGTTAGCTGATGCCAGCAGTCCCAACCCTTCTCCGTATATCAGACATTTTATTTCGCCAAGCATAAGCTACAGATGAACCGCGTCTCGTCGACGTGATCCGTCAGTCATAATTAACAAAACATACTTGAGCAAAATTTTTTTGGCTCGTTTTCCATTTCAAATTTTTTATGCTCGCTAAATATCCTACGGTTTTAAATAAATTCGAACTGCGAACCCACTTATTTATATTCTGAGAACCATATAAGAATACGATAATTTTCATATAAATATACATTACTGACTCCTATCTTTGACATTCATGAAGTATTCTGCATAGTGGTCACACACTAACCAGTAACGCGGTTACGTTTTGAATTCTTACTAAAACTAACCAAGTTTCATTTTCGTCAGTACTCATTCACACGGAAACCGCATAAAAACAAACGCATATGAACCAAATGCAGCAAAAAAATATCCAAATACTTCACGTCACAACAAAAATGTTTGGATTCGTTTTGCTCAAACACGCCATTCCGGGATGCAGTTTACATGCCAAGCCAAATACTTATTGATAATTTTAAAATGACGAAAATGTAGTAATTTCCATGTTAATTAGGTGGTTTTTATCGAAATTATAGTCTAAATCGCGATAGTCCCTAATTATGCCTTCGTTATAAAGGGTTTATAGTTCTGAAAACGTGTTCTATCTTTGATTTAAGCGAGGTCCTATATGATATCAGTGAAGAATTACCTGGAAATTTCAGTTAAATCCACGGATATCACTCACTGCTCTTTGTTTACAACGCGTTAACTTAGTCACGTAGGCTGCTTGCTGCTCAGCTGAGTCGTCGATAGCGATCAGTTATATTTAAGCCTACATATTTAACATTGTTTTTCGTTTGAGGCATTATGACAGCATTATGGCAAATGTATTATTGTGATCGAAAACATATTATTTTTATGCCATGACGCTCTCTCGCTAGTTCCAGTCACTTCGCTCTTAATTTTCTAACGGAAAACATCCAAAATACAACTGAACCGCACCGTGATATACATTCGCATACCGATTTACTGAAAATGTCAAAGTCTCATCGCAGGTACGCTAACTAAGCATTATCAGTTTCCTGCTGAAATTTTTAATCGAGCGAAAATAATTGAAAATTACACCTTTGAACATCACCATACCAAAGACGAGTAATTAAAGCGCATCTGCATATAGCACTGACACTCAATAGGACTAAAAACGTAGTTAAGCGTGACGATCAACATAAGTTTTTTTAACCTTATTTTCAGTCAGCTATTCCATTGCTTCTGATAATATCAGTATGAAATTTAGCGATGAAATATCTGAAAACCTAAAAACTTGCCAAGTGAAAAAAGGTCTAAAATCGTATCTAAGTGATCCTCTTGTCAAACAACTTGGCGAACATATCTGCTGGGCCGACGAAAAATATTTCCTTAGACTTAGCTTCTAATGACGCTTAAATACCATGTCAAGTTCCGTCTGGGCTTCTCAAAACTGACATTCAAAACTACCGTTCAATGGCCTGCAGGTTCATTTTTAAGACTTCCTGCTAACCTCAATTGATGTTGCACCATATTGTCGTAATACTTATGCGCATAATATATCGAACATGGATCTCTAAAAAAAACAATTTCACCTTTGTTGCACCAAACAGAAATTTTAATTTGTCAAGGATGGATCACTAATAGAACGCGCCTCGTCGGCGCAATCTATTAGTGATCCATACTTGGCAAAATATATATTTTCGCAAAAATTTTCCGATTTGCGTGCGGAACCATAACTAGTTGTTTACATATTACCCTCATGCTGTTTTTAGAAATCTTAAGATATTGCAAGGTTCTCGTTTCTTTTGAAAAATTTCCTCTGGGAGTCCCGTGAAAATTTTTAAAACTAACCCCGTGTTTGAATCTTTTATCGAATATTGCAAACGTTTTTTAGAAGATGTACCTTAGCGGTGCGATCTGGGGGTGACTCACACTACAGCAGTAATCCTGCTAATTAGGCGACTGCAAAATGACGATTACCTAGTTGTTGATTTTATTATAAATAACGCCGTTAGAACAATACTGTCGTTATTACTATGCGGAAAATGTATCATTTCCTATAATTGAGTTTATAATATGCTAACGCGTTGTTGCACGGAAATTGATACCACGTTGTCAAGCATTGTCACAAATGGCCCATAGTTAATTTCCTGACAATCGTTGGAATATTGAGTTGCCACAATTGGTAAAGTGGCATCGCTGGTTATCAAAATATATTGCCGCATTGCGGCTTTCCATGTCTCTGTCTCTAGGGAGGCTTGTTCTGTATTTTATGTCCATACCAACCGGTCTGTCAATAAAACCGTTAAAGTGAGTAGAATTTTGTATTAATTTTATTTATCATAAACCAAGTGCAATCCTGTTAAAATTTCGATTATTTATTCATGGTCCACATAACAAAAGTAACAGAATTTACTTTTTTTAGGGGTGGGTGTTCAAATAGCTCCAAAACCACCAAACATGTTTTATAGAAGTGTTAATTGTTTTGAAGTCTTTTCAAATACTCAATAAAAAATACTAAAATGTTATTCTTTGTGCTAACTTTTCTTCGCATGGAAATCATTTTCGTTGAGGCTCAGCGTTGTAGATTAGATATTGGTATTTTCAGAGCTCATATAACGCTACTATATTCTAGTCAAAATATATTTTGGCTAAGATTTTCTAACTAATGATACATCAGCTGTTCTTTAGCCGACGTCCAAAAACAAATGAACAACTAGATGCTCAAATGAAGCGAGTTGATGGATCAGACACCCGTCTACTTTACAAAGCCAAATGTAATTACCTGCGCGTTTCCACGTATTTGCTTTTTACAAACCGAACAAGTTAAATAGCTAAATCATTGGCATTTTTTTTTATTTTCCTCTGTCTGTAACGTGACTTAATTGAATATACTAAAAAATAAATTGCAACTTGTGTATTCCTTCGGACTAAGAAGAAATTCGTGTATTCGGTACTTTCGTACTTGGAGGTACGTGGGTTTGGTTGGATGTAATCATGTCTAAACTAAACCTCTTTCGGTTTGTGTTTGTAAAATTTTGATGTTTAAGTGGCTTTTCCAATACTTTTCACCATCCTGGGAGCATTTTTCTTTTTTTTAAACCACTTTTGTTAAGTATGAGTCACTGATGGATCGAGCTGTCAAGGCGAAATCCAGCAGTGACTATACATACTTAACATAACTTAACTCATATTTAACAAAATTGTGTTATTTCATTAAAATTTCTCTTTGATTAAATATAATCTAGCTAAGTATACCCTGTTTTTTTTATCAGTTTTATTGACGTCAAGTATAGGCGATTATTATTCAATTGCATTTTGAGATTTAGTATATTTCCTCGTTTTCTATCTGCAGCGTTTTGTCACGTAATAGTCTTGTTTACTTAATTGTTCACGGTGTACTGATGCTATAAAAACCATATTTCAAGTATAGGTAAAAGTCAACTTTTATTTTGCCCCATTTCTGTCTGAAATTTTACCTTGATGCCTTTATATAATGTAAGACATTTGAAATCGGTTATTTTATGGGATATAGTATAACAAGATCCTTTTATTCAATTTAATTTAAGCAATGACGTCAGTAACTAAATTCATGAGAATGTCTAAAATGCATTTGAGCATCGATTTCCTTGTTTTGCTTGCTGTACTACTCGTCCAGTTAACTTGATACTGATACTTAAGTTACGGTACCTAATATAACTCCATTTAGTTCAGCAGAACTTCTGTTTGACTTTACCTCCTTCGCCATCACTTTGCTACAAATATAGAAAAATAGAAAAAGCGCATACCCAAGTAATTGCTGCATTACAATTTATAATAACCCATTAGAAATACCTTATAGAAATTCGTATTTTATCAAACATGAACCACAGATGGACCGCTCCTTCGAATTTAAATTGCTGATAGCATTTTTCTTTCCGTTCCTTTATTCCCTTAGCTTAGCTAAATCAAATGCTGTGCTGCGTCGGTCCATTAGGCTCAAGCACTGTATAGCTAATGAAATCAGACGATCGTTCACGCTATGAAGTGTTGACAACTCGGCGACGTGATGACGCATTACAAGTCACGCGAACGTACGTCGTACGTCTTATGTCATCACGTGGTATGTTATTTGCCTTGCGCTTGGTTGCCTACCTTTACTGTTACGTAGGTCTGCATTTTGTACCATTATTTATAGAAAAAAACAATTAAAAAATTATCATTGACTTCAATAATTTATCATTGACTTTTCAACGAATTAAACGAGAAATTTTACTTTATATTCAAATTTAAAATCATTTCGTAAATGACATTTTGAAGAGTTCCGAACAACTAAATTTAGAAATATTCAATATTTTTGGATTTGTGTTTGAAAATGATTTTGTATTGATTTCAACTGTTTTAGGCAATTATATTTGACAATTGTTCATTAAAGTGGCAAAACCGACAGTAATATAATAATTTATAAGATTCCCACATCTGAGGAAACTTCACAGTTTTCAATTCTCTTTACTTTGCAAAATCTTTATCGAAGTATTTGTAGTAAATGTGGATAGTCCATGAGGTTGCGATCATCACTGACCAATTCTTGTGAAAAAGGCTCCTTTCGACCTTCAAATTAAAAAGGACGGATTTCTTCCCAAACGAATTTTTTTTATCAAGCATGAGTCGCAGATGATCTGCGCCTTGGCGGTACAATCCATCGGTGAACCATGCTTGATAAAACATGTTTTGATAATAACTAGTGATTTATCAAAGAAAATGCAACACAGAATATACATTAACTATTTTTAATTTGCATTTATTTGATTGAACCACCAACCCCGACCTAGATTTGCTATATTAGCCATTAGTACACCAAAAGTGTGAAATATTTTTGGGAAGTCATGAGATTTCGGTTCCCCAGCCGTCGAGAGGATATATTACTGATTGAATTCACATTATGGCGATTCGCTGAGCACAATGATTTTTATAGGCTGCCGGACCTGTGTGACCTGGTTTTTCAGGCCCGGTCGTTTACTAGGCTTTATTATCAAACGCGCTTTCCTACACCGTACCTCATTAAACCATGCCATACAACCTATCTCCTTCATTGCTAATTTTGTTCTACTGGTCGACCAAACCTGATAATTGTTTGACAAAAAGGCGCACACATGCTGAATAATATCGCTAATGCCAACCAACAAAAGCCTACCTCGCATTTAAAACGAAATAATTTTGATCAATTTTGATCATTTTTTGGAAATATAGAAAAACTTATTTATATATAAAGTATCACACAATATTGAAAAACCGTAGCCACGCTCTGATACTGTCAAACCTTCAAGTGAGATCATTTCAAATATAATTATTGCTCACAGTCTCCGTTATGGACATATCAAACTGTAATTTGTATTTCTATGTACGTATATTATGACGCATCGACGTAGGGCACGCTTGATCACCTGCGGCGTTGCAAGATTATTTGTTCTTAATTATTGATTAAAGAATATTCTTGATATCTGTATTTCATTGTTTATGCTGAGTCATGCAACCTACTATCTCGTTATCAATATTTCAGTATTATATGTTCGGCGTGAAGTTGAAAAACGAAGTACAAAAATTGGTTGCAATTTGGAATGTTACGAGAATTAGTTTTATATGAATAAAATTTGGTAGACTTGATTGGATTTGGTAGACTTGAATTTTAGTAAAATAATATTGTGTCCATCCCAATTAGAAATTATTTTTGTCAAGCATGGGCCACTGTTGAACAGCGCCTCGGCGGCGCGTTTCATCAGTTACCCACGCTTAGTAAAACATGTTTGGCAAATATTTTTCTGGCTGTTTACGCAACAAAATGCTGATGATTCTTATACATTCTACTAAATGTTATCGGTTTCACTCGAATTCGATTTTTATTTTAAAGGACCGCAGCTATTTATTTTGATTGAACTTTTCATCCAATTCGGCAGCTGAAGGAGATTCGGTAATCTCTAGCATACTCTTCAATTGCTGTTTAGACCTCCAATTGAGCAGGCATCAGTAAAAAATGAAGTCTTAAAATGTTCAACTATTCGGGCAAAGACACTTTCGATTCTTTCGTACCGTAGAAACAAAATGATAGAATCCACTTGAAGTAATTTACTAACCAACCAAAAGCAAAGTAGTATCAGTATTTGTACTCATAGCCGGGGAACATTCAAATAAAACAGAACTGAACCACTATAATAAAGTGCAGTAAGTGGTATCAGCCATGGATGGGGGTATAACCATATACCACTTCTCTTAAATGCCAAAGACTTCTTTGTGCTCGGCTATAAAAAAATTCTAACTATCGATTGAGTAACGAGGTATATGATACGGAAATATCGTTGTACATATTATTCCCTATAGGTAGAGTTGACCAACGCAAGCTATTTATGTATATATCCCTATTATTTTAATATTTCCTAGTGATTTTGATTGACTAGTTCAGGGAAGTTCGGAAGTAGCACGCTAAAGGAGCCATATACCCATCACTATATGGACAAACAGATATACAAATATATAAAATAAGCAAGTGCGTCCTGAACGGACATAGTTTTATTTTGTTTTTTGATCAATAGTATACAATTATTTCCACAGGAATATCTTTGTGGTACAAAAATATTATAAACACCATAATTCGAACAGCAGTGCAGCATTAACTCACTTCATTAAAAGACCTGCTAGATGGGGTCATACCCTGATTTTGAACGGTAATTTGTGACCTCTCCATCAACACCCTATGTCTGGCCAAAAAAGTCAAAGACCAGTGATTTTGTTGCATTTTTTGTTACAGTGTAGTAGAGTTTGTATAGGTAATATAATATTATTTCATTTCAAACATACCATTTTCACATTATATTTTGCCTGTTATTAAGCTTCTTCGTAGCCTTTTTGTCACTATTCCTATCTTTTTTGCTTTTCTTACCAAAGCAGAATCATAAGGAGATTTCTCAGAGAAATATTCCAGAAACCACCGAGCCGCTTTGAGCTGCTAAAATCGGGTCTGCGAGTTCAAAATATAGAGACAACATACACACATAGGATGGTTGTCTCGAAATACATTCTTTCGTGTCAGGAACATTTTCTCGCATATTAATAAGCACATAGAATTATAAGTAGACACAATATACATACAAAGGATGGTTAAAGGAAGTGCATTCTTTTGTCCCAGGGAAATTGTCTCACATGACAAACAGCACATACAATTATGAGCGATCTAGCGAATAGCGATGGCCGGTGGCCAAAACCTGACCATTTCCACTACGGCTGTCCTTCGTAGTTTGGTTCCATATATCAATACTGTATCCCAGATAAACGAAACTGCTGATAACCGCTGATTTTGCAGCAAAATCATGATATATGTCAAATTTTACAACGTAAAATTTGGCATATATCATGATTTTACTGCAAAATTATCAATTGAAAATGAAATTATCGTACTTTTAATCAGAATATCAGACTAATATGATGAAAACATCCGCGAATACAGATATACTGATAATTTGATCAGTGACATGCAGTGATGTCTCAAACGAATCGAATATTCGAATACGTCAAAATTGAACATATTCGATATAGTAAAATTCTTAATTTTTTATACATTTCAGAATAGTTGATTACAAAAATAATTGCTTTTATGGCGTAAATCAAGACGGAATACGCTCAAAACTCCAATTTTGCTTGTCAAATTGATACTTTCCTATAAAACAAGAGAAACTGTGGATTTTATTCGTGATTATCTAGATTTTGTAATTTGTACTTTAATTTAAAATGGTCCTATTGCTCTTTTTCATCAAAAACCATTGAGAATGTATTCGATATTTCATATTCGAAATTATTTTTTCAGAATGGTTTTGGAACAGTAAAGTATGCTTTCCAATTGTTTTCGTAATATTTATGTATAAAATTCAAGAAGTCAATCAGTTTTAAATATATTTTTTTAGATGATATTCTCGAAGCATACAACTTGATCAAAGATGTAGACCCCTCTACGCCACAAGAATATATTTTGAAAGGAGTCGTCAACGCCTCGTTGGGACAAGAACAAGGATCGGTACGACTGTTGTCTGTTCTATTTTTTTTTTTTGCGAAAATTATAGTTTCTTTTTTCCGCTATTTGAGCCTGGGAAATTTTTTTTAACGGTTCATCGTTCCGTAATATTGTCAAAAAAAATCGTAAATTCTGTTGAATTTTTGCCCAAAACTTTTGTAAAATCGGAAGAAACCTCTAACTACCAGTTAACAGTTAACCCTATCAGAAAATCTTTGCCAAACATGGCTTGTCGGGTATGTGTCAATGAGGGATCGCGCCGTCTAGGCGCGGTCCATTTTTGGCGCATGGTCGACAATAGAAATATTTAATTGATTGC
Source organism: Styela plicata (assembly GCA_963675895.2). Taxonomy (NCBI): domain Eukaryota; kingdom Metazoa; phylum Chordata; class Ascidiacea; order Stolidobranchia; family Styelidae; genus Styela; species Styela plicata. The sequence continues at coordinate 7,612,739 of OZ023152.1, forward strand.
GTATCAAGGGTATATGACACGGGAATTACGTTGTGCATATATTCCCTTGATACCATCGCAAGATATATATGTATTTCTGTAATCTTGAGTTGAACGCCTCTGTCCAGTTATCGGATTCCCATTCCCCACTGTGCTTGATAGGTTTCTTGTGCATTTTGTCAAAATAATGATCGCCGATGCTCTTTTTTGAAATTTTGTTTTTTTGGTAATATTTGGTCGTGGGTGGATGGAGCGCCTAAAGGGAACCGACTAAAGGCCACAATGCACGTTAAGTTGTCTTACCAATGTATTGCGTTTCGTTTCGGGTAACAAGCTAAAAACGGCAATACGCGCCTGCTTTGCTTTTCGTTAATCGTATTCACATGCATACAAAGGAACGAGCACTCTCGGTTAGCTTGCATAACAAACCGTTCGGCTGCGTTGAAAAACGTATGGAACTGCAAACAGAGCCTTACGCTAGCGTAAAACGCAGAGGCATTACAAAACGAACCTAGAAGAAACGCAACTTACGCAAACGTTTATTGTGGCCTTAACAGTTACTAAGGCACAAAAGTGATAGATAGGTACGCCTGGAAAAATTTGACCAAAAAGCAATATTTATGCTATATTATTTGCTAGATAGGTATGATGTTGTCCGTTCGATCGTCTGACAAAAATTAAACTGAAAGACTTGAAACGAACATTGCTACGAAATAGCAGTGATGGTGATTTTGAGAAGTTTTGTCAATATGTAAGCAGTGACATGTTTTGGACCCCTAAAGCCAAGGGAAATACTGATTCAGCTCTGAATCGAAAAAAAAATTTTCGAATTAGCTTTTGCGAAGTATGTGTCACTAATGGATCGCGTCGATGAGACGCGGTCTATCTGTGGCGCATGCTTGACAAAATAAAATTCCTGATTTGGACACCAATCAGATATCAGAAAATATGTTTGTTTTATCATGTATGAACCACTGATGGATCGCGCCGCCATTCTCCAAAAAATAAAATTACGTCCTAGAAGTTGAAATTAAGAGAAAAATGTAAAATTACTATAAATTTAACGAAAATTCTCCCATAACAATTATCGAATCACAGGAATCAATATTCGAATCATCCGAACCGGACATTGTATCCGAATGATTCCAATTTTTGATTTCAAAAGAGGCATTCCTAATCACAGCAATGAATTAATATTTAATTTTTAAGCTAGTTTGGGTTCCAACGTTTTCCATGGCCCGTTATATTATATTTCAGCGGGAGCATTTGAAAATGGCTCAACAATACTTCCAACTTGTCGGTGGATCTGCAAGCGAGTGCGGTAAGAGATATATAATATATTCAAATAGGTCAACGACCAATGTGAGAACACCCCAAACAAAACTGAACCACTTAGCCGCTAAACTAGAGTGCAATGAGCAGTCCTGGGCTGATGGTGGAAACTTATATCATATAACCCCTCCTGTGTCCATCAACAGCCCTCCTCCCCGTCACATCTGGGGCAGTGCCGCTGTCACTGATCTTGGCATGCCCGACCGTATCCATCGGCGTGTCATCAATATGATCGGCACTAAACTTTCCTTCGGTCTGCAAAGTTGGCCACACCGCCGCAACGTTGCCTCACTCGTTTATTTTACCGATATTATAATGGTCTTTGTCCGAGGGAGCTTTCTGCTCTCGTTCCTCCGAACAAAATTTTTAATCGGTCAGCACGATTGGCTACCAATTCGTACCTATTCACTGTGGAGGTTCCACGATGTTACAGACAGTTTTATGCAAGAAGCTTCTTTCCAAGAATCTCTAAACTTTGCAATTCCTTGCCTTCTCGGTGCTTTCATGATCGTGTTGATCTACAAGGCCTCAAAACTCGCGTTAATAGACATCTATCACGGATGGGGACTCCTTAGTTTCTATTCCCACATTTCATGTAACTCTTTGCACTTTAGTGGCTTCAGGAGAATTCGAGTATTTCAAGTATAATTTGTCTCCCATGGCCTTGTTCTGAGCGAATTTTGATAAAAAAAAAAGTAAAGTAATTCTAAAGCCCTTACCTCTGTCAATTTTGTTCCTTCCCTACAGCCCGTCTCACCTCATTCTATCTGCATATTGCTACAAAAGTACAGTCATATTTACTGATCATTTGCAGAAATTGCATATTTCCAAAATTAAAAGTCGCCCTGTTGATGAGATTTGTGCCAAGTATATGTGGACGGCTGATCGACGATTGCACCTCCACCGACATCCCACAACTGGCGAGAAAAGCGAATTTAACTGAAGAATTCTATTAGCCCAGAAATCAGAAATTTCAGTTGGTCAAGCATGCGCCACAGATGGACCGCATCTCATCGACGTTTTCCATCAGTGAAACATACTTATCAAAACAGGCTTTGAAAAAGATTTTCCGATTTGGAGAATAGTAATCATTTTCTTCCATCCCTATACAGATACTATACCTGGACGACAATGTATGGCTTCATGCTTCTTTCTGTTGAAACAATTTGATGATGTTCTCATTTATCTTAACTCAGTCAAAGTAAGTTCTGGATACTTGACTTATTCGACGTTTTCTTCGAGTAACAGTATTTTTTCTTTTTGTGATATTGAAATAAACCTTCAAATCGACTTTTCGGCCAATCCAATATTTCCAGTTTCAAACCCTATCAAGTTGTCCTTTAATTCAAATTTAAAATATACGTAATAACTCGAAAACTGTTTCAACATTTCCGATAAACAAATTTAGTTATATTTGCCCATTTTGCAACAAAGTCAAGATTTATGTCAATTTTTACAAAGAAAAATTTGGCATATATCATGATTTTACAGCAAAGTGAATCAATTTTAGGAAAAATTCAACATCAGGATCCCTTTTAATTCGAATTTTAGAACACTTGTCTATTCGGTTGATCTCTAAGGAAAAAAAGAAAAATTTTAAATTTTCACACAACTTCTATTTCAATTTCCAGAGTTACTTCTATAGCGATGATTGTTTCAACTTCAACTACGCCCAAGCGAAAGCGGCTTCTGGCAACTATAAAGAGGCAGAAGAAGTATAGTTTTGATATGAACTTTTATTTTGTTTGCAATAAGTGGTAGATGATATTATCGTCACCCAGGGTAGATACCACTAGGGCTAGGCGAAACAGAATAATTTGAAATTCGAGTCTGATTCGGATATTTTTCCCGAATCGGATCGAATCAGCAATTTTCTGTAAATAAATTTTTTGTTTTTTCCCTCACATTTCATCCCCATTATCAAAATCGAGAGATCAATACCAGCAAAATCGCTGATAATGACTATTAGAGGCAATGTTAAGATTCTCTCCAGTAGCCATTATTAGTGAATTCATGCTTAATAATTCAGGGCACAAATAAGTTTGTCAAATTTCTATTCGTCAAAATGTCAAAACGTCAAGTGTCAAACTTCAAAATCCACTTCATCCTGTAACTTTTTTTCCTACGGCAGGTTTTTGACTGAATCGAATAATTTATGCTTCGAATAGATTCGCATAATCGAATCGAAATGCCATCTCTAGATACCACTCACTGCACTTTACCATGGTGATTCAGTTATTCTGGGGATATTTCCTATTAAAGTGCAGTTGCTGACCCTGGTACTATATTTTGTAGTACCTGTTGTAATACGCATTTTTACCAAGTGTTCTTTCGTATTTGAAATAAATTTGAGCCATCGGTAGATTTCAGTATAAACTGCGGAAAAAATTAGCGAGATTTCTCTTTTTGACAGTAATTTTCCTTGATGCCATTGAAATTGAACTATAAAATCGACTTTTTGGTCAATTATGGGCTGTTGATGGAACGGGCCTTCAGAAGTGCGGTCAATCAAGAGCCCATACTTGGCATAAATCTTACCAGAAAGTAAATTTTGAATTTAAAAAAAAAAATACTTATGAAATAAACGGTTGATATACTGTATTTTCTTACAACGTGCCTTTTGGTATTTTCCTCTCCTTTAGAAAACCCAATAATCGCGTCTTCTAATATTGTTCATTCTTGACGTTGTCTTGATTCTGAATGCAGAAAAATCTGGAACGCATCGTAAATCTTACGCTTACCCGTTATCGCAAATCGTAATTTTGATACAAAATTTACAATATTGCACGTATGAACTCTCAAATTTTCTATATAAAGTTATTTAGACTAATGTTTGGTCGAAGTTACTACGTTCGCTAACTATTTTCTGTATTCTCGTCGTCATTCTGTTGATATTTTATTTCACAGATATTTTTGCTGATACAAAACGAGAGAATAAGGAACGACTACGTTTACCTGAGTTGGTTAGCGAGATGTTGTAAGTTGATATACTTTTGGGTTAAATACTTCAATGTCTGTTAAAAATCTCTCTTTCTTTGTAAACTTCGAAAGTCGATAAAGTTACTACATTTTAATGAAATTTTGTCGACATATATATATATATATATATATAATGCGTTAGACATGTCAGCTACTCCGCTACTCAAACATTAGGAGGAAATGACCGCCATTAAATGCCTTTTTCTGAATGTTCTGGTAGCAACCAAACTGTACAAAAAGATTCTAAATTATCAATACTGCTATGAAATAGCAGTGTTGATGGTTTTGAATCTTTTTGTCTATGCGAAAAAAATCACATGGATATTTTAGACAGTCGAGAAAAAAAAATAAAATTCTGCCACATGTTTGTGACAGAGCTGAAACTCAACTATTGCGGAAAGATATTGCAGGGGTGCCAAGTTAGCTCACGAGATGAATCGCAAGGAACACACTTCGAGACGTGCGTCTATTCTGTAATTGTCCTGCATGTGAAAACCCAGGTTTGGATCTCGTGTCAGATAACAAAGCATACTTAACAAAGCAATTAACAATGCAAATTTTTTATCGAAATTCACTCTATGCAAGGCTGGAAGCAGTGTACAAAAGGATTTACTGACGGATTACTTACGTGGCAGAGCTACTACAAAATGTGGTACCAGCAACAGCATTGTAGAAGAAAAACATCAGCAATAACACTGAACCTCTATAATGAGTGCAAATAGTGATATCTGCCCAGGGCGTTGATAACGCCTTCTATCGTTTCGTTGTTTTTATTGTTGTCGTTATGGTTCATGGGGAATACTTCAGGTCGGTTCTCGAGTTCGCACTATAGGCCTTACATTTTTATTTCATGTGCCGAGCGCTCTAGTTTCTGCCAAAATTACGTATCCCGGCCGGACATCTAACTGTAATTTTTAAAGCGTGGGCCGCAGACAGACCGTGCCTCGACCATCACTGTCGATTTTGTTTTTGATTGGGATCAGAACAGTATTCTTGTATTATGTCTCCAGATATCATGAACAAGAAAGCAAGATTGGCATGGGAATTATATCTGAAGATGGATACTTCTGGAGAATCGTTTAGTATTCTACAACTGATTGCTAACGATTGTTACAAGGTTTGATATAAGATTATTGTTGGAATCGAAATAAACTAGCTTAAACTGGCTAAATCAGGTTTGAACTGGTTATTATTCTACTTCTGTTTCTTTTGTCGAGTGACTTCAGAAACTAGCTCGGAATTTTGATAAATTTTACAAAATAGACTTGGTTCTATATAGTTTTTTTTTTATACACGATAACTTGAACAGGAATAAAGCCACGAAGTATACCCAAATATATAGCGTTAGTTAGATATTCTAAAATTAGGGGCCGTCTGCTATTTGATTTCTTGCTTACCATTATTATGGTAGTAAATAAATAACGTGGCCTGTCATTTGGCTCTCAGCAAGGCCAGAAGCAGCGCTGGGAGTAACCAACTAAAGGGTATAGAGCTGTTAAAAAATGCAGTACCAGCGACTGCACTGTAAACCTCCTCAACATAACTGTAACAAAGTACAGAGTGTGGTATCTGCCCTGAGCGATGGTCAAACCATGTACTACTTCTTTGTTTCCTTTTTTAGTTGATTCCTCCTTTTTTCATTAAAATTTACCCTGAGCAAAGTCGGAATCAGTGCCGAATAGGAACCAACTGATAGACACTTAATCGCGGAGAGCTAATACAGATGTAGTACCAACAACCGCACTCTAAACGGAATTACGTTTGTACGTAAGGAAATACGTTAGGTCAATTCTCGAGCTCATACATGGACTAAAAGCTACTATATTCATACTCAATGTTTCAGATGGGACAGTTTTACTTTGCTGCAAAAGCGTTTGATGTTTTGGAGCGACTGGACCCAAATCCAGAATACTGGGAAGGCAAACGTGGGGCTTGTGTGGGAATATTTCAGATGATATTAGCCGGACACGAACCAAGGTGAATTTTTCGCTCCCATATTATTCGAGAACTATTATCTATTTTTTTAATGTTGGAATTCGCTTTAAGTAGGGCCGGTAGCAGTGCTTAAAAGAAACCAACCAACGACAAAAGGCTACCACAGTACTAGCCATAGTAGCATCAACTGCACTCTAAGGGAAAACATTCAAGAGTACTGAGCCGCAATGGTAAAGTGCAGTGAGTGGTATCTGCCATGAGTGATAGTAAAAGCATATACTAGATTTTTTTTTCTCGAATCCATTAGTTGTTTATTTTTTTCTATTAATTTTTATGAAAAAAGACAAATTACCTACACTATTTTGTCAGCGTGGATTCCTGACGGACCACACAATAAGTGACCCTTACTGGACATAATCAGTTGAGATAGTGTAACAAACACATACATGAAAAGAAAATTCAGTTCTCAGAATCTTTTTTTTTTGCCAAAACTAAACCTAAACTGCCGAATAGGGTTGTCTTCATCTGAATAGCCAGGTGTTCTTGAATTCGGATTAAAAGCAATTCCTTCTTCTATTTTTCTTGAATTGATTCATTTTGCTGTGGAATCAGGATGTATGCCAAATTTTAAGTGTTTATATAATAAATTTTAAATAACGTTGAAACTAGCCTCTGACTACATGGCGACTACGCATATTCACTCATTGTTGTTTTGTGTTTAACGTTTTCCAATAGTCACTCGATCAATAAATGAGGTGTTATTTCAGCCATTATCTTTTTTCTTCAAACTTATAAAATGCGATCATACGGTCGTGGGAAGGTTTTTGAAGGTTTTATCAAGGGTTTACTGGACAATTAAATAAAACATATTTAGGACTGATTTGAGATGGAGGTATGTTTTAAGATTTGAAATGATTTAAATTAACGTTTTAATTAATATTTTCTGATTGAGAATATCATGATTTTCTTAGTTCATATTCTACTGAAACTCTGCGTAATTTCATTTTTTCAGAGAAACTTTGAGAGAAATACTCATGCTCTTGCGAAACACAACAAATCCTCAAGTCGAGTATATCGTGAGAACTATCAAAAAGTGGGGCAAGGAACAGAGATTAAATATGCAGTAGACGGAGTCCCGGATCCAAACATCCGGATTATTGCCCAATTCCGGTCAATAATGATAACAACGATGCATTTGAATTATTGTCTCCTTACATGTAATATCCTATAATTTTGTTTGATCAGTCATGGACCTTCAAAAAGCCGAGCTTTTTAAACTCGACTTATCGCAGGTTCGTGCTTGATCAACTTTATAGTAGTATGTATATTGTTCCTTTATTTGTAGTACATTGTTTAGTTATATTTTTCTACGAATGTAAATACAAAGCTCCTTGTAAAATAAACATGTGGCATACAGTGATAAAGTCACGACATTTCCATAATACTAGGTAATGCGCTTTCGAAAAAATTATAATTTCACTTTCCAAACTAGTTTGGATGTTGGGGTGCAATTCATATCACCATTTAGAAATTAAAAATCAATTCCGGTGTTTAAAGCAGCCGAAATATGTTATTTTTCCATGCGCCTGGAAGGCGCGCGAAAAAAATAAGATTACCTACGTATTGGAGCACTTAAAAGATCATTTGGCGTGGGGGGCGTGCCCTGAATATTCTAGTGCTCATAGTTATGAATATTTTGATTGGCGGGTTACATTGGGTGTACTGTATACATTCGTTCGGATTTTGCCAATCATTGTGGAGATATAGATGTTTTAGAATACACTTGTAATTAGAGATCTGCGGAGTTGGGAATTTCAGAAGACAGATCCGATTCTGAATCTCAAATTGCCTACTGAATCCAAATCTGGTCCGATCTGTAAGGAAAATATCACGCTCATGATTCTGACACAATCCTAAACAGAAAACTTTCTCTTTTTCCCAAATGCAGCAAATTGTCAAGTGCGACAATCCGCAACATGAAGCCCTTAATATGCAATAAGAATTTGGGAAAGTTAAGGGGATTCTTAAGTGTCTTCTGAATAAACCTGCGATACAGACACTTGTTTCAACTGGAAGGCCCTTTCTTATTTATGACCCAGACACCCAACCGCTTTATCATAGAAGACGTTTTATTTTTAACTCCTCGGCATGGGATTGTGTTTTCTGCAACTATGTTCTTAGTTCTGACATCATTTAGTCTTTTTCAAAGAGTTGAATGACAATGAGATTTCAGAGCAATCGCGTAGCATAGTAAATAAATTTCCTATTCCACCGCACTAAAGTATTAATAAAAGATCATGCCGTCACCACAAGGGCCAGACTGTAGCGGACGGATCGAACTTGATAATCACCACGAATTCGAATGAATGAAATTTATATGTATTTTTCAAATTCACTTTGAAGATACGGTATATGCTCTTCTCTCGCAATAAACCTTATGAACGATTCGGGTTTACCATCGTTAATGTTATATACTAGAAATGGCAACCTGTTTATTTCTTGAATTAGGTAAAGTGAAACGAACTTACCACATAACTGGATAAAGTATTACTAGGTAACCTACTTCGAAAACTTGGCAGTATCTATAACAAAAACCAGCTAGATTTTGGTCAGTTGGCTACATTTTGGGCATTTTTAATAAATTTGAAGGCTAAAATAATCAGTAATCTATTTCGAAACTTGAAAATTTAATTCATCTATTTCTATACTATCTTATTTTTTTTAAACAGTTACCTTGTTTAAAATAAGGTAAGTTTATACTTATTTTATCTAATAAATCTACTAGGTGAGTCTTAGAATAGCAGACTCGGACAAAGTCAAACATACTAGTGAAACTAGGTAAATTTTAAAAAAAAACTCGATTAATTAGGTATACGAGGTGAACTCCGTATTTTTACCTTGAATTGCCAACACTATTACACACTACTGCTCTCTACACATTACTAGTTCCGAGTGAAATGTTTTCTGCTTAAAGCGTGGTTATGGACTTTGCATGTAGCTCTTTACCATATTTGTGTTGCTTTGCTAGTTTTCCTAACTCTTTTAATTAGTACTGCTTCCAAACTTTCTTGGAGTGAAAATCAATCGAAAAAATGCCGATGATCAGTTGTTTATTTATATCCAGCATCATCAAATTACAAACTAACAAGAAATATATAATGAAGGCTGGGAATAAACCGGAGCACTCGGATTTCGAATCTGATTCGGACGTCTTTTTTGAGTCGAATCATTATATCTATATTTTTACTTGCCTCCATCATGAAGATTAAGTAATTTTTGAATGCGAATTACTAATATTAGTATAAACAGATTCGAATGCAATGTATTTTCAATTCACGCTCCATGTCTGAGAGCAGTAAGTTTTATATTTTCACGCCATAATACAATTGATTGCATTTTGTCGTTAAAAATGAAAAATCCATTCAATTTAGCATTTTTTTTCTATGAATGATTTGAAAATAATTTAAATAGTTTGTGCTTTTGATCGATTCGAATCACGGAATCAAATTGCCCAGCCCAAATAGTAACAAGAAACCATGAAAGTTTTGCAATAAAAACGCATAAACGAAAATATTTACAAGCCTGATGAAAATATAGGGTTACGGATATTTCGAGGGGCATTAACCTTGTGACTTATTTGAAATTCATTATGCTATTCAGAAAAAAGCGAAATTGCTGATATTTGAGAATATTTTGCCGCACACACACAACGTAACATTTTGCATTTATCATGATTCTAATGTAAAAAGAATTAATTTAAAAATAATTGAAAAGCGGAATTACTTTTGATCATAATTTCAGAATACCTGGCTATTCGAATAAGGATAGTCCTGTAGATGCGTGGTTTAGTATGGTCCTAACGTATTTCCTGCATGTCGCAAGAGGTGACTAAAAGGAACCAAAAAGGGGTAGATGGTTTTACCATCGCCCAGAGTAGATATCACTCACTGCCCTTTCGCGAAAAGGTTCAGTTTTCGTTTGGGATGTTTTCCGTTTAGAGTGTAGTTGTTGGTACTTGATCTTTGTGTATCTCTTTGCTAATAAGTGGCCGTTAGGTGGTTGTTTTTAGGCGTGAATTTCAATAAAAAAGTCCCTATTGTCACTGAACAACGAAAAATATTTTTTTTATTGAAAATATCGTGAAAATTGTTAATATTTTAAAGTTGATCTTCATGAGTCCTTATGTTCAATCAGAAATTCATTTTCGTCAACTATAAGATACAGATGGACCGCAGATCCATCAGTGACTCATACTCAACAAAACAGGCTGGGATTAACTTTATCTGACTGTCTGAGGGGTACAACCTCTCTAAATTTAAAAAAAAATGGAAAATACAAGGGGGAGGGGGTCGAACAAACGAGCACTTCTCCTAAAGCAGCAGTCTGTGCCCACTGAACTGCAAGAGCCTGAGTATTTTTATAGTAGGCTGTTACTACAGAGGTTATTTCCGGAGAATTAGCTGATAATAAACGATGATAGAAAGTTTTCACTGATGAAGAGCAACAAATAACGAAAAGAACTTCTCAATATGGTACATATCAATTTTAAAATAAAAGGCATGGGACACTAAGGGGTGGCGAAAGCATAACTTAAAATACACCAACTAAACCTAATATGGCAAAGATCCACATTTGAGATATATAGCAGTTGCTGTGTACTACTATTTGCGGTAGCTTCTTGCAACTAGCGTATTTAGGGGGGGGGGGTCAAGAAAAATGCCAAAATAACCTTGTTTGTAAGTGCTGCTTTGAATCGTAAAAAATCTCAAAATATTTTACGCGCTCAAGATATACGTTAAATAAAAGCGATATTTTTCAAGACATTCATTTGCCTGCAGTACTCCATTATGACGGCATAAATTAACTTCGAAAATCTTCAAATTTTCGCATCCCACCCCTTCAAGCTTGTGAATGCACCACCAGCTCCTTGTCATATAACTTACTGTTAGTTGGTTTTGGTGCTGCTTTCGGACCTTGCTCATAGCCAGTTTTGATAAAAATAATTAGATATAAAGAAAGCAATAATATGCATGCGAAAAAATATAGAATAAAGGGCATTGACATATGAAGAATGTCTCGTCTTTATCTTTCTCTACCGATTGAATTTTGTGATAAATTTCATGATGCTGAAGTATATATTATGAATTGGGTCCTTTATTGGTATGTAGAAACAAACAATCGTTGGAATGTTACTTGCGATAGTTTGCTGCATTTGGCTCAACAGCACTGATTGGGAAATTTTTGTCCTATTACGCCTTTGATTGATGATATGATTCGTCTGTTTTTTATTATTTGTTTTAACTGTCTGGAAGTTGCCATGGTAAAGAGTAAGCTAAATGGATTAACAAGCAGGATAATGACAATAATCATTATATAGACGCTATAGCAGAGATATTTGGGACAAGATGAGGAACATTGTTTGCCTTAATGAAATCGACAAATATTCGAAAAGAATGAACCATGCTAGTTGGAAATATGGAATTTACAGTACTAAAATACTTCGACAATGCAAAACATGCCTATAAATATATTCAGACAAACTCATTATTTCGTCAAGACGAGGTCCACCCATGGTTCATGCTTGACAAAGTTCAATTTCCGAATCGTACGTATTATCAGGACTATTTTTATCGAGATAACCCGAAGACTGGATGGTGTCTTCTATCAGTTTTCCAAGTATGAACCAAAATTTGGATTTTCATATTCCAAACTATAAAATTGAATGCTTTGTTTGATAAAAAAAAAATCAAGAAACTGCTACATTTAACGATAAAAAATAAGAATTGCTGAAGAAAGGTCTCGTTGGGAATGTGCTGATCCATTTGCCGACATCGGAGCAATGGTGTCACCCTCTTTTCCTCCCCATCCTGGAAAAGTAAAAAACAATGAATTATGTTAAAAAAGCGTGATTTAAACGTATAATTTACATCGTAGATATAGGCCTACTACCCAATCGAAATTTTTATTCCGTTCAGCATGAGTTACACGGGGCCGCACTTCGGTCGCGGGCTCTATGGGTGACTCATACTTACCAAAACATTCTTTGACTGTGTGATACCTTGCTGAAAGTGTCAAAAGCCACATTGCGAGGATGATCTGGTATCATTTCAGACACACTTGAAAACACAATAGGATTTTTACGAATCGGATCGAATCACTAATTACGTATAAATACCAAGTCCCACGTTTAATATTGCAAGATGTCTTCATAATGAAAATGAAGGAATTTACAGTTACGAAATACTAATACTAGATTGGAAGCTATGTATGCATATTCCGTTCATATTCCATATCTGGGAGTTAAATAAAAAAATTCCTCTTCATTTAGCAAGCTTTTTTCCTTGTGAACGAGAGATGTTTGATTCGAATAATTTGCGCTTCGGATCGATTCGAATCACCGAATCGAATTACCCAGCCCTACTTGCGTCTTGCCAATCCAACCCTCGTTGGAACAATACGGTTTTGACTACAACCCTGGTGCTTTGCCCAAGTGTGGCCACCTCGCGAGGTTAATGACTTTCTAGTAGAGATGTACGATACCACTTTTTCTGCCGATACCGATGCCGATACTGCAAAATGTTCCGATACCGGAACCGATGCCATCGATACTCAAAATTACCGATACCGATACAAATGCCTTCAAATATCCTTAAAGTAAATCCCTAAAGGTAAAATAAGTTTAACAATCCACAAGTTTAACAATCCATCCCCAAGTTCTAATCCACTTTATTACATAATGTTTGATTTATCGAGGACTGTACTGAGCCGACTGATGCTTCCTTGTTTGTAGCAGCTTTTTGTCATTCAAGTGACCGTTAGTTGAATCTTTTAGGAACTGGTTTAGTCCTCGGCTAGAGCGAATTCCTCAAAATTCAAAACATTCAAAAATATCGGTGGTATCGACTATTTTGCGGTCGATACCGACTACCGATACTTCCAAAATATCCGATACTCGCCCATACCGATACATCGGTAAATCGCTACTTTCTAGCTTATTTTCTTCAACATTTCGTTCATTCTTTGCCAAAAAATTGACTCGTACAAGTCGATCAGTATTTTTAGCAGCACATATGCACATACAGAAGGACAATAAATTAAACGATACAATCAGTCCTATCGCTTCCTAATCACGACAATTCAGTTCAACTACTTTTTTTGATACCGCGCAATTAATAAGTTGAGTTCGCATCGTCAACATCCCTAACTTAATCAACATTTAAGACATACCTGCAAAATCTCCACAAGTTCCATACTCCGTTAGATCATTAGACAACCCACCGATACAAGAATATTCCGGCCTTTGTGATTTGACTCTGAATTGAAGATGATGATTTTTTCTTTAAAAAATGCTTTGAGAATTTAATTAGTTTGATGTAATATAAGTGCGTATGTTTAAATTTAACAAGCCATTCCTATTAGATATTAATTAAGTTTTGTCAAACACAGGTCACAGATTATCCGCGTTTTTTATTGAAATTCACTCTGAGCAAGGGCGAAATCAGTGCCCAAAAGGAACCAACTAGCGCCCACTTAATAGTAAACAGCTATTAAAAGATGCAGTACCAGCAACTGATCTCGAACCGCCATGGTAAAATATATGGTGTGGTATCTGCCCTTAGTGATGGTAAACCACTTCCCACTCATTTGCCTCCTTTTAGTCTCCTCTTACGACACACAGGAAATACTCATTAACTCGACTCATTAATCATTACTTGCCAAACAAAATCTCTTTTATTACCATTTTTAGAATGCATTTAATCTTGTCAAATACCACTTACACAAGCTACACTCCCACTTACACGAGCTAATTTTCACTTTGTTTTGATCGATTATTCGGTCTTATTTAATATGTTTCAGATTTGTGCCATTCATTTATAGCTTGAGATGAACAAACACAGAGTTTGTTTCGAACAAAAGTCTAAACTATAGTTGTGATCGTGTAAAAATCTGTGTTCTAGATAAAGATCTTTGAAAACATTAATGCCTTACCTAACACCAGGACAAAGGGCATTCGGGAATCCTTCAACGTTGTAGGCTCGAAATTGCAGAAATCCAGGCTCAACATGTTTTTTGTAAAGATGTGGAATCATATCCAAAACTTCATTGCTGTTTCCTTTGTCGAATGTGACTGGGACAGCAAGTGCCTCGTTACCAGGGTATTCTAAAATAATTCGAAAAAGCACGATTACCTCTTGACAGTTCACAGAGAAGTAAAACGGAAAGATTGGTACACTACCCCCAATCTAGTTGAACATGAATTCACAAAAAATACATATTTTCTTCTTCACATTACAGTTCAAGTGAAAAAGATGTTGATCTTGCTATCTCAAAAAAATTCCAACGAAAAAAGGGGACCTTTCTGTGTGACTTCCGCGAACCAAAAACATTTTTATACAACTCATTTGAATCACTCCGTATCTTTGTCATATTTTCATTTTTTATCTTATTTTCATTATTGGGTATATTTTGGGAAGATCAACCAACTCACTTTCATCAACACCATTTTTTGCCAATATTGGTGCTGTACTTCTTCCAAAAAAGTCTTTAGATAAGTAAGATCGACAAGTCGAAGTAAAAAGGAAACTTTGAGTGGTGAGAATAGATAAAGATAATGTGAATGATCAGGTTTTATCCGGATTCATATAGCGTATAGTTTTTTTAAAGCAGCATACCATTAAACAGATTGTCCACTGAAGCTATTGCATCCAAAACAATTCTTGCTACAGCATCAGATTGTGACCTTGTAACGCTGGTTCCATTTTGTCTAAATATTAATAAAAATGATATCTTACTTAAATTTTAAATAGATAGAATTCTATTTGTGACGTTTTGGTCCAACATTCAAAAATATCATTTGGGAAATCACAGATCTATTTTACCCTGAGGTGCTTCAAAAAATAATTAAATTCTAATTAGGGCTGGGCAAAACCGAATCATTTGGAAATCGAATCTGATTCGAATAATTTTTCAGAATCGGATCGAATCACTAATTCTTTGTCAATAACAAATATCCCATATTTCTATTATATTTTTTCCCATTGTGAAAATAAAGAAATTTATAGTTTGTCGTTTATTTTCAATTCACACTACAATTTTATATTTTAACGACGAAATATAATCGATTTTGGTCAAATTTTACCAAAATCGATTGCATTTCGCCGTTAAAAATGAAAATCCTAGTTCACTTCACTAGTTTTTGTTCCTATGAACAATTCACGATTGATTCGAAATAATCGTGCTTCGAATCGATTCGAATCACCCTAATTCTAATTAAAAAATTCCTCTTTCGTTAATTTTAAATATCTTCACATATTTTCACGTGATATTTGAAGAAAACCCATGTTTACATAATTGTATATTGTTCAACTCAAACAATCCACGCAAAACTGAGCCTCTTTTGGTATAGTGAGTAGTGTCTGTCGCGGGGTTCCAAAGCCACCTCCACTCCTAATTAGTTAAATAGACAAATCCTCTCTTTTACATAGGATGTCTTCAAAAAACGCTGGAAAATTTGCTATGGCTTGATTAAAGACTTCATGTTTTCATAATTATAATATACCGTAACACGAGTTAAATTAGTCTGCGGATTTTCACAAAATTTCACCTTTATGTAGAATCCCGACAGCATCAATAATACCTAATGAGAAAAATTGTTTTGTGCTCATGTTTTATTAAGTATAAATTACTGATGGATCGCGCCATCCAGTCCATCTGTTGCACGTGATTGAACCATTAACGATGAACATTTCCTGACATGCCTTATTTAAACAAATTTGCTCAATGTAACGTATCAGATACTTATATAAATATTCTCCAAATCACTGAGACATTCTGAGCACTTGAGTGTGTAGTAATAATCCGAAGCAACACATGTTTTGGAATTGTTCAAATTTATTTGTGACGTTAAAGATGAAATGTGAGTTGAAAGCAAATCGCCTCTATTAGTTTGTTTATATCAATATTAATCAGTTAATAGCTATGGTATTGGTAAAAGGGGCAATATGTATGTGGTGAACGGGGAATTTGCTTTTTATATTGAATTAGTGATTCGATCGTGCTTCTCATAAGTAACTGAGTCATATTCAATTCCAAACGATTCGGTTTTGCCGATCCTTGTCCACAATATAGTTGGAATAGATTTCTTTTTAGTTAATGCTACTATGGGGTTTAGGCTCGTTCTTATTTACTACATTGGGTAACATGCATCTAACAATTGTAACAATGAGATGAACAAAGAAAATCAGAATCGCTTTTAAATCAACTCTGCAAACAAAAAACTTTTGATAAAAAGCCAAATGCCGCACAAAATTTGCAAAATAAAAACCGTACAGTTTTAAAACCGTTTTGAAAACCTTACAGTCTTATTTTAAAAAGAGAAAAAAATAATCGTATTTACAAGAAAGTGCCTTGTGAGTAGGGCTGCCCAAAACCAAATATTCTGGAATTTAAATCCTTTTCGAATAATTTTTCGAATGAATTCAGTCGCGAATTTCGTCTAATTATCAAATGGCCCGTTTTAACCTTCAATCATTGCCCAATCATCAAAATATCGAAATCTAAAACTTGGATATTTTAGTTGGCCTATAATCGATTCACGACTGATTTGAATAATTTGTGCTTTGAATAGATTCGAATCACCTAACCAAATTTGCAAGGTCTACTTATGAGCGTTGGAAACATGTTTCGAACAAATTGACCTGGTTAAAAGTAAATATCCCATGACTATGTTAGAAGGACTTCCAGTTATTTGAAAATAGGTTGATCGTGACCCACTGTAACAGCCGTGATCCTCTGTAAAAGATGCTGGTTCAACAGATTTCCATTTCTGAAAATAACAAATAATGTGATCCATGGCGTATCGAGAAACGGCAAAAAATAACATTTTACAAGAAAAAGCCTTTGGTGCAAATATTTATCAATTGGGATCATAACATAGCGAAAATGCTTGCACATTTTAATATATCATTGCCTGAAATAAAAAAATATATATACAAAAAGAGCGTGGGATTTCACAACCACCGTGCACCGACCGGCTGAGCTCTTGCACATAATGATCAATAACGGGATTCGTACTCAGAGCGTTAGAGATGCGTAGCTTGGAGCGTATTCCCAAATCTTCACCGATTGAGCTATCCGGGCACCGGGCCTACCTAGTGCTGTGAATCCTGTGCTCCATTATAACTAACTAGAACTAAAATGCTTCCAGGAAAGTCAAGGAAGGCACGCGATCATTCTTTTCTTCTTAAACAGATTCACCAAAAAAGAAGTGCTTATGGTGACATTAATATTAATACAATTATTTGCTGTGCCTCTAATCACCGAATTGAATCGCCCAACTCATTTTGAGAGGAATGACAAAGAATGAGATTTCTTTTGATCGGAGAGGAAAAAATGGCCGGGCATCGCGTTTTAATGTAGTAGCTGAAACTATCATAAATGTATTTGGTATCAATAATAAATATACTAAAGGACTTAACTCCTTAGAGGCCTTAGAGATGTACCGATATATCAGCATCCGCGAGTATCAGCTATTTCTGAAGTATAGGTGCTATCAGCACGAAAATAGCCGAGCACCGGTATCTTACGCAATGTGTAAACTCCACAAAAATCATTCATTGTGATTGTCAAGCAAGGGTGGCAGTACGGTACGGTACGAAATTTTTATCGTACTTCGAACCCGCAAAATAATTTCGTACCGAACTTCGTACCGTACCTTTCGAAAATTTTTCGTACCGTACCGTACGATATTATTTTTTTCGTACATCGTACCGAACTTCGTACCAGTACGAAATGAAGTTCGATTAATATTTTTCATTTATCGTACTAAATTTCGTACCAGTACGAAAACAGGTACGATTCGCTGGGCAGCAATTTCGTACCGTACCATGTACCAATGTCCAACTCAGCTGTATTGTAAGATATGGCCACCGCAAGAAACGTCACCAACATCTTACATCAAAGTGATCCAGTTTTATGATATCTGGTTTAAAATCCAGGACAGAAAAACATGCGCGTAATGTAAGCATATGTCACCCCAATATCATTGTTCACATTGCATATAATATGAGAATGGTAGACCGGTGGTGATAAATGGTGGTAGGATGAGTACAGTTTTCGCGAAAAAATCTGGCATTAAGCAATATTTCGCATATTAGCAGCATTGTGTCGCCACAAGAAATTCTCTCTCGACAAAAGAATGTTCATTGTGCACCACACATGCGTTTCGTGCGGTCTCATTCGAAGGCATGGTTATAAGAGCATTATCATTGTGCATTTTTGCATCTGGTATTCCTGGTGCAATTTACGTTCTCTTCACATTACTGAATAATGCTATTTATTTTTTCATACCACACAGACGTATTCCCGACATGCTTCGTTGTCTATATTGTGACTTGGCTGTTTTTTTTACAAAATATATCTTCTATTTAAGATGAGCATCAGCTAACATTCAACTCAAAACAGCCTAAATAAATCTTTATATTCTGATGTTTCTTCTGCTCTGATAATATACTTCTGCGTGTCAGAGTACAAACAAAACGTAATAGCGGTGGTTACTGGTTAGCTTAGTTGCATAGTTGGTCAGGGGGAGAGAGTTTTTAATTTAATTTTCACAAAATTTTCGCGCGCCTGCGTTGCGCAATATTTTCCGTGATTAATTTCGTATATTTCGTAGCATTTAGCCTTTGAAGTAAGAATTTTTATTCAATTTTTACAAAAATTTCAGCGGGCTTCCGGCGCGCAGATACATTTTCCTGTCTGGCAATGTTTATTTCACTCTTAAAACATGTATTTTTGTTTAGTTCTCAATAAAATTTTGCGCGCCTCCGGCACCCCAATCTTTTTGTAAATTTGAAAGCCTTAGTTTGCATGTTCTAAAAATGTGCCCCCCCCCCCCTAATTTTTTTTCTGGATCCGCGATTGTAATTGGTATATTCGGGCAACGTGATTTTTAGTATTATGAATGCTGCTTATCTTGCCAATTTGAATTGGGCTATCACAACTTTCGTTATTACGGAAAAATGCATTCAGATTAAGACGTCATAAATCAGTGGCCTATATGTATTTCCACGCAATCACAAAGTTTTATGCCACTGCAGTAAAACCGATATACATAGCTCATCTCATCAGCTCAAGTGAATCAGTTGCATTTTCATTACCATACCTGCCCCGCTTTTAATCATTTTAAAATTGCCCTTTAGTCTAAAAATTCGTTGATCGACACAATTCATATTACCAGAGCCCCGTTATGAAACGGCATAGATGATAAATGAAATAATATTTTTGAATTCATTTGAGAAGAATGAAGTGTAATGCGAAGGTACGAAAAACAGTACGGTACGGTACGAAATAAATACCGAACTTCGTACCGTACCGTACCAAGTACGAAAATTGAAAAATGAATCGTACCGTACTATCGTACCGGAAAATTCAATCGTACCGTACCGAACTTCGTACCGTACCGTACCGTACTGCCAGCCTTGTTGTCAAGTGATAAAAATGATGGTCAAATTGTCCGCTTCTTTATACGTTTTATGATTTTTTATCAAGATGGACTTCTTTCACTCCTTTGACGTTCGTTACAATAAAAATATATTCCTGTGTTTTTGAGCTTATCTTTCCTGATAGTTCGTGTAGTTTTAAATTCGTTCGAATTTTTTTCTCAAGAATATTTCCTTCAGCCAAACCGTCCATTCCAATATTGCGAAGGTAATCACAAATTGCGAGAAAGTATTCAAAATTCGTGAAATTTCTGTAAACGCATTTTCCAATTGAAAAATAGTGTACCACTGGACAGGAAACGTGGTATCAGTACATCTCAATATTCTTGGATAGCTTGATCATGGAAAACATAGCTATAACACCCAATAACAAAACAATAGTTTTATTTTACCCTACAAATCTTCTACAAAGATTTTTTTTCAGCAGCATTCTAAAAATAAATTTCAAAAAATAACAAAATTTACCTCAACATTTGACAAAACAAAATGGAACTGGACTGGAGTTGGTTGATCCAAATATGGAAATTGTAAGACTTTGTATTGAATTTTATAATTCTTTTCTGATATAACGTTTTCTATTTGTCTGACAATACGTTCTGGACAGTCCATAACACGTGTATTAATCTGCAAATATACGTTTATTTTACATTCATAATTTTTATATAAAAGTTAAAATTGGTCAAGAACTCAAATGCATTTGATCTTGGAAAAGTGCAATTTACTTCGGTGAATAGGTCAAATAATGACTTATTTTCGTTAAAATTGGCTTGGTGGAATTTCCTGTTTTCGACGAACTAACAACCTTATGCATAACAAAAGAGTTTAAAACCTGCGACCAATGCCTTCTGAATTTCTCTGGAGTGTTCCCAACGTTTTGTGAAATGCGACTAAAAGAAAGCAAGGAATTGATATGCATTGTTTTGCTATTGTCTGAGTAGATACCAACCATTGCCCAAGCTACACCAGGTTTGAATGGATGGATTTTCCTTATTTTGTAGCCCTATCCTATCGGTGGACGCAAGTCGGTTTCTTTATTGAGCTGCCTCCCATTCAGCTTGAAGTAGATTTCATTGACAAGACGTAAGGATGACGGGATGACTAGCTGCCACCACGGCATCACTATACACCCGTTAACTCCACCATGTATTGTTATTCACTCCTGTATCGAATGTTCTCTATAAGGATGTAGTTGCTTCCTTTCTGGTGTTTCTTTATTTCTTATTTTGATTCAATTTGAATAAAAAAGATACATCATTGACTATCTTTCTTACATTGGTTGTAAAAAACGTTATTAATCTATCTTCATTAGATATTACGTTGACCATAATGAAAGGTTGCATCTGGTTCCAACAACATTACGATGCCCATCCATACTGATAACACAGAATAAAAAGAAATAGCATTATTTATTTTATTTTTTTATTTATATATTTTTTTTGGGGGGGGGGGGTAGGTGTCACCACCGTTGAGCGTAATGATTTTGTTGTTTTGTTGGAATCTATTTTCTAGCATAATTATGTGCTCAGTTCGAATCTAATATTTTTTTTTTTATTTTAGATATCTGGTAGTACATGCGTGTTTGAAATGGTAGTACATGCGTGGGTATACGATTTGGTCGAAAAAAGCCGGAAAATAAATAAAATCGCGCTGAAGGCAGGCGAAATGTTGGCAGTTTATTGAGATCTTTCGCATTTCACCAAATTTTTCTCATATAAATTCAAAAAAATAATTTCATTTAACATCTATGCCGTTTCATAACGGGCGAAGATAATCTACTTGAGCTGATTAAATGAACTATATCGTATATTGTTCTTACTGTCTTGGATTTTGAACCAGATAGCATAAAACAGTTTCTCTCTGATCTGAGATGTTGGTTATTGTTCTCGCGGAGACCAGATTTTACAAATAAGGCGATTTTGGACATCGGTAGTTTGCACGATTCGAATGGTCTAATGGTTACACATGTTGTCATCGCAATTTGAGGATCTCGGGTTCGAGTCCCGCTCGCTTGTCCATGCACACCACTCAACCCAAGGTGTAATAACTTTGGTAGGTTGATCCGAACGGACACGGCCTTGGACAGGGTGATGAACTCTAAGAAATGGTTATAAAATATTGCTGTCTGGCGAGTCGTGGGTGTTTTCGTACAGGTACGAAATTTAGTACGATGAATAAAAAATATCAGTCGAATTTATTTTCGTACTGGTACGAAGTTCGGTGCGATGTACGAAAAAATAATAACGTACAGTACGGTACGGAAAATTTCCAAAAGGTACGGTACAAAGTTCGGTACGAAATTATTTTGCTTGTTCGAAGTACGATAAAAATTTCGGACCGTACTACTACCCATGCTCCCAAGTAGCCTAATATTACACTGCGATGACTATACTATATTCCAATGTTATCGGAATATGTTAATTGATAAGAATATAACAATAATAAATAATCCACAATGCAATATATAAGATCTTGTTAAGCTGTTTCATATCAGCAATCCAATAAATTCGACTACGCACACCCGACAGTATAAGTATACTTACGCATGCATAGCCCCATATGTAAGGGAGTGAATACCTTCCTTCGAACTAAATATGTATACCTGAAAAATGAATATATAAGTACCGTAATCAAAATATACCATTTTCATCTGGTTCAAAATGTCACGGTTTCGATTGCAGGTATTACTTTTATAATGTCATGGTTACCATTTATGCAAATGCCATCTTACCTTGGGAAGGTTCGTACAACCGCAGTCGAATTTTGGCTAAAGATTTTAAGAGCATTTAAACGATCTATACGATATCTGATAGTTCATAGAATATGCGCCTAAAATTTAGGTAATAGGATTTACATCCATTTGAATAACGGATTCGGTTAAGTTTGACAAGGTGATACCTGTCACATATCACAATTCTGTTCCAAAATGAGTAAGGGAAAATCTCTAAAACGATATTATTTCACGAAGACGTCTAGAAAAAACAAGTAAATTCTAAATGTGTACGCATAAGGCTTTCTGCATATAATTCCTACTCCCAAATATTTTATAACCGAATCGAATGCTCTAGTCCGGGCAAAATTTTAGTACTTGAGAATCGACGTATTACAAAAATAATCCCAGATATTTTTGATAAAAAATTACAATACTGCTGTATATAATGTATGCCATGAGCAGCGTAAATAAAATATCTTGATCGGTGCCATCAGCTAAAACGGCCATTGCGCACTAAGCTTAATAATACAGGTATCTAGTTACCTTCAACCATATATATATATGTATATATATATGGTTATTATTTATTCAAACCGATTTTTGGTTAAAATCGAGGGTTTTTATATTACTTACAGAATTATTCAAACTTCAAATGCACCCAAGGAGAAATTAAATGGCCAAGCATTATTTCATTTATCTTAAAGTGGAATTAATTAAAGCTTTATCATAAATCATTCGCAAACTAGTTTGTTTCCAGTACCACTAAACTAACGAGAAAATGAACCCTATATCGAGGATGTCCCAAAATTGGCTATGGGTTATGTTTGGCTCAATTATAAGCTTGAATTGCAGTGTGAATATTGAAATGAAACGTGTACCTGATTACCATGCGGATCATATAGATTGTTGTCAAAAATAACAGACTTTCGGCCTTCCTGAAATGTGTACATGTACCAGTCTGGTATTACTTGCACAATATCGGCCGATTTTTCAGATAAAGCATGGATAACTTTTGCTGTTCTGTGCTCTAAAATAATTGAATGATAAGTAAAAGCGAGATACATTCGACTAGTAATGTTTCAAATCGTTTAATGACAAAGCAGAAGCCAGAACATCAAGTACGCGCCTTTTTCGACAACAATATTAATCTGGTCAGATTGTACAAACCTAGTTGAATCATAATTGTGTCAGTGCAAACAGTTGAGTTTTTTCTCCCCTGGTTCCCGCAATTATTTTCAGCAGCGGGAAAAGGGTGTATGTTTTGAAAATGCGGAAACCAATCTACTGTCAGTTGTGCGAAATATCACTATCTCTGTGATATCACTATCACCTATCACTGTGCAGTCAATTTACTGTTCATTTGCAGTCATTTTTATATTTTCGAAATTCCAAGCCGCTTTGTTGAACAAATTGAAAATTAATAAAATAAATAAAAGATATGATAAGAAATGCCAATGATGTGTATAAAAATGTCTTAAAACACCAAAACATGAATAGGCAAAAGTGAAAATAATACCATTAAAAAGTTTAGGCAACGTCATCAACGATTCCAGGATTATCTTAGCCACTTGATCCGACTGCTCAAGAGTAACACTTTTTCCTGCAGTCCTAAACAAAATGAGAAATCACTTATTAAAAAAATAGCTTGTCTTAAAATGCGGATTCTTTTTGTGTTGTTTTTAATGCATCTGTGTGTTTTTCAACATTCATCAAATAATTTGTAAGTAATATGGAGATAGATTTATTGCAATTATGTTCCTTTATTGGTAAATCACTACTAATCGAAATTAGGTTATCATACAGGCGGGAAAATAGCAACGATGAAAATTATAAACATGGCATTATTTTTCAATTTTACAAAAATATCAGATTGGTCGACAAAATAAAATAGACAAAAATGTATCAACGACAATATTTAATCAAGTCCTAAAAAAGACAATTTCCAAATTTCAGCATATTGATAGGCTCAATTAATGACTTGGCAAAGATATAGCATGGTGTAAAAAATAAACACGAGAATTTTCTGCATCGGTTAATAAAGTTTTCAGTTGAATGCTTTTTCCCCATTTCCTCTTAGTTCGCTTCATTGTTTCCTTTCAGTCACCCCATACTCTCACGTAAGATTTCGTAAAGAATACCTGCTAACATTATATAAAATTTTCATAGCTGTACTACCAGTACCTTGCTAACAGCATGTAACCCATGACTACATTTGCAGGGTAACCGTTGATTTCAAATTTGCTAGCTCTCCTAGTTGAACGTGGATTATCTCGGTAGTTGTTCCAAAATCTCGATGGTTCAACAGATCTCCAATTCTAAATTTGTGGCAAAGAAATAGCAAATAACTAGAGCTGTGACGGAAAAGTGATTTCTTTCAGAAATTCTGAATTATTAACCATAAGCCACGGATCACACTCATACCGTACAATAGCTTATGTTGGATTAAATAATACGACAGTTTTGAAAATAATAATAATTTCCTTGCCCAAACGTTTATAACTCCTTTAAGATGAAACCGAAAAAATTTGCCCTTAAGCTGATGTTACGAATTTGGATTTTTTTGCATGAAATAAGAGGAAAATAAGAGCAAAAACACTTTAATAGCACAAGAATGATTTTGAAGATTTTCTTCTCAAGATCCGTAAGTTATGATATTTTTGGGTAGAATTCTCTCAGGGACTCGCGCGCCTGCATTTTATCACGTCCCCCAAATAATTTCCCAATGTAAATCGAGATCGAATCATGGACTCGAGTTCTTTCAAACTTGTGATGCTTCTGAATATTGATATGGTAACGGCATCAATACTAGCATCAACACTGGTATTCGCTCTATACAATGGTACCGTTACATCACTTGTAGGCTGACAATATCCGACAACAAGTACTAGTGTTTTAAAAATGCAAAATTTCATTTGTGATTGGCATTATCTCACTGCAAAAATTTTGTAATTTTAACTCACATCACTCGAAACAACGAAATGAAATTCACACGGAGTTGGAATGTTTGGAGATGAATATTGCAAAGAATGATATTGAAGATGGTAATTTCCACTTGTAATGTTATTGCTTAGAATGGTATAATCTTCGTTTGTATTTCGGCGATAGGAAGTTATCTGTAAAAATATAAATATTTAAACATTAAAAATCGTAATTGGAAAGTAAGTTCGTATTTGGGGTTTATTAAACTATTGACTCGAATTTTATCTGAAACAACAATTCGAAGAATAACTGTTTAAAAAAAATTGCATCTCATATTCCGTGGATAATAAATTCAATTTGGAAGTTCGTTTTTGTAAAATAATTTGCATCGTTTGAGTGCAGTTGCTATGTATTATCATTTGATTTTTGAGTTACACGCATGGGCGCAAAAAGTCCATAGTTTGAAGTACAAATTATTCGAATCGATCGTGAATCGTTTATAGGAATGCATTTTGTCCTTAAAATATGAAAATTATTGCTCTTATTCTGGAGTGTGAATTGAAAATATACACTATAAATAAACTACCAATTGCTTAATTTTCATAATTGAGACAAGTTGTATAACCAAAAATGGGATATTTGCTATACACGAAATCAGTGATTTGATTTGATTAAAGAAATTGTCCGAATCAGATTCGAATTTCATATGATTCGGTTTTGCCCTGCCCTAATTACAGGTTCAAGTGTAACTCGCTATTGGCATTTTATTGACATCGTTAAATTTAAACCTTTATCCGATGCTCACATATGTATAAAATCCAGTTTCCTGTCTTCTTTTGTTTTCAATTAGGTTTATCAGAATAAAAGGGCTAGTCATCCGAGAGTCAACGAAACAGTCTGATGCATATCTATAAAAGGAAAGTTTTTTTTATACATGGTCGTAGGTACAAAGCTTTGCTGAGGCTGACCCACACGAATGAGATTTATTGTTCGTCCCAATTTTTGTTTGTTCAGAATAATTCTTATTATTAGCAGCCTTATTACATTTCAATTCGATCAAATTCGATTTACTCATATCAGGATTTTCGCGATTCTGTTATGAAGAGATTTTAATGCGAAAAATCGGCCGATCCCGCCGATTTTCTTAATGCTAATAATATTTAGTTATCAGTGAAGTTGCCGAATCTCGTTAGACTAATGTTAGGCAAACAAATCAATTAAAATCACAGCAATTAATATGGCCAGAATGCAAATTATCATGCGAAATAGTTAAGAAATAATGTTGTTCTAAATTTCTTACGATCCTTGGTTCTTACTAGTGCTGTTTTATAAATTGTTTTGACTTTTAAAAACTATTCTCATCGTGTGCTTCTACAGCTTCTATTTAATCGAATTCAATACTTCTTCAGGGAAAGTTCAGAAAAATTTCCACACCTCTGAAATTTTTTAAATATCAATATACCTTAACGTTGCATAGGTGACGCGTAAGTTTTCATACTTACTTAACTAATTTTAGGCCCTGAATACAGATTTATGCACTTAGTTTTTGGCCGTTTTGTTTAGATGAACACGCTACTGACCACGGCGATATCAGGATAGACATGGACTCAAAGTGCTTCAACGATATTCGGGATGATGGTAAAAAGTCTATCAAATAATATTTTCATATAAATAAAAAAAATAATAAAAGTGTTCGCGAAAATCGCGGTTCCGTGAGAACTATGACAGCAATCGATTTGAGTATTTACTTCACTTCGAATAACGTCAGAAACAGATTTCAGAACTAATCTTAATTTGGCAATGAAATAGGAAGAGCGTTTTATTGTGCAACCCCCTCCTATTAGTAGTATTGAATAACTGCTTATTAACAGAGATATACGAGCATGAACCGAAACAATGCTTACCTATATTTCCGTTCGTATTCAATTTTCGATAACTGCCCGATTGTTATCTAAAATAAGCAAAATTTTTACTTTCAGTAGCATCACAGAAATTTTGTTTCAAATAATATGCACATACATGACCGATAAAAAAAGATTGCAGATTAGAGCTTGATTGTATGTTTTGCGTAATATGATGTACACATGGTAAACATATGGAAATAATAGACTCTTTTAAAGCATCGATAGCTGACGTTTCAAAATACCAAGTGCAGACTGCGAATGCAGACTGCGACCGAAGACTGCGATAAATATGTTTCATTAAGTGTGTCTTAGTCAGAAATAACGGCATTAAATTCTGTTTTGTTAGGTATAGCTATAATTGATGAATTGCGTCGTCAAAGAGCGGACTATCTGTGGCTTATGACAATGAGACGTTTTTTACTAAATACATGTCTGCAACTGTTGTCAACATGCCTGTGCAGACTCAACTTAATTAGAAAGCTCCAAATATTTAGCTTTGGTACTTTCTCGGAGACACTCTTCTGAGTGAATGACTATGAAAAAAATTAAAGAAAATAGTAACAATAACATGTCAATAATATGTTTACTTTTAAATAAAAGTACGAATTTTAACAGCAAATAATAAGACCAAGGTACCAGACAAACCTCATTTCCATAGGATGAATACATTCCACTATCCTTGACATGAGATGAGTCATCTCCATATGTATAGTCATACCAATCAGATATTTGAGATCGTATTTTTCCAGCATTCTGTACTAGAGCATTTAGGACATTTGACGCGGATTTGTCTGTGAATAATTTCTGTCTTACTATTTGTAACTGTAAATTGCAACTGTATTGTAAAAGTCAATTCGGGTCGTGTCGATATTGATACAACGAATATTGAAAATGCTCGATAACGCTACTTATCAAAATAAATTTATTATCGTGTATGTTTATCATCACGTTTCAAATTTTTAATCGAATTTCTATAATCGATAAAATAATATCGAAACGAATCTTTTCGAATATGATTCTAATAAAAAACCTTGTTCCTCACTGTTTCAATATACTACATTAGGTTGCAAAATCACACATTCGTTGTTCAAATTCGATCTAGACTGAACAAGAACGAAATAACTGCGCATTGATTTTTCAGTTGGGCCAATAAAAATCGGCAAAAAGTTGTCAATGTTTTGCTTCCAAGGTCCGACAACGACTGAATTTCAAATACGCGACGCAATAGGAATGTATTGGAACCAGGATGATTTTATTTGAATTACCTAGAATCGATTCGAATTAACAGTGATTCGAATCGATTCGTATCGAATTTCTAAAATTCACGTCTTTGGTCGTCACCATTTGCGTCATCAGCAAATCAAGTTTTATAAATTGAAACACCAAATTTCGATTTCCATAAAGAACAAAATAACCATTTTCCTTCATTTTAAAAATGACAGATTTAGGATTTTGCCCTCCAAATTGATTGAAACATGAAATCCCATTGCAGCAATTCTAAAAGCGATGTATTTTTAATTATATTCCAGTCCAAAAGCTAAAATTTTTATCTCAACGAAAAATACGATTGATTTTTGTCAAATTTGACAAAAATCGATTGCATTTTGTCATTGAAAATAAAAAATTCCACTTGATTTGACAAGTTTTCGTTCCTGTGAACGATTCAAGGTTGGTTAGAATAATCTGTACTTCGAATCAATTTGAATAACCCAGCCCAATAGTGTGTTATTTCTACTCAAGAGTAAGTACCTAATACAGAGGTAAGGATGTAAGTTCGAATCAAATCAGTATTTGAACATATTCTTTTGCATGCTCAATTATGTCGCTTTCAGACCTTGGAGGAAAATGCTTCAAAATTTTCTGGCTTTTGGTCAATTTTTATGATAAACTTCTGCTAATCTTGTTGCGCGAGGTTGTTGAATCAATATACAGCTTTTTTTTTCTTTTTCAATGTTATTCGAATTAGAACAACAAAATTCTTTTTTACCTATAATACAGGCTTGGTATCTTATAACGGTTAGAAATAAGTTTTTCAAATAAAATCATATTCATAAAGCTTCGTTTCGAATTGATTATATTCGAGAATCAATTCGAAAAAAATTCCATCCCTACGACTAAAGGCCCCAAAGTCTACTCCTCCGAGATAAAATAGGAATTATTGCAACAACTCACTTATTGTTCCCAACGCATGTCGATCGAAATATATTTGCACAAGTATCATGACATCAGTCATTTCGTGATCGATACTCCTAAATGACCGATACCAATACACTCCAATAGAAGTTACGTTCGTCATGTTTCGTTCAAAAACAGTCTTCCTACACTAAATTTAGTCACGCGAGCATTGGACTATCCAAAATATTCGATTCGTAGTGCTCAATTTCATAAATAATCGATTCGATAACCCTGATTTTGAAATTTGCAGAATCAAAAATTGTATATTTTATATAAATTTTTAATTTGTATATGATATATAATTTTGTTCATTATAAAAATACGTTAAAAATATTTGCTTCAATCTTCGATTTATCGTAAAAAGTCAGCAAATAGCCAAATAACTTTGAAGAATTTAAAAAGTTGCTTTCAAGGCCCCAAGACGAAAGAACAGCACATACGCGGCGCAACAGGAATCTATCAGAATCACAACGAACTTCCAGAATCGATTCAAATTAATATTGATTTGACTCGAAATTCTTAAACTGACAGGCCTAGTCACGAGCGAACTACAATAATAGAAATCCTTCCATTAGGCATTGATAAGTTTCCAACGCAGAATAAAATTTAAAATGAGACCTAAGAGGAATAATAGCACCAAAAGCAGGCAATTCAATGCAATTCAAATTGTCAAGTGTAGAGCAAAAATCGACTGCATTTGGTAAGGTATAAAAGATAAAAAAGAAGTTACCCGATCCCTTAATCTTCAATGGATAATATTGTTCATACAACGTCTTCAAATTCCCACCGTGTCTTTCCAAAAATTGATTGTTTGTTCTGTATCGAAGATATGCATTTTGTTTCATTGATGACAGCGAAAACTTTGGATCCACATGCCATACCATGATATCTGATGCCTGAATAGAGGAAAATTAACCTGGTCATGTTTTCTGATATCAATACAACCGATAATCAATATTTTTTGTGCTCAAGGTGCAACTTTAAAGTTAAAAATAGTCTGGTTCAGAGTTTTTTTTGTAAATTAATTTTTGTTCTGAATTTATCATGACGGATTTTTCATTTCATTTAAAAAGAAAATTGAAGCACCTCAGGAAATATTCATTTGCTATCTGCTGACACAAAAACCGTGCCGCAACTAGGGCTGGGCAATTCTATTCGGTGATTCGAATCGATTCGAAGCAGGATTGATTCGAATCAATAGTGAACCTTTCGTAGGAACAATAACTTGTTAAGTGGACTAAGATTTTCATTTTAAACGACGAAATGCAATCGATAATGGTCAAATTTGACCAAAATCGATTATATTTCGTCGTTAAAATATGAAGGTTGTTGCACTTAGTGTGAATTAAAAATACGCTGAAAACAATAAATTTCTTTATTTACACAATGGGGACAAGTTATATTAGTAAAAATGGGAGATTTATTATTCACAAAAATTAGTGGTTCTATCCGATTCGAAAAAAAAATTCGAATCAGATTCAAATCCCAATTGATTCGGTTTTGCCCAACCCTCGTCGCAACACTAATTTTGATCAAAGTTGACAGGAAAAATGTTAACAATAAAAGAAAATGCTAAAAAATTTATGACAACAAAAAATGTCAATGAGCATATTATTATAGTGAAAAAGAAATTTGAAGCGAAAAATACTTTCGATAGGCCCGCGGTGCAATCCATCAGTGACCCATGTTTGATAAAACATGTTTATACCTGTATTCATTTATACCTGTAAATTGTGATACGCAGCATTTTTGTAGTTATTCTTTGCACAATTTATCAAATTTCCAAATATATTTTTAGTTTTCCAGTTTGTTTTATCTGAATGAAAAAAAATATTGTGAGACAATGAATTTTTGTTTCACCGACGTTTCCCCTATTTCTTTTAGCTTTATTACTTAGCAATGGTGTATCAGAATTGCTTATTTTTCATTGAAATTCGTTTTGAGCAAAGCCAGAAGCAGCGCCTTGACGAACCAACTAACGGCCACTCAACGAAGAAAGACCTACTTTAAAATATAGTACCGAGAACTGTACTCTAACGAAAAAACGTACCAAAAAGGCTCTTTTTTTGTTTATTTCTAGTCACCCAGGAAGTAGGATAGGAAAATTATAAATGCTGTGCCCACAAGGCGGAAAAGGTCACCACACTGTAATATAAACGCTGGAAAACCATCCATTGTACTTGCTTATATTGGTGTAAAACTATAAAATCGACCTTTTCCGCTAGGTTTATGATGACGCATCGCTCCAGGCGTAAATTATAAATTCGTCAATAAGTAGTTTCTAAATTTTGGAAATACACAAATACCGCGAATGAATGGTAAATTTATTGCATTTTTGCCACAGTGATATATTAACAATTATTAATATGATATATTAAAGCTATATCAAATCAAGGCATGATGCACTGTCAAAAGTGCGTTAAAATCGCCATTGTTTGAAACTAATATAAATCAACTTTTGAGTTCAACTTTTGGGGGTGCTGGAGGAAATGTGAAATAATTGCAAATGAACGAAAAATTGACTGTAACTTCGACAAAGTGTGGTGAAATAACAAACAAAAATTGCTAAAAATTCAATTTTTGCGTTTTAATCGAATGTTTCATTCACAGCTGGGATGGCTTACAGTTACACGCAACTATTTTTAGAGTAAAAAAATATTTTAAGCAAACAATGAAAGTTACAAAAAGCTAGAGTATAAGGTTACAAAAAGCTTGGGTATAAGTATACCTGTGTGTCCAATTGCATTCCTTAGATCATGTGTGGACCACATGTCATCCACATCGCATTTGACAGAAATATTTGATTCATGGATACTTGCAACCAACGTCCATCCACCATCATCAGAAGTCATGTCACAGTAAACCTGAAGTTTTTTCATAACATTTCTTTGGGTTGTAAAGTACCCCGTTATCTCATAAGGTGAATGCGTAATGAATACACTCGAAGCTACGCATTTAGGGCTGAGCAATCGATTCGGTGATTCGAGGCAAGATTTATTTGAATCAATCGTGAATCGTTCATAGGAACAAAAACTTGTTAAATGAAATAGGATTTCCATTTTTAACGACGAATTGCAATCGATTTTGGTCAAATATAACCGAAATCGATTATATTTTTTCTTCAAAATAGGAAAATTGTACCTCTCTTGAGTGTGAATTGAACATATACTATAACCTATAAATTTTATCAATGTCACAATAAAACACGTTATAATAGTAAAAATGGGATATTTGGTATTCACATAGAATTGATAATTCGATCCGATTCGAACAAATTATTCGAATAGGATTCGAATTCCAAATGATTCGGTTTAGCACAGCCCTACTGGTTGCCCGGACAGTTCCGAATTTCGCGAGTGAATATGATGATGATGATTGCTGGACACTTTGTTTGCATGTGGTGGTTCACGTAAATGCTGACCACGGTTCCCTCCGCCAACAATGCACATGCCCAGCAAAATGAGGGAAAGGTAAGCTAAAAACTTCGATACCGATTCGGAACTGGTGTCTGCACGAGAGGTCGTTCTCCACCACATGCTTTTCTCTTCCACAGGATAAAATGAAATTCTATTATATCGTAAAGTTTTTCCAGCCACTCACTAATGTTGTGCTCACTCAAAAACAGGAAATTCAATTGAGCACATTAACGCTTTCTAAATCAGAAAAATTCTCCCGATTGGTTCTCGAAAATTAGAAAAAACGAGTAGGGTACCTTGAAAACAAAGTCACTAACTGGTGATATTGGAATGAATCGATAAATTTGCCTTTTTGGACACCTGTGGCACCGCCAATATTTGACCTGAACTTTATCAAAATGGAGAGTTGCAATTTTGTAAATTTAGAATCAAATGAATTTCTTATAGGCTACAGAAAAAGATCGATAAGTTTGCGAGTGTCCGTTCAGATCGCGTCTTTCTGGATCGGCCATTGACTCTTGCCTATTTAGCAATTCTGACTGAACCAGCCGTTGCACATTTATCCTTTTAATAGGGATAAAATCCTTACAAAAGTTCTTCGTCAAAAGTAAAACTCGGGTAGGAATCTGTAAGAATATAAAGTAGTATACTATCAAACAAACGTTGATAGGGTTGATACATTGCGAGATTCAGTAGGTGGCGCTAAAGACATTACTGCAAATGAGATACATTTACTGAATTTCTTTCACAGTTTGTGTTTATGTAATTTATGCAAAACAGCAAAATTTTCGGAGTCGGTACGCATTGAAGGTAATAAAGTTTTGTAGCCTACAGAACTAGCATTTTCATCGGTTTTTACTTCTGAAAAATAATTCAGTCTGTTATGGCGACCACAGCTTACAAACACAATAAACAAAATTAATTTCACCTCAGTTTTAGAATATGATTCATTGGTTTGAATGTAATAAATCCCGTCTGTCTTGAATCCCAAGCGTCTTAGTTCCTGACATGATTTCACCGGAGTACTGGTTCTATCGGCAACAAGTTTGTCCAACGCTTCGACGAAGATAGAGGGGTCTAAACTCACTGACAAATTGCGTCGACTTCTTGTGCTGATGCATTTCCGTATGTCGGTGGTTGTGTTGTGGTGTGCACTGTCCTTGCCTTTAAAGAAGAAAATCACATTGAAAGATATGGCATAAATATGAGAATGGAAACCAACAATCAGAAATATTGGGTTCAAGCATGTTTTTGTCAAGCTTAAGATACAGATGAATCGCGCCGACGAGGCGCGGTCCATCCGTATCTCATGCTTGACAAAATAAAATATCTGATCGGGTTAGGATCAAAGTATTTCAGTCGGTGATAACTTTGCCCTGGGTAGGGCTGGGCAATTCTATTCGGTGATTCGAATCGATTCGAAGTACAGATTATTCGAATCAATTGTGAATCGGTCATAGGAACAAAAGCATGCTAAATTAAGTGCATTTTTTATATTTTTAACGACAAAATACAATCCATTTTGGTCCAATTTGACCAAAATCGGTTGTATTTTCTCGTTAAAATGAAAATGCCTCGCTTTTAAGTCCACGCTAATATTTGTAATTAGTAACTGTATATTTCCTAATCATCATAATAGAGACTATAATAGTAATAGAAAAAATGGGATATTTGTAATTTTTATGAAAGCATCGATTCGATCCGATCCCTGAGCAAAAAAAAAATAGCTGGTCATGACACCATGGCCCTCCCCACCCCCTAAATAAGCCCTTGCAAAAGCTACTGCAAAATGCAGCACCAACAAATGCACTCCAAGTGTACAACATCATAGAGAGAGCTGAGCCAATATAATCTGTGCAATGAATGGTATATGCCATTGTCGGAAGTAATTTACCGATCTATCACTTTTTGTTTCCATTTCGTCGCTTATTACGGCACTCAGGAAATACGTTAGCGTAATTCTGAAGCCCAGACCCACGAAGATAAATTCTAATTCAGAAAGCTGCAAATTAGTAAAATACTGATTGAGGTATGCTCATTTTGAAAAAAAAATTAGCTGGCTATCAGAAGCGTTGGGAACGATTCACTTCACTTCCACTATGTAAAGTCGAATCGAAGAACACACGGGTCGCAAGTCTTACCAAAATTTAAATTTAGAGTCCCGGACCAAGTCCCTGTAGTTGCACGTTGCAAATCAAGTCGAGCCATGCATTCACGATACGCAAGTCGAGCCAAGGGTCGATTTCTAAATCTTTTTAACAGTAATGACAGATTGATTTTCTAATTCTCACTCTAAAAGTGACCTTTTATTATTATCGTGTATTCGAACACGGATTTCACATATCCTTCTGGGAAGAGTGTTTTTTTCCTGGCGAGTCACGCAAAGGCAGACAACGTGAGTTTCGATGTAAATTTTCATCAAGTCTCAAGTCAAGTTGCGTATACATTTTATCGAGTTTAGTACGAGTCGCGTTTAAATAACATAAAGCATACAAGTCTACTTTCAAACTACCCCGCGGTAAATATAAAAATATGTAGACCTGAAATGGAGCAAAAAGGAATTTGTTTCATTATCTCTATTTCAAAACTATTTCAAATTTTCAACATTTTAACTTTCACTTGCTTATGTAGACTGAATTTTATCAGCAACCCAACTAATTTTACTGACAATTTTTGATCATTTAGGAGAATAAAAAATTCATCAATTTTTGCATGCAGTATCTATTTTTTTCTCACTTACTTTCCCAACTTCATTTCGAAGACCATTTTGTATCAGCAAAGCAATCAATAATAGAATGATAATGATATAGAAAACGATACTAGCAATAGTCCATTTTATTGCGTTTGTAGGTCCTTGATTTGTGCGGGAAGTTGCCGATTCATGTTTTGGACGTATTTGTTGTTCAGCAACGGGCACATTTTCTTGTGCCGGTGAGGTCTCTCCCGGAGGTGGGCTAGGCAAATTTCCAAAAACAACTGGAAACAAAAATATATAGTAATTCTCATCAAATAGCAGAAATATGTTTTGTTAAATATGAGTCGCTTATAGATCACGCCGATGCTCGAGGCGCGGTCAATCTGTGGCTCACACTTGAAAAATGAAATTCCGACTGGGTTTGAGCTCATGAATGTAAGAATAAAAATCGTAAAAGCCGAATAAAAGCAAGCAAAGGAGGGTGGATGGTTTTACCCTTGTCCGCGACTAAAGCTGACCAGCTCAATTAAGTGATTTGAAGTGCAGTTTCAAGATAATGAGGTGTACGCCAAAAATGCGTCATTCAGTTTGAGAGGAAAGTGAGGCACACAACTCCAAAACTGTGTGCTATCGATACATGTAGTCAGGGTGTTGCGTTAATTCAAAATAAAATGTTACACTAAAGTAGCTTGCCAAAAGCATGAATTCGTTTGTTCAGGGCAAGTTCTTTTTTTCTTTTTTCACTTTGGTGATAGATGAACCACGCGATATACGATGTACCAATTTTGTAGGATTCATCGACAGACCACGTTCAGTGCTAGCGTGATTCTTAATTGAAATCGAAATTTGTTACCTCGATTGTTCTCATATCTGATTTCGCCTTCATAAATATTGTCACTTTCGTACTGTTCTTGCCACATTGCAAATATCTTGTTACATTGGTTGTTGGATTAAAACTAATTCTACGTCTACGGTATGTAAAACAATTACATTATAACCTATTGAAATAATGTCATGACAAATGTTTAAAAAGTGAACATTCTTTTATCTCCGCCCAGGACAGATACCACTCACTTCACCTTCTCATACAAGTTCAGTCCCTTTTTTAAAGATTTCCGCTTAGAGTGCCAGTACTACATCTTGTAGCTCTAAGCAACTAGGTAACCGTTAGTCGGTTCTTTTTTGACACTGCTTCGGGCCTTGCCTAAAGTGAATTTCAATAAAAAAATGACAATACATATTCTATCGATTCCCAACTTGATATTTTAATTTCTCGAGCATAAGCCACAGGTGTAGTTCATCTGTGTTTCATACTTGAAAAAATAATATTTGTACGAAATTTTCCCAACTCTGTTTCTTTTAAAAAATTTCAACATTGAGGAGCGTTTCTACCTAATGCTGCTTTTTTCCAGAGCGATAAAATACTTGTGTACATTGAGGTATGATGTCTAACGTTGAGGGGGAAAAAATTCATTTATAATTCGAATTTGATACGGATATTTTTTTGAATCGCATCGAATCAATAATTGCATAGAAATAACTAATATCTCATTTTTATTATCACAACTTGTCTCCATTATGATAGCTAAAAAAATAAATGCACTTGATAATAATGGTTTTTCAATGACAATCCATGTTCAAGACAAATATTTATTTAGCCTCACTTAGGCCCCAAAATCATTCGTTGCAAAAATTTTTCGCGCCTCCGGTGCGATGTTAGACAGGCTTTATAATAATATACAATGTAGATAGATGTATTACCCCCGAATTTTAAAGTACCACTCGCACCTGTCATACACTCGGTATGATTCCCAGTCGGCCATCTACAATATCACTTTAAATACTTCCTGGTTCTGACTTCGGAAGAAATGAATTTCAATGAAAAGAGGACGTCCCTTTTTGTCTTTAAACTATGACATTCCAATCTCAAAAAATGCAAAAAGCATCTATGTTAAATATGTTTCCCTTATGGATCGCGTCAATGCAAAACAACTATACGAAAAATATATTGTCTCTGTCGTGCCAGTATGTTGTTTCCAATAGCGTTAGCATTTTTCGGTGCAAAATATTTCCCTTTGCGCATTGCGCATCCACAAGAGTTTTATAAACGGTTGATAATTATTTAATTCACAATAACCAATTTATATTAAAAATAGAAACACAAAAACAACATGGTATGCTTGTAATTTTATGGAAAGAGATCATATGGTTTTTTTTTTGACTTTTCGCTCTGTAGTTACTGGCTTCAGAGAAGTCCTAACGTAACGTGTAACGTATTTCCTGCCTGTCACAACAGGCGACTAGAAGGAAGCAAAGAAGTGATAGATAATTTTCCCAGCGCCCGGGGCAAATACCACTTTCTGCACTTTACCATGATGGTTAATTTCGGTTTGTGATGTTTTCCGTTTAAAGTGTAGTTGGTCGTACTACAACTTGTAGTAGCGCTTTGCGATTGATTGTCCATTGGTTGGCTCCCTTTGCTTCCGGCCTTGCTGAGAGGGAAATTCAATAAAATATACTATCTCATTCAAACTTCCTTGGGACAATAGTCACATACCGATACTAGGTCAGAAGTACACAAGGAAGAAGGACTCACGGTTCATTATACGATACCCTAGAATTTTATTCATTAAAAATAGCTCGCCTATATTTGTATATAGGATACGTCCTTATGAATTTGTAATGAATAATCGATTTTTTTCTCAAATTAAAAGATGAACGAAAAATGAATTTTTTTGTAATGTTCATTTAGTTTTCAAACAGCATTATCAATTAATTTTTTTATTGTTAACAATACCTTGTAGCTATTTCAATAGCGTTTCGACATGTTATCGAAATTTTGCCAACTTATTTCATAAAATTAGGTGAAATTGGGAAGAAGATAATACCGGTAAAATAAATGTGATCAATGCTCAACGTTTCCATCGAATTTCTTAGAATGCTTGGTTATTATGCATTGGTAACACTGAAACGACTGTAAAGGAAAGGCGGCTCGATAGCAGAGCAAAACCCCACATAATCTCGGCGGACCTAACGTGACCGTCTAGATGCAAGTACATCATCGAAAAGTGTCGTGAAACGTAATGTTGGCATGTAAACATTTTCTAAAAATTTAAGTTTATATGATTTTGTTACGTCGGAGGAGTTCTGGATAGAAATTCATTACTGGCGGACTCGCTAGATATATAAAGATACATATAGAAAGACATCACTATAAAAGCACAAAATAAACAAAGTATATTTCTTTTCAAACATAGTATCTAAGGTAGCAAATAAACCTAAATGAAATCGAAAATATTTTGATTGTAATTTAGTGTGAGAATATAATAATAAATAGCAATAAAAATAAATTAATAATAATGACAATTCCAACCTGTTTACAAACTTTTGTTCCAATGTTTGATTCAAAACTCGAATAACTTATGCTGCATACAGATTCCAATGAACTAATTAACGCTACAGACCTATCTGGAACCGTATAGGCTTTTATATGCAAACTTTTGATCGATTTGGATGTATATACCATTCAGATAATTCACAAGTACACAAGAAAGAAAGACTCATTGTTCATTGTACGATACTTCGGAATTTTACTCATTAAAAATAGCTCGCCCATATTTTATATGCGGGCTACACACGTATGCAATTGTAATAGATAATCGATTTTTTTTTCTCAATTTACAATGATAAACAAAAAATAAAAACTTTTTGGATGTTCATGTACTTTCCAAACAGCGTTAGCAATATATTTTTCTATTGTTAACAATACCTTGTAGCTATTTCGATAGCGGTTCGACATGTTATCGAAATTTTGCCAACATATTTCATTGTCTATAACATCGTCATAAAATTTTTTGAGACGCAAAGAAAAATGTATTCAAGAAACACGAAATATAGAAAGTTTCGTCTATGAAAACATGGGCTTGGACTAAATCCATTCCATGTTTAAATTTTTTATCAGCATATCTTTCCGATTTGTACGGAGCATTTTATACGTGCCTTTGCATGTTTGTTATTTTTGGAAAGTGGTAAAGGGGGGAATTGACAACATGTAGCAAGACGCATATACCAAGAATTTATGAAATATGACACATTCTTATACACCACGTTTTTACATTGTAATGCGTTTAGACTCATTTTTGTGTGTACCAATTGTGTTTTTATATAGTTGCAATATGGTTTACTAACTGGCCTGTCACTCTTTGGATAATATTTAAACCTAACATGTTGAAGATATTTCGACGATATTTCAATTTTATATGAAATGTTTTCCGTTTAAGATGCTGATGTAATAGTGTCGTGAATCCGATGTAAAATTTAGATGAAAAAGTAATAAAATCTGAATGGTTCCACAAAAATTAGGTGAACTTGGAAGTAATACAATACGGGGAAAAAAAGTTTGGTCAAAGCTCAATGTTTTCATCGAATTACATATAATGCTTGACTATTATGCATTGGTGACGAAAAACAAAACACTGAAATAGTGCCTAAAAATTGGTGTCTACTTTTGCCAACCTTTCGAATATAGATGTCTACGGCGACAAAGGAGATATTGCGTCAGAATAAAAATAAAAGAAAGGCGGCTCGATAGCAGAGCAAAACCCTACATAATCTCCGCGGACCTAGCTTGGTCGTCTAGAGGCAACTAAAAGTGGCTTTAACGTTATATTTATCCACCTTTGGAACTATTTACAAAT
This sequence comes from Styela plicata, assembly GCA_963675895.2. Taxonomy (NCBI): domain Eukaryota; kingdom Metazoa; phylum Chordata; class Ascidiacea; order Stolidobranchia; family Styelidae; genus Styela; species Styela plicata. Next base: position 7,652,979 of record OZ023152.1, read on the forward strand.
GCAAATAAGTTGAATTCTTTTATCAAGATCGAAAAGTGTCATGGAACGCCATGTTGGCATGTGAACATTTTCTGAAAATTTAAGGTCAATGAGTTTTGTTACGTCGGAGAAGTTCTGGATAGAAATTCATTACTGGCGGACTCGCTAGATATATAAAGATAGATATTGAAAGCCATCGCTACAAATTCACTAAGAGGGGTATAAACAATGCATATTTTAATCCACACTTAGTATCTAAGGTAGCAAATAAAACTAAATAGAATTGAAAATATTTTGATTGTAATTTATTGTGAAAATATATTTATATATATAATGTATAAATGTATAATATATAAATATAATAAATACACATAAATATAATAAAAATAGTCATGAACCATGTATTAACAAACCAAGATATTGTAATTAATTTTGCATGGATTTCAGGACATTCCAAATTTTCATAAATTAATAATATTGAAAATTTCGACCAGTTAACAAGTTTTTGCTCCTATGTTTGATTCAGAACTCTTTCGAATAAATTATGCTGCATATAGATTCCAATAAACTAATTAACTGTACAGATCTATCTGAAACCATATAGGATTTTGTACGGGAAATTTTGATCGGTTTAATCGTATGTACCGTTCAGATAAACGAATACACTCATTTTCATTGAAATTTGCTAAGGCCCGAAGCAACTACTAAAAGATAGCAACTGACGACCGCTTTATTGTCAATTAGCTAGTCCAAGCTGAAGTGCCAGCAACTGCACTCTATGAGCATCCTGAGAAAAACTGAACTATTACATCCAGCGCAGTGAGCGGTGTCTTCCTTGATATATACCGATATACCGCTACTTTAGGACATGTTCTAAAATGTGAAGGTTTTGACGAGTTTTAATTTACCATGCAACCTAAAATTTCTCGGATAAAAATTTACAAGTCCACAAAGACGGAAATCTAAACTAACATCTTTTAATAGCTCTTTGCTATTAAGTGGTCGTCAGTTGGTTCCTTTTCGGCGCTACTTCCGGCGAATTTCAATAAAAATAGCAATAAACATTTAACCTACATTTGCGCATATTTATTTATTATAAGCGGAAAACATTGCAAACGAAACTGAGAAGGATGGTTGAAAGCGGTGAGTGGTATTTGTTCTGGGCGACAGTAGAACATTTACCTCATCCAACACTGCCAAAATAAGCTGATATCGTTGTCAATGATAAATAAAATTCCAGAACCAATGTAATTCAATGACGTGCAAAAATACAATTTCGCGGAAAACCTATTCAAAATTAGTTATTATTTGTGATGAAGGATTCAGAAATTATATTTTGTCAAGCATGACTTACTGATGGATCGCGCCTTGACGCCGCGATCCATCAGTGACTCATGCTTGACAAAATAAAATGTTTTAATAAATCAAATAATATCTTATGCCTGGCCTTTTGGATAATCATATCGAACCTAAGAAATGAGTAAGTGACACTAGTGACGGAAGCGGGAGGGGGTATTTAAACTTTTTTGATGTCGAATATTAGGGGTCCCGTCCAGTCAGCACCACCATCTCCCATTCAATTAAAATAACGATGAAAACGCTAATTTTTGTACGCCTTTGGTGCGATTTCCCTATTTCGATGTTAATTATATCACTAAAATATGTATTCGACCAAAACCATCTTGCTGTATTGTACAAAATGACTCAAACATTTTTCTGTCAAGTCATCTTTTCACTCAGGATCTTCCGTCGAGTCAGGTAGATGCACCAGATATACCAGAATGTAGTGATATCTTCTCTGAATGATGATAAAATCCATTCCACCATAGCAGGTCAGATGGTTTTGACATCGCCCAGGACAGATACCACTTGCCGCGCTTTACCATGTTGGTTCAGTTCCATTTGGGATGTTTTCCGATCAAAGTGCAGTTTCTGGTACTATATCTTTCATTAGCTCTTTGCTATTAAGTCGCCATTAGTTTGTTCCTTTCAAGCACTGCTTCTGGCCTTGCTCAGAGTGAATTTTATTGGGAAAAACAATTCACAGTTTCCTTATTTACCGCTTCTTACGTGACGCAGGAATATGTTTGGGCTCACGGGCTAGATATAGGATATAAAATGATTCTCTTGTCATCAGTGCCGCGCGCTATATCAAATTTTGGTGGTTGAGGCGTGAACAATTCAATTAAATTAAACAATTGTTGCAACCGAAATTGGGTAAACGTGCGAAAAACAAACGAAATTTTTTTTCCTGCGAAAATTCACTATCGCGATCAAAAATGGTAAAAGTGTATAGATAAAGCCGAATATGTGTATATATATTAGCTAGTAGTTTTCTGAAAGTTCTGGGGCGTGATTCTCTTTTCCACAGCCAGTACCTGTAATATATCAATGTATTTATTTTTATTCATCCTACCCAAATGACCAGAGATTTTAATGTCAACCGTGACCAGTGTACCAAATGATGTTTTGTTAAGCAAGGGTCACTGATGGATCGCGTCGAAGAGACGCGATCTATCTGTGGCCCGTCCTTAACAAAATAAAAATTCTGACATGAACGGGTTGCGACGAAGAAGTCACGTTACATTAAATACCCGATTCATTGAGTTATTCGTGCTAGGAATAATCAGTACCAGTCAAATATTATAGTAAGCATCTATGCATAAAATTTGATTTATTTGCAAATGTTTCAACTACGAGCCATAAATTGATCGCGATGAACTCCAGAAATTCATGAATGGACCATACTTGAAAAATTATATTACAGCGAAGTGAAATTTGTGGTAGGGTAACAAGATACACATCCTAATTTGTTAGTTATTCTTTAACTAGGCTAATATTATCTTTCGACGAAAACAGACGGAGTTTTTTTTAGAAATGTATATTTGATTTTGATAATCATGTGATGTTGTATTACTAGCAGCCAAAACTGTTTTAAAACCCTTATTTTTCCAGGGTATACGGTGTATGGGGGTAGGTGTGAGGACTTGTAATAAATAAATGATAAAAAGGGTGGACTTTCATGTGAGTTCTAGGATGTTGTACCTATTTACTTGTCGAACACGCGAAAAACACTCGAAGCGTCGTTAAGTACGGACTTCAAAAAGGTCCAAACGTGATTCCTGCGTGTCGTTAAAGACGACTAAAAGGAAACGGAGAAGTGTTTGATGATTTTATCATCACCCAAGGCAGATACCGCTCAAGGCACTTTACGATGTTGGTTCAGTTCCTTATGTGTTGTTTTACGCGTAAAGTAAAGGTGGTGGTGTTACATTCGTAGTAGATCCTGACCGTAGTAGATTCCTTTTAGACGCTGCTTCCGGCCTTGCTTTAAGCTAATGCCTATAGAAACAAAACAATTGTTGGAATTTCGAAACGCATGGTACGGTGAGTATGAGCGTTTGATTTTACTAGATCTAGGATTCCAAGGTTGTACTTATCATGTTGGTTGGAATTGCCCACATTGAACCTCCTCCTGGATCCCGAAGTTGTCAGTGGCACTGATACAAAACTGTAGTAAATTTACCCCGTATTTTGAGGTAATTGCATATTTCTAAAAGTTGAAGATTCATTGTTTTTGAGATTTATGTTGATTTTGAGTTGGTGTGGACGCGCTTTGTGTCGGGGCGTTTCGTCAGAAATCCATAAATAGCCGAGAAAGTCGATTATTTGAACTGTAAAAAACATACAGTAAATTTCTCATTGATTTGCAGTAATTGTAAATTTTCAAATTCCAATACGTTGAACGATCGATTATATGGTTTTAATATACGACCAAGTAGATTCGCACAACAAGGTCTTTGCCTGCACACAAATTAATGAGTTACAATAAAAATGTATGACAATATTGATAAACTTTACAAACTATAACAATGGTGCAATAACATTATGGCTCTTTCACAGTAATTTTATTCAATGATGTTTAAATAAAACTCTAAAATCGACTTTTCCACCAAATATGGGATGTTGATGGAACGCACCGCCAAGGTGCGTCCATCAACAGCACATACTTGGTATTCAGCTCATCAAGTAGCCTGATTTTAATTTTGGAATTATGCAATAATAGGAAATACAGGGTAAAATTACTAGATTTGCCACATTGCAGCGAGGTTTCTAGGTGTCTTCTTTTAGTGTATATGAAATTTTGAAGCTGACGAATTTTCCATACCCAATTTCTGCTCATTTTAAATTTCAAGGAGGGAAAATATAGACTTTGTTGCGAATTTCTTGTCGACGTCATCCAACAGTGACAACTGATTAACAAAATTACGTTGATGACCAGTTTTCTGACTGCGTCAAGTGGAAACAAACATATAAGAAGCAAAACACAGTCCGGTAGGAGGTAGTGATGGCAACCTCGATTTTTTTCTCAAACTAGGGAAATTAAAGCAAATTTACCACAAAATTATGTAAATTATTACTAGATAGCAGAACTAGGTAGTATCTAGGTTAAACACAAGGTAAACTAAGTAATCATTGCTTTGTTGCATTTAAGACATTTTTAATAGATTTAAAGATTGAATACACCAAATTCTCGATTCCTTACGCCTTTTCATAATGAATATATGATTTGTCTATTTTTCAAACTAGGTAACAAGTGAATTTTTTGATGTACCTAGTTTAAAATTACGTAAATTTACTTTTTTTTACCTAGTAATTTAACTAGATAAAAATAAAACGCACCAAAAGTTAAACTAGATCAGGCATATATCCGTGAAACTAGTACAAGGTGTGCCCGGTTAGGTCAGTCGGTGAAGCATTGGGAATACGTTGCAAGCTACGCGTCTGTAACGTCCTGGGTTCTATTCCCATTGGAAATGGTTACATGCGAGATGTCTGCTGGACGCCTAACAGGTGCACGGTGGGTCACGCAAGCACTGTTTGCGGCTTCTTCCACCAACCATGTCCATGCATAGGAAAAATGAGTAAAATGTTGAGACAAAACCTTCACCCCAATTCACGAGAGGTCGTTCTTTCGCCATATGAATGAGCCATGTTCTCAGCTTTCCTCTCCTGCAGGATAAAAATGAAATCCCATCCAAAAGTACTTTAAATAAACTAGGTGAACTGCCAATACTAGTGGGAACAGGCCGTAGAATTGTGGCAATATATTAGTATAAGAGCCTAATAAAAAAGTGGTTTATAAGTCATCATGGTCCAGGGTAGATACCACTCACTGCTCTCTATTACACTGGTTCAATTCTATATGGAATGCTTCCCATTCAGAGTTTATTTGCTGATTTTACGTTCCATGCAGGTTTTGAACCTATTTATACCGTCAGTCGGTTCTAAGAGTATTATATCACAACTAGCCTAGTGCGAATTTTGGAGGAAAAGAATTAAACATCTTCAAAATAGTACAGTGAATGTTATATGTCCTTGGCTGTGGTTAGAGCTAGGTAAAACTGAATCATGTGTATTTCGAATCTGATTCGGCTTTTTTTGGAATCGTTTCGAATCGCTGATTCCGTCTAAGTGACAGATTCCTTGCTTTTACCATTGATATATGTATGCTCAATTATACAAATCTTGAAATCTGTAACTTGTGTTTTTCTGGTAAAACTTTCACTTAATTTTCCAAGTTGTTACCATGTAGAAAACTAGAAATTATAAAAATTAGAATTAGCTTAGAAAACGTTTTGTCAAGCATAAGACCCTGATGGATCGCGCCGTCAAGGCGCGGGCCATCTGTGTTTCATGCTTAACCAAAAAAATGGTTTGTGCGTCGAATAATTTGTGCATCAACGAATCGAAATGTCAGCCCTAGCTGTGGTAGGCTAAAACATTCACCATCTCTTTTCCACCTATTAATTGGCTCTTGAGTCGCACAGAAAATATGCTAGGCTAATTCTAAAAGCCGTGAAAAAGTTTCAGTCGTAAATGCCTTTGTTGACATTCCTGAATCGTTAAATATATAGGTTTTTATTTGATTCGAAAAAAAATCAAGAAACAAAATATGACGTCACTCACCATCCATATAACATTTCATTTACAGTAGTAGATTGAACTTTTGCAATACAGTTTAACCATGGGCGAATCCGCACCGTTAACACCTCGCATGATCGCAAGTCTTGAAGAGGATATCGCTATCGTAAATTATCTAGAAGGAAGAAAAACTATACTTATGGGCTTGGGGGTAAGTTATTGAAATTTTTCACGTAAAAAAATATTTTTTTTCTTATTCAAATTCAGTCCTCGAAGCATGTGTAAAAGTATCATACCGAAGTAACGTATTATTATATTAGATATTAATACCAAATACCTTGAAATACCAAAATAACAACAATACCTTCAGAAAAAGGGGCATTCTACTCTTAAAAGTAAAGTGCAGTGAGTGGTATCTATTTGGGCTGTGCGATAGCTGAATATGGGTAATGGCCTGTCTAGAACACGATATAGCGATCAACAATTATATCTTTATGCTTTATGATTATGAAAACGTGCATAAATCCAATCAGGCACTTTATTTTGTTAAGCATGAGACACAGGTGGAACGTCATTTCGTTTTGCTCAAACTAGGTAAAGTAGAACGATATTTTCACTTGGTAAATCATTATCGAGTAACTTAGTTTCCTTTTGAGATTATGCAGAAAATCCAGTTAAATAACTGAAATCGACTCTCCCTTGCCTTACCGGTATTATTATTAGATTCAGTGACTAAAATTATTAAATGGACTATTTCCAAAGCTTTATTTTGTTCTTTGATCTAGGTACCTAGTAAATTTTTTTGCGTATTTTATTTTAAAATAGGAAAAGCTACTATCCCCCTGGTAAATTCATTCAGTTTGAACTATGAGCACATAATGCGGTAAAAGTTAAACTAAGTAGATCTGATTTTTGCGATACTAGATAAATACGTAATTGTTAATTAAGTTATCTGATATTATTTACATCAACTCGAAACACGTCTTTTATTTCCTTTTTTTGTTCAGGTTGCTCAAGTGTCAGCGTGTGGGCTCATGGTAATATTGTCTGCAATAGCTGTACCAACGTTTATTGTCGTCGCGGCAGAGGTAAGACCATCAAGCGTTGAGGTTGTGGAAGAAAATACCTTATTTTTATTATATTTCATTTATTCATTCATTAACTAGTTTCATATTCTCATAAAATTTAATTTTGACAACCATGTGTCACACATACTTCTTGACAGCGCGATCCATCGGTGATTCAAACTTGATTAAACGTTGGTGTCTTTTTTACGCGATGAAACCAAATGACATCAGTAAAAGGAAAAAGTTTTTTTATTATACTTTGGTAATTTCTTCAATCCAACAATAAATTTGGCGGAATAAATTTTACGAAAGATCTGGACATTCTATATACGCAGGAACCATTTCTTTGTTTAAAGCCCAACTAAATTCTACCAATCAGAACCAGCATAAACAAACTTAATACCTAGAATCATTATTCATATCCATGTTCAATTGTTGTCAATTTATTTATTATACTTAATTAATTAACCATTTATTCATTCAAATATTTCAGCCTATTGTATGTGGAAGCTTCCTGATAACAATGGCGATGAGACCGACTAAATGGCTCGTAAGTACATACTATGCTTTTGACTCAAGAGGGGAGGTTGCGGGTCCGCAATAGTGCTGGCAATTCTAATTAAAAGTACCGAGTTTATTTAGTATACCGAGTTTTCCGAGTCTACGTAAAATTAGTAAATTTACTCAATTTTTAACTAGGCACTTAAAAAACTAGTTCAAAATGTTTCCGAAATACACAATTTAATGATTTCAATAATCAAATCAATTAAAAATGCCTTAAATGCAAGAGAGCCTAGTTTACCTAGTCTTGAATCTGGGTACTGCCTATTTTTGACAGTAAAACTAGGTCACCTATTAATACTTTATACCTAGTTTCCTGGTAAATTCATTTTACTTTACCTAGTTCAAGTAAAGACTAGGTTTCCATCACAAGCACGCAAGCTGGCAAGTCGACTTTTCTTATGTTTCCGTCGATTGAATATGCTAGTTAGTTTTGAATTTTGTAGATATCTTTGAATATGAAATATCATAATATTGAGTATATAAGTAAAAATATAGTAATACATTTCCATAAGCAAATTTTGATATAAAAATCATCGTGGTTTGTGAGCACTTCCGCAAAACTTTAATGTATGTTTCTGGGTTATATGCATTTCATGTCACGGGGTGTCAAAGGCCAAGGGTGTGAACTAAACTTTTGTTAATAATTTTCTAGGACGTAGATTTCAAAAAAGGCCTAGAATCATGCAAGTGAACTAAGCATACCAGAATAAATTTACTTAAGGTTTTTATTGCTTCCTTACCCAGTTAATACATATATTTTAATCAAAATATTTTGTTAAGTAGGAATCACTGATGGGTCGTACGGCTTAGGCACGGTACATCTCTGGCTCATGCTTGTCAAAACAAAATTTCTGATTGAGATGATGGCTCTAAATGATTAACTATATCGTTATTTAAGTTGGCGACACAATCTATTTACCTGTATCTAGCATAAGCAAATCAAAGCTTGTTCAACACCTTGTAGCTAGGGCTGGACAAAACCGAATCGTTTGGAAGTCGAATTTGATTAGAATAATTTTTTTCGAATCGGATCGAATCACGAATTCGATGTAAATACCAAATATCCCATTTTTTACTATTACAACTTGTCTTCATTGTGAAAATCAAGGAATTTATAGTTTATAGTATATATTCAATTCACCCTCCATGTCTAAAAACAACAATTTTCATATTTTGACGACATAATATAATAGGTTGCATTTTGTCGTTAAAAATGAAAATTCTAGTCCATCTAGTAAGTATTTTTTTCCTATGAAAAATTCACGGTTGATTCGAATACATTGTGCTTCGAATCGATTCGAATCTCCCAGCCCTACTTGTAGCGTATCGCCTCTTGTCCGTACATAAATCCAAGAGCGATGGCCTAGTTATAATGTAGGCATAGCAGGTTAAAGCTCCCTGGTTCGAGCTCCAGCACGTACTGCTTGAGTCACGCCCCTGGGTAGCTCGATCTAGCAATGGTTCATACTTAACACAATTTTTTTAAACAAAAGATTTCCACTTTTAAGATTTCTGACTTTGACTGATTGTCGCATTTTAACTCTTTCAGGCTGTAGTAAATCTCGTTCTAGGGACTTTATCAACTTTGGCATGTTTTTATGGATTTATTATTGCCTGTATATTACTTGCCAATGGAATATATATTGGAATAGGAGTTGTTTTTCTTCTTTTCAACATGGCACTTGTCGGTATTTCTGTATGTCCACCATATACACCGGTATTGCATTGAGCTGCTGTATCTGTTGCAGAAGAGTACCTGTTATGGAACTGGTAATTATTTTTGTTGTTGTTACTATTGCATTTGAATAACTTTTCACCTCATTTTTTGTTTGGTTTCCCTTTTTATTAGGATTGGACAGTTTTATCCTGCGGTAAAGGATAGCTGATCGTGCAGCACATGACGAACCACAGCCTTTCGTATAGACCCAAGTTCCGAATTGAAAGTTTTGATCTAACCTCAAATACATTTTTCTTGCGCATGGTCATGGTTGACGGAGGAAGCCTATACGCAGCCAGCAAACTTCTCGCATGTAATCATTCCCCGCCAGATGTCAAACTTTGTCATGACGATCAGAAATGTGTATCTCAAAGCGTACTCCTAACGTTTTTGCCGACTGGGCTGACCGGGCACATAGACAAAGACATATAGCCATAGTTTATTTCGACATCTCTATCGACACAGAAGGCGATACAAATAAAGATATCACATTAAAGAGTTATCGGGAAAGCAAACAAAACCTGCACCCCTTTCAAAATTTTTTCAAAAGAAACATTCAAAGAAAGTAACACGGTGTTAAATCTTGGTAAGAAATACCCTGTGCTGCACCCCCTGTTTTTTACATAATAGGTGTTAAAATCTTGGTAAGAATACTTTACAACATAATATACAATATTAAATTGTCAAGCATGCACCATATTCGGCATTTTCCAATACTTTATTTCAAAGCTATCTACCGTACATAAACCATCCATTTTCTCGTTATTGCCTGGAAGTAATCACTAATTTCTTCTTTTCTGAAAGGCTGTACCAGTGACGACCACATATGCAGGGGGGCAAGGTATATTTTGATTATTATTAATAAATTTATCAGTTAGTATAGTATTATGTTCGTATTCTTCCATTCAGATATTTAATTTTGTCAAGCATGAGCCTCAGATTGACCGCACCTCGACGTCGCCGTTAGGGCTGGGCAATTTGATTTGCTGATTCGAATCGATTCGAAGCAAAAATTATTCGAATCAATCGGAATTGTTCATAGGAACAAAAACTTGTTAAATAAACTAAGATTTTCATTTTTAAACGAAATGCAATCGATTTTGGTCAAATTTGACGAAAATCGATTATATTTCGGGGTTAAAATATGATAATCGTTGCTTTTAGTGTGAATTGAAAATACATTATAAACTATGAATTTCCTCATTTTCTCGATGAAGAAAGGTTATAATAGTAAAAATGGGACATTCGTTATATACATAAAATTAGTAATTCGATCCAATTCGAGAAAATATTCGAATCAGATTCGAATTTCACATATGATTTGGTCCAATGTAAGCTGCGTTGAGACGCATCTATTCAGGTTAGTAGCTCGTCTATCTTGCTCAAGTCAAATCGATATTAAGACGCAAAATAATATTCACTAGCGTACCATGATCAAAATGAACAAATATTTTATAGCTTTGAAAACGGTATACATTGTTAATCCGGATTCAGTAACTGCAGTCTAATCGGAAAACACCCCACACAGAACTCTACCAATATGGTAACGTGTAGTGAGAGATATATGCCCTGGGCATCTATAAAACCTTCTACCACTTTTATTTTAGTTATTTATAATAACGGACCTGGAATGCAGCCTACAAATCTGGCAACTGTGCACACTCAAGATGGAATACTTCCTCCTATAACCCCAGCTACCCAGATGTTCGCCGTCAACGCTTAACACAAAGACGGGCATAAAAAATCCGACTCTTACACTTTTCAACAAACAAGCTATAACCTACACTGTGACAAAAGTACAGTAAATTTACAGTTCATTCGCAGTAACTGCATAAATTCAAAATTCAAAACCGCCTTGTTGATGGGAATTATGCCGTGGAGCATGATGGAGGTGCGTTCTTCCAACAACACATAATCGGTCGAGAAGTCGTCCTTGTTGTTTTAGATCAACATCATCGAGTAAAATTACTGTCAAAGATCAGCGAATTTACCATATTTTTTTACAGTGTATCGATGATATGGTCGTCTTGTTTTTTTTTTTAATTTTAGGTCGAATTAAAAACACTTCAAACTCATGATTCAGAAACGAAAAAGAATTTTTAACAATCAAAAATAAATGAATATCACAAACTTAATTCATGCACTCTACAAATTAGACAATCAAATTTTACTCAAACTTGTAATTTGAACATTCCAAAAAAAGAATAATATTCTGTTAATTAACAGGCGTAACTTATGTGAACGATATTTTCAGCAAAAATAAATATTATATCTATATTTGCAAACTCTTCCAGGGTGAAGTGGGGAACAGGAATAATTGTTTCTGATATGATGATGCCAATGTATTCTTGAATACATTCAAACTGTAAAAAATGCAACAAAATTACTGGTCTTTGAGAGTAATTTTACATGACGTGACAATTTTACAAGACGGTATTGAAAAAAATTCAAACTTGACTTTTTTGGCCAATATGGGGGGTTGATGGAACGCACCGCGAAGGTGTTTACCATCAACAACCCATAATTGTCATAAATCTCATCAACAAGGCGATTTTTTACATTTGTAAATATGCAAATACTGCAAATGACCAGTAAATTTACTCCTCTTTTGTTACAGTGCAAACAAACTTGTGGGAGCAGATCTTAATTACGCTGATGGCTATAAGAAATTTCATTTTGTCAAGCATGATTTACATCAGAGATTCATGCATAACAAATGTATATGTACAATTTCCGATTTGCATTTAATTCATTTTGAATAAGCATCGAAGATTTAAAAGGAAATATTATTTTGCGACAGTATTAATCCTCATTTTTTTCATAAAAGAACAAAAAACAATCAAACTCTCTAGTTTTGTTTCTCCCCAAACGAAAAACGAAACGTGAAACTTTATAAATTTCCCATTTCTGAATATCTGCGTGTTGAACACACTGGCACAGGGACCATCTTGGATGTGACAGCAATCCTCTACAACTTGTACAAGAGCAGTATGAACACTAGAAAAAGATACCGCCGAACGCAATGAATGTACCCACCTGATATCCAAATGTAACCAATATACGATGAAATTTTGTTCTATAGCACATCATTGTTAATGTATTATAACTAGGGCTGGACAATTCACTTACGTGTTTCGAATTGATTAGAAACAAAAATTATACGAATCGTCGCGAATCGGTTATAGGAACAAAAAGATGTAAAATAAAGTGAATTAATAATATTTAAAAAAAATTGGCAAACCTAACTTGGTCCTAATCATATGTTTTCGATTTCTACAAGGCCCTTATTAGCGTCATATTCGGCGTGAACTTCACCCTTTCCGGTAACCATAAAAACGATGAATTTCTCTTCCTCTTGCATATGTTCACTTTGTCTCTAATAGTTAGACATAAATGGACAGTGTGAATTCGCTAATATTTGGTGACTAATTTTTTCTTAATAATGGGGGACGAAACAATGATCTGCAGAAATCTTATGGGTTGAGATTTTGTGGGATTCACTTTATTTATCTGCCCAAAGTTCTTAAAAGCTATCTCAACTGCGGAGCATTTCCAGCATCAGAAAATTACAGATTTAATGAGGTGCTCGTTGAACAATTTGGATAGCAGTGGTGACGAGTTCAGGTACTAACGACATAAATCTGGTCGGGTCCAGACTTTGATATGTCCCAGAATATGAAAAATAAATAGTATTTATTACTGCAATTTTTAAGAGTCTTTCAAAATATAGCATGGTTTGACAATGTTGTATTTGAATAGAAATGATGTTTGTTTGGTATTGCTGCTGAACATACGGCAAAAACGACGCGCAGTCCCTTATGTTGAAAATGCCCAAAATCGAATATGTGACATGGTCTTTAGATTGTTAAGTTTCATAGTATACTCAGAAAAGAGGCTTATAAAGGCAATAGTGTGGTCGAACTTGTGTCAATAATATTCTCCAGTATCCTCACCAGAAATATCGTCAAACGTCATTAAGAATGTTACAACTATGTCGTGCCCGATTCGTGAAGTTACTAGAATCACAGGATAAAAATGTTGAGTTCAAACCCCGGCAATCCCAGGCCCGGCACTCCATGTCCGCCTTTCAAACCAAGGTGTATGAACGTGTTTAGATTCGGCCGTACTGGAAGTTTGCATATCAATAACCTATTTCGCTAAAGGTGACCGCTGTAACAGGACCTTTTACAAAAGGCCATGAAAGTACTACCTTGCATATATAGTTAACCGATTAAAAAAAGTTCGGTAAACCAAATATACAACGTAAACATTCAAAGAACTTCTAAAAAGTTTTTTCTTCACGAAAACTAGATATCTAGTAAAAGAAATAAACAAAGATTCTAGGCAGCCTAGTTGAGTCTTTTTTATTCATTATATCACTTCAAGTGAACAGTGCTCGCCCGTCTATAAGTGGCCTTTGTTACAGGGCCTTGGACAGGTTGATTCACTCTAAGAAGTGGCTATAAAAAAACTCAAATATAGTATTCTAAAAACATTGTAAGATTTTACCAAGTTTACTTAAAAACAGGTTCATCACATCGTCATCTCGTTGATTCCGCAAATTTTATATATATTTTGTCAAGCGTGTAAGCCACAGTGAACCGCGCCACAGTTAACCGAGGACCTCGCTTAACAACGCATTATTCGGCAAATGTTCCTCTGATGTACCGTGCCTCGGCGACACGCTCCCATGCTTAACAAAACATGATTTGTTAGATTTTTCCTGCAATGGAAGAAAAAGGTTTATTGCATGTCAATAATGACAGTTATAAGTATCGTCTTAACCAAATACCAATTAGGCCGTCAGTTTTCTCGTGAGGAACATGTTATTTTGGCATTACCTATATACCTATATACCATTATACCGAAGTTACTTAGTAAGTATAGGTAGGTACCAATCAGTCCGGATAAATTATATAGCCAAGTCGCTATATTTTTATAAATTGCAATTTCGAGCAAAAAATCATTCCAAATAACTCCATTTTATCAAAAAAGGCAAATATTGATCGTATCTAGGGCTAAATGCAAGAAAAATATTCTCCAGTTTGGTCTAGTTTATTTCCGCCATAATCAGGTGAGAATTGAAAGTACATATACCCATATTCCAAAACCGCATCGTAGTTGAGATTTATGCCTAATATTGGCTGTTGATGGACCGTGCCATGATTGCCCAAAAAGCCAATTTTATAGTTTTATTTGACATTTCACTGTACAAATGCCCTCTCAGAGCATTTTATGTCGATTTTACCGCATTTTTCTTACAATGCAATATGTTTTGATAAGTATGAGTCACGGATGAGTAGGAAATAGGCGTGCGTATACAATCACAAACAATAGCGAAGCGAGTATAATGGCAGTATGAATAATAAGGAAGGTGTTCCATGGTGTTCAAGCGTATAATCAGTACGATGCCAGTTAGAAGTCTTATTCGATAGGTAAGCTGTAAGTTTCAGATATGTTCTTTCCGAATCGAATCTCGAAATTAGACATCTCGATTTGATCGGAATATATAGAAAGCGAAGAAAAATGAAGCGTTCAGCGCTGGGGAGACGTTGCTTTCATTGTGACAAGGGGTTGTGGACATTGACATCGGTGCACTTAAAAATTAAATCATGTAAAATGTTTTACTTTTCTCTTAGGTAGCTTGGTTTCCAAAGGTAGAGTATATTTTAATGATGGAACCGGCAAAAAAAATGTTACCCAAGTGTTGCCCGGTTGTTTTCTGTTTCCAGTAGCATAGAGGTAATAGATGACTCAATTGTTGCGCATACTACTCACTTTGTCAAAGGGGTGCAGTTCTGCTTGGGTGTTATTTTCTCAGAGTGCGTTATTGGTAATAGTTCTTGTTTACATAGAGATGGGTGTTAGTTTTTTTCATTTTAGACGCTGCCTCCAGTTTTGAGAAGAGATTTTTAATCAGAAATGTGCCTGCGTACGGTCAGTAATTCAATTAAATCAACAAGTACATCTTGCCCTGCTATGCACGGACTCTAGAATTGCCTTTTCGTGTTACCTGTATGTCCAAAACTCGTAATATGTGACTATAGGTAAACAAGTAGAAGTAGATAGTTTTAGCATTGCTTGATGCAGATAATACTCACTGCACTTTGTTATAGCGGTTCAGGAAATTGTGGGATGTTTTCCGCCTGGACTGCGCAGTCGTTGATACTACATTATAAGGTAGCTCTTTGTCACATAAGTGGTCGTTAGTCGGCTCCTTCTATGTGCTACCACTGGCCTTGCTCGTAGAGGGCTTAGACAATGAGATTATGTGATTAAAATTACTAGGTTAAGCTTCCTCATTATTTACAGTCGCTCCCAACCTGGCATATTCCAGATATTCAAGCTCAGAGGCAAGCAAAGGCCTCATTTAAAATAACATCCTGTGTAAGGTTTCAGCAGCCTGCTAATGTATTTATCTATTGTTGTCCCGATTTCAATCTGGTATAAGCGATCCGGGCATGCTATCTGGTGGTATCCGAAGGTAATACGAATACCTTACGAAACGATAGTGGTTTAACGAAGGTTTATATTGAAAACAACCGCACGCTGGCATGCGCCAAGAAAGTCGTGCAGTAGGGATTGGATTATACAGCAGTACGACTCAGCAGTAGTTCTAGATTTATAGTATAGGAATACTTGAAGTTGTTTTGCTCGAGTAGAGCTGTGATTAGGCCCTGACCGACCGTGATCTGGGTTAGGACAAGTCAAATTCTACTCTTCCCAGCCACGTCCAAAACTGTATTGTTACAACAAAATTTCACCAAATTTCTGAAATTGTTTTTTTTGCTCACAGAAAAATCTGATTAACGATAAACGACACGAAATATCAGATAGCAAAATGATGATAAAGGTTGCAGATCCCAAGCTAGAAATTAGAGTTATAGAGTCACTGCAATTCAGTTCATTCGTTCTTATATATCCTGAGCTCAGAAGGTAGTTTTTTGCATGACAAGTACCGCTTGCTTTGTTAGTAAGCACATCGGAAATCCCCTGAGGCATCTACAATGGTAATCGCTTTTAACGCGTAGTTAGGTAAAAAGATTTTCTCGTCAGTAGCAGACTATATAATTTGTAAGCATTGTCTCAGAATACCAAATATAATATCTTCAATGCAATAAAGGTCTTTACTTTCCGGCATGAGAAACACACCATTCAAATGTTCATTTTGCCTCATCATATCAGGTCATGAAAATTTTTATTCAGGAACTAGTTGAAAGCAAGGTCGGAAGCAGGACCTACAGTGTCATTACTCATCACATATAACATATGGTTCGTCAGAGCCAAATTAAAGTGTAGTTGACATCTAATATTTTGATAGAAAAATCATTAATATCGATCGAGTAGTTAAACTGTTATCGCCAATTGAAAACCGAGGTTACTATTTATCTCCAGAAAAATATTGTTCATGTTGTGTGGTGCCGAAAAATGTACCACTTTTCGTCCTTGCCAACCGTGGAACGCTGCCGTTAGCCTATCTAGAACTACCTTTGGGAATAAGATAAGCCTAATTTTTGACACTTGGGGGTTCCCACTGCGAAATAGTAATACAGACTATACAGTCAGCACAGTCAGCACAGTCAGCACGTACCTACGTACGTACGTACGTATCTAAAGCTAAAACAAGACTGGAATAGGACAGATAGCATGCTAATGCTTGATAGTGGTAGATAGGTAGGTTTTTGCCATCGCCCAGGACAGATACCACCACTGAACTTCACCATGACGATTCAGTTCCGCTTGGGTTGGGTTCCGCTGTGGGAGCTTCTTCCGGCCTTGCTTAGAGTGAATTTAAAAAAACACAAACAGATGCCGTTGCTCGTTGTGTATTTCACAGAACGCATTTCCAGTATTGCCATGATGAAACGCTCATTGTTATTGGGTTATAATTTTGAATTAATGTAAGATGTGATCACGTTTCTTAAAAAAATAAGTTTGAGGTATGGTAAAATTAAAGACTATTCCTAACCTGATTATCGTGTCAGTGCGCGAGTAATTGAAGGGATGAGCAATTTGTCAGAATCGGAATCGTGCATTCTTTATAGATCCAATACATAAATCAGAATAAGAATCAGACGAAGAATTCAAAAGGAACAAACCAGAGGATTCTTATATGGCAAAGAGTTACTGCAAGCCGGAACGAGAGTAACTCGTTGCTGTGCTAAAGGGCGGGAACTTGTATCAGCTATAGGCGTTGAAACACCATCCACCCACCCCCTTTTCAAGTTTCTTTTAGCAGCCTCGCGCAGGCAATAAGTTAGGTCAACTCTAAAGCACTTACCTATAACGTACATAATATGAAACTGAAACCTCGTCGTCACGATCCATCAGTGACTTACGTTTAACAAAACATTCTTGGGCGATTATTTCCTGACTCTTGGCTTGGGAATATTGAAGATTCAGCTTGAACAATATTTTTGACTGTTCAACCTTAATCTTATTCATACTTGTACATGCTTCCATGAGGGAGGATTAGAACTAAACAATGCTCAAACTCTGTCCGTTCTCGTTCGTTACGACATGCCTAGCTATACTAATACATCTTCTGCTTCATTTTCAACACAGTTTTTTTTAGAATTAGTACCCTATGTAGGAAGCAAACAAAGTATGCTCTGGATAAAGAGAAAAACGAAAGAACTACTGATCTTTACCGTTTTACTTATTCTTGCGACAGTGTACATTACTCGAAAAGATTCGAAGAGAATATTCGAAGAGGTTACCTTAGGAAGTGTCTTCGGGTAGGTTATCAATTTTTATTTTTTATTTGACGGTTTAATAGTGTGTGTGTGTGTGTGCACGTCTTTGTGTGTGCGTTGTCGATCAGAAATATTATTTTGTCAAGCTGTAGCCACAGATGATCTTCGCCTCGAACTTAACAAAGCCTATTTCGTAATCTTCTGATTCACGAAGAGAAAATAAAATTATTCATGACCGTAGCTAAAGTTTCTTTTGAACATGTCCATGGTATATATATAATTGAGTGTACTTCTGTTTCTCACTAGAGGAAATACATGAAAATTCATTATAAAAATGGATAATATTAGTAATACTCTTTTCCCGTTCCCTCAGTATAATAACCCCATCTTTATCTAAATTGAATGAAGTAAATTTTAGGGCCTGTAGATACAGGCTTTAGAATAGTTCAGCATATTCCCCGTGCGCGTAAGAGACGACTAAAAGGAGGCAAAGAAGTGGTAGATGGTTTTACCGTCGCCCAGGCAGATACCACTCACTGCGTTCTACCATGGCGGTTCAGTTTTATTTGGGATGTTTTCCATTTAGAGTGCGGTTGCTGGTATTAAAACTTTCAGTAGCTTTTTTCTAGTAAGTGGACGTTAGATTGTTACTTTTATGTACTGCTTCTGGCTCTGCTTAGAGTGAATTTCAATGAATAAACAAAATCCAACAATCCAAAATGTCATTCACATGATGTATCTTTTACAGAACTTTGAGCCAACCTCTTACGATTGCTCACAATGTTAGTACAGACAAAACTTGCACGTTTGGAATTATCACAGCCTTCCATCATTCCGAGGAACAACCCATGGAACATGACGTCACGTTGGTGACGCATATGGATATATCCAGAATTCAAAATGTAATCACTTTGGCCGACGCATTTCAGGGCCCAATCCATACTTGTATATTTATCACATCGGTAAGTCAATCGCTTTTTATTCAACAGTAGTTAACACATTAATTAGGATTTGTGCAAAATTTGAGGAGTTCTTATGGTTTTTTGCAAAGTAATTTTGCAATATCTTAATTAAAACAGACATCGGCAAGCATAATTTTAAAACGAGATATGAGAATTTGAGAATTGAGATAAAATTTGATTCAGTTTTGTCAAGCACGCGCCTCAAGTAGGCCGTGTTTTATTGGCCGCGTGATCTATCTGTACTCTGAAATAAGTTGCTTATGTACAACCTGGTCCGAGTCCGACTCGCTAATCCACGCCCAAAACTCAACCCAGGGTGTATTAACTTGGGTATGGCCAACTGGAACCAAGTACACCAGCCCTGTTCAAGGCGATCATCTCGAATGACTGACTGTGAAAATATTTTTGATTGTGACCAAGAAGTAGTAGGTATAGTTAAGAAAAGCATGATACTCTTATGTTTCAGAATAAAATGCTGAACGACACTGCTAAAGTTATCACTTTTGTCAGAAATAATTTTCCATCGACAAAGAAACACGTAAATTGGCACATACTTTATCCACTTGGAAACTACGGACCTACGATCGAACGATATTCCCCTTACAATGGGGCTTTGCCAGATTCAATAAAGTTATCAGCAGAATCTCTGAATATTTCAGTCACTCAATTTGAAAAAGTTTTAACTGAACTGAAAGAAAATAACGTAAAAGCCGGACTCGCTGGTAGCACTAATGAACACATTTCGTACTATCCGCATACAATTGCAATGAATGTTGCTTTGAATGCTTCGACAACTCTATACTTCTTATGCATAGACTCCGATTTGAAGCCAAGTCTAAACCTGAGAAAAAAATTTGTAAAATTTGCTGAAAATTTAAACTTATACGCTGATGCAAAATCGTATCCACCCTTATCATCAGTGAGGCATTTTAAACATCAAAGAGGGAAAAACTTTTCGTGTCAAGAACATGCTAAAGGCGAACTTCCTCCCAAGGATATATATGTCGTTCCCGCCTTTCAGTCCAAAGATGATATACTTCCCCACAGAATGAAGGATCTGAGGCAATCAGTGCAATCCGGTCAAACTACACACTTTTTCGGTGGGTTATATGAACTAGGATACGGGCCAACTCAGCATTTAAAATGGTTGAATTTATCAAAAGACGATGACAACTCTCCAACACAATGTCTGTATGACGTAAACTTCTCGATAGGATACGAACCATTCATTATTGCCAGAAAAGGAATTCCAATATATGATGAACGATTCAGTGGATACAGTCCCGTTGAAAATCATCACGTAAGAAAAAAATCATGATTTCGAAAACTTTTTTCGAACTTTTTTCTCTTTTTTCACATTGTTGTTTTATTTTTTCGTGGTCGCTAGATAACGGGCCTTGGTCAGGGTGATCCACTCCGAGGAGTGGTTGTTAAAAACATTGTTTATTCTTTTAATTCAGATCTAACAAATACAATTTCATTCCAGGAAAGTCTATAATAGTTTACTTCGAGCAACATTTTATTTAAACCTTTCTCCAGTCAATCTTTCTTTTTTCTAGAAAAATCCTTATTAGAACAAATAATAATATATTACTTGGTTGAGTTTGCATCCCATCTTACCAATTTCTCCTCGCACTTTTCATCGCTTTCCTTTTGACTCCCCCCCATAATTTAACTGATACAACAATTTATTCTTCATAGAAACGACTACTTGATGCTCTGGGATACAAGTACGTTGTATTGCAGAACGTATTTCTCGTTCATCGCGGATGGAAGACAAAGGGATATAGAACTGAGCAAAAAGGAAAAGAACAAGCGGCACACGCCAAACCCTTTCAAGATTTTTTACGAGACATGCGAAAGTGGAGGGATGAAACAAGAGAATGAAAACAAGGACAATGGAGTGGTGATAAATTGCAAGAATGGGATGCAGTTAACGAAAAGATCATTTCTTTTCCTTGACATCAAAGATCGCGAAATATAACGTTACAGAGACCTGTGAAATGCCACTTGATACCCAGAGAAAACTACTATGATTTGAACAAAGTCTGTATAAAGATACCTATATATTTGAGATATTGTATATTACCTACGTAAGTAGTGAAATTAGTTTTATTTCGGGGCTTCAGAAGTATCGACACTGCTATCTAATTGCATTGAAATTTTGATTCAATCAAAGAAAATAGCATAAAAATTTTGGTTTTCCTGAAGAAGTTAATACATGACGGAGCAAAGGTTTAGGGATTCATATTTTCCTTCAATTATTCTTATTTCTTATATATTTTATTTTCTACTTCTCCAAATATCAAGTTGAACGTTTTAACTCAAAAAAGTAGCGCAGAATCTATATGAATGAATTGTACAATGTACGTTTTTGCAATCAAGTTGAAAATTTTTTTAATCCCATACAAGTCAAAAAAATATTGTCGTAACATTGCTTGCTAAGTATGAGTCACCGATGGATCGCGCCGCTAAGGCGTGGTACACCTGTGGCTCATGCTTGACTACATTAAGCTTTTAATTGAGATATTGTAATGTAATCATCGAAATTTGATTCGACATTGATATTACGTTTTTATCCTGTTCAAAATAATTTTGGTCCTTAAAATCGAAATTGAAACCCCAAGAATTAGAAATATTTATGCTTTTTCATTATTTATAATCTTTATATATTTATTTATCACTTATATTTGATTTAAATTGATTCAATATCAAATTTCTTCAAAAAATTATATGGATATTTAGAAGAGAAATTAATCCAAATGAAATATGTTTTCAGTATACTCTATGCTAGCTGTAAGCATTGACGGCGAAGATATAATCTTGAAGGACTTAAATAGGAGACTTCAAAATCATTTTTTACCAGAAGTTCCTCCCGCAGGCGTTCAAATTTTTTCGGACTTTTTGTTTAAAGAACATGCCAATTCGGTGCCAATAACAATAGAAATATGTAGAATATGCTATATATATATTTGCCTATTCTGGCAATTAGGGGTAAAATGCTTACCCCATCCTCTGGATTCCGCCGCATGACGCTATACCTATGTAATACGTTTTCACTTTAAATACTATTCTATTGATATCATATATTGTGGTGCAATATTCAGTAAATTCTGCGAATTTTTAAGGATGCCGGCAAGCATATGTTAATATTCGTTTTATTATGTCACCACTCGCTTCAGTGACGATGTCCCGTGTCATTTCAAAGGATCACCACCTATTTCAATGGCGATGTCACTTCGTCGCTTCATTTTTCAACTAGGGCTGGGCGATTTGATTCGGTGATGTGAATCGTTCATAGAAACAGAAACTTGCTAAATAAACTTCCATTTTAACGACAAAATGCAATCGATTCTAGTCATATTTGACCACAATTGATTATATTTTTTCGTTAAAATACGAAAATTATTGATCTTTTTTTAAATTGGAAATACACTATAACTACAAATTTCTTCATTTTCACAAATAAGGCAGGTTGTAATAGTAAAAATGGTATATTGTTATTTACACGGAATTTATGATTCAATCTGATTCGAAAAAAATTATGCGAATCAGGTT
Source organism: Styela plicata (assembly GCA_963675895.2). Lineage (NCBI taxonomy): Eukaryota > Metazoa > Chordata > Ascidiacea > Stolidobranchia > Styelidae > Styela > Styela plicata. Next base: position 7,675,447 of record OZ023152.1, read on the forward strand.
CGAATTTCAAACGATTCGATTTTTTACCAGCCCTATCTGTCATGCCTCTTTTTAATAACGATGTCAACAGCCTCGTAATCAATCCATCCGCAAGTTTCGGCTACATATTACGAATCGCATTAACAACGATATTTCTCGCATACTAATTCTCAAATAACAAATGGGTCGCAAAATACGAATTTCGGCAATTTTGATCCTATGCTACTTCTTGCAGCAGGTTTTCGGGTCGATCATCGTAAAAATATTAGGGCAAAAGAATTACGTAAACAAGACATGCCTATACTATTCTTATTCTGAAGCGGAAATCGACAAAACGTACCCACTGGTTACGACTTCCTCCAGCAACATATATGCACAGGAAAAATCAAAAAACAAATAAAATAGAAGCTCCAACCATGTTCTAAAACGGGTGTGATTGCACAAAAAATTTGGTTTGGTATATGGCTACGCCGCATTCTCGGTGCTCCTCTCCTCTACGATTAAAAATAAAAAAGCCCATCTCAACATGAAAAGAAATCAAACAAAAGTAATGTACTAAAGCTAAATGTTTTTCCCTGTATATCAAAATACGTCTATTGATTGATTGGGATAATTTTTACTTCTATTCACCAACAAATTGTCCCATCATTCGAATGAGAATTACGAGAAATCATAATAATTTTAGTCCATTTTTTAAACTGTGCGTGATTGTGATTGCAATATTGCTGTCTTATCAAGCGTCCGGAAACAATTTTGAAATTTTTTCAATCGATTTTGTTGCAAACTATTAAATAAACTGTATCACCATGCTTGGATCATTGATGGACCGTGCCAACGCGGTGCGGTTCATCAATGGCACAAGCATGGCACCATACTTAGACGTTTTTTATCGCATCTATTTGATGAGGAAGCAGGATGCATTAAGCGGTTTGTGGACGCGTGTTCAGACTACGAACCAATTAAATATTTCATTTATGCATCGAAAATAATTAGACTGATTCAAAACATAAGCTATTATGATAAAATAGTGCTTTTGGTATTAATAGTCAAACGCCCAATATTTTGAACAAAATTGGTTAAGCCGTTCGGTCGTTAGAATAGCCCTGACGCATTTCGTGCATGTCAAAAGGAACACAGAAGTAATAGAAAGGTTTCATCATCGCCCAGGTGAAATACCCTCCACTGTACTATACTTTAGAGTTTCAGGGATGTGCAGAATGTTTCCTTGCAAGGCGCAGTTGTTTGCTTTATATTTCGTTTATTCGCTATTTATCACTTTATCAGTGGTCAACTATTCGTTCCTCTCTTTGAGTATATTAAAAAAAAAAAAATGAAACTTTCATATAGGCAATATAAGTGCAATATTACAATAGATGCATAAAAAAAAAAATTAATTTTTTTCTTGAAGGTATTTATGCTCTAATTGGATTTTAATTGAATTAGAATCCAATTAGAGCAAAAATATCTTCAAGTCGAAATTTGAATTTCAAATGTACCCTTTGACTTTCAATATATTTTGGTCTAAATGTAATGATTTGAGAATACTTTATAATTTTTTTTTCTTTCAAGCTGCTCAGTATCCATCCATTTCGTTTCTTAGTATTAGCTATACTAAACAAAAAAGCTTCAGGATATCATATCTATACAAATCCAGTCGTATCCTATGAAGGCAATTCAGTTTAGCGATTAAAAGTGATCGAATGTAGTGTTAGGATATGCAAAGTAAACACGAAGTAACAAGTAGGGTAGGTTAATTATTAGTAAAAATAGCGTTCTTTTAAACGAATCCCTGGATTTGGGGTTATAAAAGTTTTTGGGTGCACTCAAGTTGTACTAGACAAAATTTCGCTGAATACCGCAAACACTGACGTTTTAAAGTTCGGTTGTTACTCTGATTATATCCAACTGCATGATGCTACTTAATCTTTGAATATTCCGTAAAAAACGAAGAATTTCAGGTTGACATTAAACTATACAAAGCGAAATATAGCCATAATGGAACATCGGACCAATGATAAAAGAATGGACAACTGTGGATGTCAGATTGGTTGTGGAAGATTTAAAACAAAGAGGTATGATTGTAGGATTTGCGTATACCGTCCATTTTTTACTGATAATAAACATAATTAGCGCACGAACTTTCGTTTTTCAGTTTTCTTCAAATATTTCACCTCAGTTTTATCAACAGCCCATACTTAATCGGATAATAATTTTCAATAACACCGAACAAAATAATATCACAGAACGAAGATTCTACAATATTAATCAGTATGCAAATTTCCAGTTAAATTTGAATCCGTTATTTTTCTTAATATTATTTCATTTTACGTTAATATTATTTTTTAGACTAACATGTGGTGCTCTGGAAGCATTCAACAATTCAAAAGGTTTCCTTGTAATATTATCTCTAATTTATATTCTTCACTCTGGAGTTATAAATGGATTGTTATTGTCAGTTGCTTCAACATTAGAAAGACGGTGAGAAATATACACATATTGATACAATTTTGGCCAAAAATGTTTTGTCAAATAATATAAAGTATTTTATTTTCAATTTATCGGTTTCTTTTTTATCGGATGCTTGGATGCTTGACCGTAAGCGCGTTTTGGTTCTTGATTCAAAAGTAACTGTATCTCGAAACAGGCATATCTGAAAAATCGGATCGCAAACCAAAGTATAATGAAATGTAAAAATATATTGCGATGCACAATGTAAAAAGTGCAGTAAAACCCACATTTTTGGCAGAAATTTCACATAATGATATTCAAATAATGCTATAATATCGAATTTTTTGGTCCACCATTGACTGTTGATGGAACATATCGACGAGATGCATTCTTTCTACAGGTTATACTTGGCATAAATCGCATCAAAATAGCTTTCTCAAATTTTTTAATATACAATTACTACAAATAAACTGTAAGTTAACTGTAGTTTTGACCTAGTGTATATGCCTGTATCCGAAACGCACGTCAACAAAATATAATTTGACATAGAAACATTCAACCCAGGGTGTAATAACTTTGGTAGGCTGAGCTGAAAAGGGAAGGATCATATTTTTCCAGCACTTCTAACACTGTAAGCCTAAAGTTTTATCACACGATGCACAACGAAGGATGGGGAGAACCGAATCCATTCGAATTTGATTCGGAGATTTTTATTCGAATTGATAATTCTACATAATAATTTGCCGTGAATATCATAATAAGGAAACGAAGGAACGAACGAAAGGAACGAATGTCGAGCTGAAAGAGCCGATTTACTGTCGATTAACATCTCAATCGACGAAATCGTTTTCATTTTGTATTAAAAATACGATATTTTTCAATCTTAGTCATGGAATATGAATTAAAAATGCAAAACTGTTTATGCTAATAATAGTAATTCGTGCCTATATATATTTCATGATTTTCGCTATAGTAGAAAAGGGCTGTTTCTATAGAATTATAATGGTTCTATCCGATTTGAATATATTATCCAAATCAGATTTGAATTCCGAGTGATTCGGTTTTGCCTAGCCCCAATACGAAGTAATAACGAAAGCATTTTTGATCATTTCTTCACATCGTATTGTTCGAAATTATTCAAATAAGACCTCAAATCAAAACAGATCTAATTGAATTTTTCGTACCAGTCAGAATGTTTTGGTACAGACATGTTTTCGTAACCTAGAATCACTGATATGGATAGAGCCTTGTAAACTATCCCAAACAGGAGCCTTAATAGTACGTTAGGTAGTTTGAGATGACATGCTGGATTAAAGCATGAAATTTGGACCATGAGTCCGCAACATCATGGGAAATAAGATTAGTGTCAGCCCCACGAATAATGACGTCATAGTGATTAAATTTTGTATATTTAGGTATAATTCGGATATCGGTAATATTAATAACAAATTGAGTAATAGAATCACATCTACATCTAAAGTAATATATTTCAAATACACTCCACGCTTAAAAGCGAAAATTTTAAATTTTTCACGACAAAATGAAATAGACTTTAAATAGACTGTAATTATCGTTAAAGATGAAAAAATCCACTTTATTTTGGCAAGTTTTTGTTCCGTTGACCGATTCACGACAGATTCGAATAATCTGTGCCTCAAATCGATTCGAATCACCGAATCGAATTGCCCACCCCTAGCAATTTGTCATAAAATATACAGATATTTTTGTCGTTCAATTTTCTGTGGCGATTCTCTGGTGATCCCGCCATTCGTTTTGTTCTAGTTTACAGGAGTATTTTCTTTAATCGAGGATTGGGAAATACTATTTTTATTAATGTAATGCGTTTTACTCATTCAACCCATCCATTATAAAGTCAAAGTGACAAAATCTTGTTTTCAAATGAAGAGGATCCGATTTTGCTCGACATGAAAGGCAATTTTCTTCACTTCTCAACTGATGTCGATAAACATCATTAAGAAGCGCGGAAAAAACCGTTTTCCAAGAAAAACCCACTATGACGTCATATACTGACGTCATAACTTGGAGCGAACCAGAATCGCCAATTTCGATACCTATCAAATCCCAAAATCCGGTGTTTAATCCGGCCAAGTCAGAATTGGCTAATTTTTCGACTTCACAAACCCTGTAACCAAAGAAAACTACCAACTGTATTTTGTTTAGTACGGCGATCGGCGGGAAGATTCATCAGTGATACAGACTCGGCAATAATTAAATTCCTATTTGGTATGAGTCGCAGTTGACCCAGGTCTAAAACGCGCATTCCATCTGTAATTTATACTTGATAACATACGTATATTTTTAGGTTTCCTATGTAGGTGACACGGTTTTATTTTAAGATTTCACTTGATGAACTACGAGATTGGTCTAATTTACGTTTCGTATGACATGGGCGCTCTGACTAGCACGTTATTTGTGACCTACATTGGCGGAAGAGGACACAAACCCAAATGGATTTCGCATGGATGCTTTTTCGTTGGACTGAGCGTCCTTTTATTTACATTACCTCATTTTATTGCACCCGATAACGTCATTACTAACTCAACATTTTCCCTGTGTGAGCAAAATGTCTCATATCACTGTGAAGAATCAAGTCTGAGGTCTTACAGGTATGTAAAATCTTACTAATTTGATTAAGATTATGTTTTATTTAGATGAGAACTTTTTTAAGCCGATTTAATAATTATTTTTGAATCTTGTCACTTTCACCATGCGGTTGCGGGATTTAGAATTCAGAATTGTACTAACCTATACCGTACGTGTAGTGAGAGTCGGCAAAAGAGAAACAATTTCATCATCATTCATGGAAGGTACCTTCCCCTGCACTCTACATTTGCAGTTCAGTTCTGTATGGAATATGTTCGCTCAAGGTGCAGATGTTGATATCAAGTCTTATGTAGCCATTCCAGCGGTCTTTGGTTTTACATTTTTGGTGTTACTTTACAAACTAAGTAAACTTCAAGAATGGCCCAGCACTTATAGCAGATATATTCACTTTTGACAAAAACATGCTTGCATAAAAATAATCTGACAGGGAGTTAATATAAATTCGCATGTTCTCATATTTTTCAGATACTTTTTCTACGCGTCACAGGTATTAAATGGGATGAGTTCTGCCCCTCTGTACACATTGGGAGTTACTTATCTCGATGCTAATGTGAAACAGTCGATGTCTGCAACGTATAGCGGTAAAAATTCTTAATAAAAATTGCTGAATTGTGTCTTGTAAAGCAGACGTTAGGGACAACGTAAACTAGTAAACTGCATTAGTGTTCTGCAGCACATTGAAAATTCTGTAACTGTCATTGCAAACGGAGAAAATTAAGTAATAATGCCAAATGTTCAGAGAAATTATTTGAGAATGACAAGAACTCATCTTGTAGTGATAACAAAAGCAAAAATCATAAATTACGGCAACGTACGTTTGAATACAAAAATTACAGGCAATACACCAAAAATCAGCTTGTCATCCTGATGACTACCTGAACAAAAACCATCGTTAGAACGCCTTCCACTTTAACAAGTTATCATATACATCTAGCAGCAGATCGAGGATTTTAATTTTCAAATTTGTGACGATCAAATGTGCGTCGCATTTCTCACTAAAATATATAGTTTTACTGTCGAATGAATAAAATCAGTGGCGCGGAATTTTTTGTGTGAAGTAGTGTTTCAGGAATCAAAGAGGGCGAAAAATTGCAGTTTTGGCAATTTTGATAAGTTAAAAAAATGTTAACATCGTTAAGTTTTTCATGATTTTCTATACTTTCAATACATTTTAAGAGAGTAATATTAGAGCAAAAACATGTAGGGTAGATAATAAAACATGTAGTTATAACATTGCATGTCGAAGGCTCATGAATAAACATTGAGTTCATTTCTAAATCATTTATTCGTAAAATTCTAAAAAATAATCATGAGAGTTGCATGTCCTCAGGACCTATTTAAATGCCTTTGTTTCAGGAATTTTGTACAGTGCAACATGTTTTGGACCTGGCTTAGGTTTTGTGTTCGGTGGATACTTGCTAAGATTTTACATCAACATCAATGCAAAGTGAGAACATTTTAATTTAATATCATAGGAAAAATATCATATTTGGAAAGGCCTTAACATCGTACACACTGCTAGCAAACCTCATTTCCGGCAATGTAACAGAAAAATGTGTCTCTCAATGCTTCAAAATGTGTTACTTCTTCCGGCGTATAGTCGCTCCAGCGAACATGATTTCTGTCGTCAATAGTGACATTTTCTACTTCAACGTCTTTATTATTTATCATTCTATTGCGTTTAATTATATTTTATACATTGATATTGTGTGATTTGACATTCACATATGCCCATTGCTGGCAAGTGTTTTTTGTTTTGCATTGGATGTATGATAATTTAATTTCCTTACTTTAATTTTTTAATTTCCTTCCATACGTTGTCGATGTTTTTTATTTAAGCGTATCTCTAAACGAGAGTGATGCTAGTTGGATTGGAAATTGGTGGATTGGTTTCGTTATTATTGGGAATATTTACGATTGTTTTATCATTCCCAATGATGATGTTTCCGAAGCAATTGCCAAATACCGAAAGATACAGAGTTTGCCGAGAAAATGAAATGTCTATAAGCAGTGTTGCCTTGAGGGAGAAGGAGGAAAATGTGAATAGCCTCAAGTATATTAAATTAACTTTTTTATATTTTCAAGTATTCCACTCCTACATTATACCATGCATTTATATGATTTTGTCTTAACTCGTTTGTCATCATACTAGTTCAGAAACATTATTACATTCAAAATATGGCGTCATTGTACAAAACTCTTTTTCAACAAAATTATGTTTTTGAGAAGCAAAGTAAAATGCTTTGAAGAATTGAATTTAAATTAAATATTTTGATTAGGCTGGGAAATTTAACAGGGCGGTTCGCATCGACCTGAAACACAAATTATTCGAGCCGATCGTTCAACAAAAACTTGCTAAATAAAGTGAATGTTTCATTTTTAACGACAAAATGCAATCAATTTTGGTCAAATTTGTTCTTTAATATTAAGCGGTCTTTCAGGTGTTACTTCGAGCCTTGCCCAGGGTGAATTTCAATAATAAAAAATTGTTACTTATATGCGAATGGTGATTCGGTCCGATTTCGTAATTTTGTAAATAAACAAAATTGTCAGTCATCGTCATATCGTTTTCACGATTTTGGCATATTAATAGAAAACTCCGTGCCGTTTCTTATCTCAGAAGAATGTTTTTTTGGCCCAAGATCACAATTCGGCGAGCAGCGCAATTTTACAGAAAACCATTTATGTTACTATTTAATAATATCACACTAACTTTAGTGATCAGTGATATTGTTTAAGACGTCGGTTCGATATTGGGAATTTCCATTTTCAGTATTGGATTGCATTAACACATTAGCTGTAATTGTTCGACAATACTATCGACTAAACTATTGCTGGACAACATCCAATGATATCATTTTTTCAGGTTATCTAATGCGCCACGAAATTTATTGATGATTATCAAAAATCGCGTTTTGGTTTTGACATCTTTTGCAACGGCATTCGACGTTGGAGTCATTGGAATAATGTCAGTATTTGGTCCGAAGATTCCGGAGACGGTATTTAGTATGTCGCCATCAACTTCAAGCATTGTATGTGGTATGTAATTTAGAAAAAACGAAAACGAAAAGAGTCGTTGAAAAATATTTTGTGTGTTTATGTCGATACACCTACATCGATACTAAATTGACATGAATATGTTACTTCAGTAATAATGTATATACCAACATCTTGTTACAATCTGCTAAAGCTGTCAGTACACACAGTTCAAAATACGTTAATCCTTTGCGTAACTTTTCCTTAACTTTTTCTTAGGAACAGGTACTACTTCAAATACTATGCAATAAAATGCTTTACTAAGCATGAGCCATCGATAGATCGAGCCTTTGTAGAATGTATTATACTTATCCAGACATGACTGGACAAAAGATGTTTGAGCTGGATTTTAGTGGTTATGTTGACATCATTAAATTCTTAAACACAATCGCCATTTGAGGTATTTGTCAGAACTTGCAATTTTCAACGCAGGTGTATTTACTATTGTTGTTGGAGCGGCCGGTTTTATATCAGGTGGTATTGTGGTATCAAAATTTAAAATGAAGACTCGAACTATGTTGAAATTCTGCGTGATGTGTTCCGTAGTTTCATCAATTGGATTTTCTGCTTATCTCATCAGTTGTGACGCACCAGGTAAATGAATCTCTCAAGTGCCCTGGTACTGATATTGTCAGGTGTACAGCCAGTGAAAAAGGATTTTTCGTAAAGGTTTCGATAATATTTGAATTTATAAAAATATCCTGGATACGAAGAAAAATAATGTCTCTCCTCTTTCTCCATGTCAGCGGGGCTAGAATTGAAGATCCGAGGCATAGATTAACTTCACATTGAATTTACATATAGGTTACATGTTTTCATCGAACAAAAGTAATATTTCAGAAGCAAAAGCAATTTACAAAAGCTTACAAGCTTACAATATCTATCCCCTGTGTTAATTTTTCTCAATTAGCAAAAAGGGTCTTGTCGCATTGGAAACTGATTTTTACCTTTTGCTTTATTTTTGGTTCGACTACTTTTATTATTTTTAAAATGTCCAGCCATAAATGGTCGCTCTTGGTCAAAGTGATCAACTTCAAAAGGAATGACTGAAAAGGGTGAATATCCCTGACAAGGGGGGTTCACTTTCCGTATTTTAGAAATTGCACAGTTCAATGGCAAAGAAACAATCTCAAAATGTCGATCTACTTGTGAATGTGCTATAGAAACTTACAGTCCAGTTTGTGGAAACGATGGGTTAACTTATCTATCTCAGTGTGATGCCGGCTGCACTGCAATTTCTTCTGAGGTAGGCTACAGCTATATATATATATATGTATATATATACATTCATAAAAACATTGACAATTAAAATTTTTGTTTTGCCGCGAAAGTTTTTTTCCATTTACTTGGTTATATATTATGTTTTCCAAAAACATATATCCTTTGTTAAGTGTGGATTTGAGCTTTTAAAGGTATCTTTAGGATGTCTAATTTAGATATACATACTAGATTGGACTCGTTTCTTTGTATTCCTGATGCCATTTACTCACAAGCGCTCTTGTAGTTCAATCCATTGCATTAAAATGTATTGAAAATATTTTTAGTTTACCTTCTGCAAAATGGTACATTTCTAAACCAATTTCAGCTCTTCGGCAACTGTTCTCGGATTGATGATAAATATGGAGCGATCAGTAATATCACAGCAATTAATGGGAAGTGTGAAGCAGAATCATGCATCTGGAAATTTATAATTTTGATATTTGTGGTTGGAATCGCAGGTTACAGTACGTTGTTGAAAACAATGCCTGCTTTGCAGGTAAATTAATTTCAACTGATTTAACACATGTGCCGGTTTAGAAGATACGAGAGAAATCTCTTAATTCCTATACTCTCTCATTTTTCTTTATCCGTCCTCAAATAACGTGGTATCGTGTATTCTTCGTGATTGCCTTCGTCAGTTCACATTACACTCAAAAAGTTGACAAAACATGTTTTGTTGAGCATGAATTATAGTGGTAAATAGAGGTAAAGTTTTATATAATATTAATATTATTAATATTTTATTTTTTGTAAATAAATTATTTTCATCATTTTCAAAAATTTACTGTCAGATCGGGTATTTTTTTTTTACTTATTCTTTGCAAATTTATTTTACAGGTTTCTTTGAGGAGCGTGCCATTCCGAGAAAGATCATTCTCATTAGGTGTCCAGGTAAAGTAAATTTAAATTGAAAGTCGCCCCGCAATATTCTCAAAAGAAATTCGGAAAAACATTAATTTTTAAAAGACGTAAATTTGTTAATAATAGAATGAAATGTTGACAACAGTTTAATTGTTATCTCTCCAATTACGACTCACAGACAGTACCTCGACCTATAAGTACAAGTGCTTTTAGGACAGGGCATGTCACCATGTACACTACCCGCTTGCCGACCAGAAAATGCGCAAAACGGCCTATTAAACGACGCCCTTAAACGATGGAAATGGGCACAGCAATAATTATACATATTCGACCCATTTTAGACCCTGAAAACAAAATCAAAAAACTTTCGTGCTTCTGGCGTTTCCACGCCCATTTTTCCATATTTTCGTCACAATTTATTTTTCCAGTGGGTAATTGTGAGGACAATTGGTTCCATTCCGCTGCCAATAATTGCTGGTGAAGTGATAGACCGCTCATGTTTAATCTGGGACAAGGAATGTGGAGAGTGTGGAGCCTGCAAGTTTTATGACAATCAAACCGTTTCAATTTATATGGCATTTCTACTTATCGTTCCATCGGTATCTATTTTATATGTTAATAATCTTGTGAAATTATTGGCTTTGATTTCCTATATTTTGGTTAGATAACAAACATAACTATCACTTCATTACAGACATCACTTAAACAAGTGGACAAATTTTTCTGACTGGTATGCCTGTGTACTTCTATATTTGAATAATCAAACAGGAATGAAGGATTGTAAAAACAATCGACTAGCGATGGATTTTTAACAAAAACTCTATATGGCAATCATTTGCGAAGCTTGAAATTGACACAACAGTGAATATGGTGTATTGTTAGAAGCTTAAATCCAGCCTGGTAAATTAAAAATTAAAACTGTCAAGGATATGTTACAAAATCTCTGTGGCGCGATTTATCAGTTTGAAGCATAAGTAACCCAACATACTTAGACATAAAATTTGATTGTTAAAATGGAAAATATGCGATAATCATGTGATTTTTATGTTATAGATCTTGGGAGGAATTTGTTACTGCCTTGCGCTCAAACTTTATACGCCTGTTCTCAAAAAGAAGGAAATTCAGTCACTAGAATTGCAAGAGAAGAGAACGTAACATACAGCGTCGCGCGTTCTTGGAGAAGTTTTCTAGCTTTGCCTGTGCCCAAAAGGTTCGAGACGGTGTCGATATATTCCATATCAGGAATGAGATGATTCTCAAGAAAAAAATTGTACTATCTAGGCGTATTTCTAGAACGTATATGTTTACCAGACCAAAAAACGGAACTTATATTACTAATGCATGTATATTATATATATCATTTAGCATGTTGCACCAGAGTTCATGTTTCGCAATATATCAAATATATCCTCGATTGTCCTTTCACGTATGATAAAAAAAGATATCCTACACTAAAATTGTCTGTTTTATAAGTATATATGAAGGGAGTGAATTGTGATGAGCAAAAGTAGCATCTAGCTTAAACAAGGGCAGAAGAAACAATGTGGCAATTTCACTTTTAACCAAATATCTCTTGTTTTGAGTTTGCGCAGGTAAATAATCTTTTAATGCAAATCGGCTGGTAGTACATTTGCCTAGGGGTAAAAAAATCTATGGATCGCACTGAAGATGTGCGGTTTCATTCGTGTCTTTTGTTCAACAAAATAAAATTTCTAATGCAAAAACATCGAAAGCACTCATAATATATTATTAATGGGCCATAATGTTTTTGTTTGTTTGAGGCAGGAGTCATATATTGAATAATTGCTCTTAAAATATCTAGGCCTGGATACACAATGTTCGTGTTGTAAAGTTTTTTCCTTTACTTTACGCTTTGCTAATGTAACAAAAAACTACTTGCCCGGACTTAATGTCTATGTAAGTATAATAGTTTAATGGCACTTGCGAAATCCGTGTATACACAAGTTTACACACTAATAATTGGCCGTCACGAATTATTGATTTCAATTGCCGTCTATGACCTATTTATCACTATTTTTCACGCCCGAATTCATTGCGCCTGGATAGGCCTAACTGTTTCACTATATTTATATATATATACGCCCATTGTTTCTGCAATGGCATCACTATTTTTCACTTTTTCACATTCTATGTATGTGAGTGCGGGTGTTCAGACTATTTACCCCACATAATTGTTTTAAACCTTATTTCAGGTTTTGTCGTATCTCCTGATATTTTCATCATTTGTGTTGTGTGTTCTTTCGTGTTTGTATGTGTTGCGGAAATATCATAAAAATTGATTTAATTGATAATTACAACGTTACGCACAGCAAACATATAATTAAAACCTGCACCTTGCGATTATAACGTCATGTTGGGGTTTGGGTAAAACAAAATTCAAATCATTTTAGCTACTGACTGGCTAATGTGTCAATATGCAATTCGTTACCTTGGCTGCAATTTAGAGTTTAGTTGCACTCATCCATATAACAGATAACATAGGCTTTCAGAGTTCAATCAACTTGCAAATTGAATAGACTTGCTGCGATGGCGCCCAAACATTTTTCATTGAAATACAATCTGACCAAGGTCCGAGATAGCGCGAAAAAGGAACCAGCTTAATGCCACTGATGAAGCAAAGAAATAATTTAAAATCTGGTGCCAGCGACTGCACTCTATACAATAAAAGTCGCAAACGGGAATAAACCGCTAGAATAAAGTACAGTTAGTGGTATTTGATGTGGGCAATACCAAAACTTTTCAATAACTCTTCTGTTCCTTTTTGTCCCATCTTTTGACACACAGGAAATACGTTAGGGCAATTACAAATATTTAATTAATAGGGCTTATCGACAATGGATCTTCCTGTTTGCATGAATCTGCAAGACATTAAATTTCCGCACTAAAATTTAGAAATATTTCCGACAGTTTCAGATCAATGCGTTTTCAGCATTTCTTAGTACAGGTGTTCATTTTGTAACGAAATGCGACACAGAAGAACTATGCATCGGGGATCAGAAATGTTCGTAATTTTACGAAATTGCACAAAGTGTGTGATACAAAAGGATATAATTGCTCTGCCAATGTTTCGAGCGTCTAAACAGACATACTTGATCAGGACAATAAAAACATAGAGACTAGGCAGTAATATATATACATACACATTTGGAAATTATATCTGAAAATATTATAACTGATGTTCATTGTCAATATTATTGGCTGAATAAAGCAATAATTATGAGGTTTCAAAAATTTTTGCTCGGTGTAATCGCAAAAGTTGGTAAATGTTTTCAAATATATTATATCAAAATACTTTTATTTTACGTTTGAAAACAAACGCAATCATGATTACGATTAAGATATTAAATTTTGATGTAGTCTATTTCACAATTTTCTTTAAACATTGACATTTTTGGTATAATCACAACGTTTCGATTCGCAAATATCATCCGATTTTGGTCACCCCCACCATGTTATGTCATACAGAACATTATTATAAAAAAAAACACTTTTATTGTTTAGACATTTTTGTTCATTACATTATGAATAATATTTATTACTTTCAAATATATCGTAATAATTCTTCGCAGTCACAGTTAACATGATTCCTCGCCAGGATCTTCAATATGATCGTGTCCAAATCACCGTTAAATAGATTTCACACCAACTTTACGTAACGTTTCCATATGTAATCCTAACAATTTTGTTTTACATTCTTGAAATCCAAAAGATTTGTAATATTGCATTGCCGATTCATTCCACGGGTAACATTCGAGTAATATTGCATGTGAGCTTTCCTTCTCAGAAATCTGGAAAAGAAATGGAAATTTGACAGTTTCAGACTAACGGAAGTATGCGACGAAGATAAAGCAAGAATTTTGATTATTTTTCAGACCAGGGTCCGGCCCGGGCACCATTCTTTTCCGCCAGCGAATTATATGGCATTTCACACTACTATTCGTACCATGTACGATATACCATGGCAGATCGTCCATGCAGATCCATTCAAGTGAGTGAATGTACCGCTGCGGGAACCAGAAAGATGGCGAGTGACACGTATCATTAAAAGAATTCAGAAATTCAAAATTTAATATATTTATTGATACTGACAATGCATTTCACTGTACCATACCCACCTTGATTATTTCATTCATCAAAACTCTACCATAACCGGCGCGTCTGTATTTTTCTTTCACAAAAATATCTTCCACAAAAGTTCTTTTCCTGTAACGAGCCGAATACCCGTAATAACAAATTGTATATCCGACAGCATGAATGTTGGTTTTTCCTCTGCGTCGGAGATTTCGAGAATCAGTGCCCATGCTTTTTGAGTCTTTCCAAACAAATCTTGCCGTTGTGCTGAAACATATCGTTCCTCTTATATCAGTATCATATTATATTATTATATCAGTACAAGAAAAAACGATTTTTTTTGGCAGTCACTGCCGTGGGCAAGTCCTTATCTACATTCTATCACTGGATGGATCACCCCTCCGAGGCCATACCAAACAAATGATTTTAGCCAATATTTTTCTGTTTCTTGTCACTTATGATGTTATCGGACAGGCGTGCACTTTCTGATTAGAACAAGACCACCAAAGTTATCACAACCTGTGTCGACGACTGCTGGACATGGTTTTATACGCCGGAATATGCTGATTTAGGAATTCGTGTATAACAGTACAGTTTTCCAAGCATATTAGCCCTCTCTGCCATTAGCCGGTTGCTACCGACAAGAAAGTAATGAAATAAATAACATATATTTGAACTGCATTACATGGTAACACTGTCAGCTGAAGTATAGGAGCTTCGATTTATAGATTTTGGGGTTTAAGACTTGGTTATTGAAAAAATCTATAAATTCGTCCATAAAGGTTGATTTAAATGTCGATACAAACATTTAAATTCATTAACGGTAAATTGTCAAGTCATCAAGCAGTATTTGTATAAAATTTGTATCAACGAATCGGGGAGAAAGATTTTATTTGAATACCCAACACAAATGATTTATTTCGCCACACATGATTCACTGATGGCCGCGCCTGGACTGCGCGGTCTAACAGTTACTCATGCTTAACATAAGATGAATTGACGGATTTTTTCTGACTGGGATTCTACTTCACTTCTATATAACAGAACGCTCGTAATGATGTTACTTGATCGAGTCAAGCATTGTACCAAATTCGAATGTCGACACTACATCAAAGACACAAGATAATTTCGCAACCAGAGAAAATTTTGTATATTGCCAATTTCATACTGTGAAATAAGGTCCATTTGAGAAAAAAACCTCATACCTTCGCGTGTTTGGAGCTCGATGGGCATTTCGTTTTGACTTTCTCTCATTTCCTGTTAAAAAAAACATACTAATTAATTAAATATAAAGACCCACCAACACATTTCGATCATGAGCTAAAACATCTGATTATTAGGGCTGGTGCCGAGATCGAATATTTTTTATTTCAGAATCGAATCGAATCATACTCTTAAATTAAATGAACAAAAATATCTTCCCAGACAACTTCTAAATCGAATTGAATCGAAAAAAACGAATCTACTACTTTGTGAATTCTCAAAACACTAATCTAATAATTCGGATAGTCCTACTAATAATCCGAAATCAAATATTTGATATGTGTGTAAATTATTTCAATTCGCTCAAACATGAGTCTATATTAAATAACCGCACAATCAAATAGTCTACCTTTCATGCATACCGTGACAAGTCCAGTAAGGGCAATCGACGACCCATGGTAAATAAGCATGTAATTGATTATAAATAATTTTTTCTTATTAGGAACTGTACCAGCAAAGTGACAATTGTGATTTGTTGACAAGGAATCATTGATAGACTGCAGCGCTTTGAGACAACATTCACAAATCTGACTCATCGGAAAAATATAACCTGGTAATTTCAAATGCGGATATTTTGACATTTTTTCATTAAAATTCAGACTAAGCGAGTATCGTCAGGAGCAGCGTCTGAAATTTCTAAAAACGGCACTTTGTATGGCGGAGAGCAACATGTAGTATTAGCAACTGCCAACTGCACGCCTGAGCGGGGAACATCCCAAACATGAACGGGGCCTCAATGATTGAGTGCAACATTGAAAAGTATTTTTTACTTCTTTGAGGCAGCTACAGCCCAGTATTGTCAAACAGTCTCCACAGATTGCAGTCAATCATGGACTAAAGCACAATTTGATACGGCTGGAGTTAAAGGATAATACGAATAATATTTGAATTCTCACCTGCTCCATTTCCCACAATGCATCAAGATCCTTTTCTTCCGCTCTTCTTACGTTGCATGCAATGCCATTTTTTTCCATTGTACCAACCTTGCAAAAATTGACCACTTATCGCAATGTAATATGTATTTTAATCTATTGAAATCAAATGTAACGTGCAGTGAATTGCCGTTTTCTAACAATTTCGAATGCGTACGTAGACGAATCTGCAGAGATGCTTGAATAAGATAGTATTAAAATAATAACATAAACTGGCAATATCTCATTCCACCAAAAAATAAGTAATAAACATACTTTTCCGTTGAATGAAATGTTGCAGTCTGTTTTGTTAACCTACACGCGTTCAAAACTCTTTGAGCATTACATAAGCATAGACAAAATACTTATACATACAATCTTCGTTTAACTGGTCTCCAAATAGCGAATTTTTCCATCAACGAACACATAAATTTTACTGTTTTGGGGTAAAATTTTTAGTAGTAAAAATGCACGTGAATTTTTTTTTGACACTTTCTGCAGTCCCTGCCACCAACCCTATTGAAACCGACGGAATGCGACCATTGAGTGTTTAGTAAGATATCTCCACCAAATCTATCATACTTATCGTAACTTATTGTAACTACTTATTCTTCAATGCTTCTGTGAGAGTGGATCCGTGTGCTTCACGGGAGGTTGCTACAGAACGAATCATTGACATCGTTTAAAATGTTTGTCTGACAAAGCTTGACCTTGGCCGACGAAAAGTTACAGAAATAAATTTGTGCATATGTGTAGAAAAACTCTTGAACTTTTTGTCTTATCCATCTGTCGATGTCGTACAATAAATCTACAAATTATTACCACACTAACTAAAGATTTCATCAACTGTTTGGAGTTAAGATATACACACGGTGCGACGTCGCCATGTGTAGTCTCGGGGCACCCGTGGATTTTAATTGCACGGTTCAACCGACAATGTTCTGCTGGTTGGGCAAAGGTAATATTGTTTTGTCGTAGCCTGCTTATGGTACAGCTTGGTCGTTCATCTCTGTGACTATCAAGCTGCGACATAAGCAGGCTACGACAAAGCAATAATATTGTCCTGATTAACAACGACAAAGGGCAGCTAAAACAGAGCTCGACGTTTGAAATAAACACGTCCGCGTAGCTATTCCGACCTTTTTCGTCAACTAACACTGTGCAATATACACAATCAATGACAGGAAAAAATATTTATCACATTTGACAAAATCTTAAATTGTGACGTGTGTGTCCGGTTAGCTCAATCGCTAAGGCTTCCTCCGCCAACACATGCAGGAAATGTGCACAAGAAAAATGAGACGTATGATAAGCCGAAAACCTTCGCCCCGTTTCGGAACTGGTATCTGCGCGAGAGGTCGTGGTTCGCCACATGATTAAGCTGTAAACTCGGTTTTCTTCTCCAGCAGGACGAAAATCCTATCCCTAACCTATTGGAGCCCTTTACCAGTATACGTTAGACTAAAGCAATATATCAAAAGTATAAATGTCTCATAAGGATCAGTACTGCACTGCTGCACTTGAACTGTGTGGCTTGTCACATAGTTTCAGAACAATGTGTTAATTTGCCCTGAAGCATTCAAGCAAACTGAAATAACGAATTTCTAAATTAAAAACGGCCTCAAATGCTCTTTAGACCCAAAACAACATCCCCTCCCATTCGCGTATAACCTAAGAGTATAGATCCTTACAATCGTTGATTGATATAGATTGTAACAATCAGGACAACAGGATGCTATGACGTCAAAATTTCCATTTCCATTTTTTTTCAATTTCTGCTTTGATTACGGTATTTGCTCTCGGACGCCACAAGATCACTCACTACAAGCCACATTTGCCAAGAAAATTGGGTCTTACAACTAAGCAACCTAGTTTGATACTTTGATCGAGTCCTGTGGTACTAAATTTTTTTAGATTTCTAAGCAATTTGCCGCAAGATATGTAGTTTTGCTAGTTTACAGGAGTATTTTCTTTAATCGAGAATTGGGAAATACTAACATGATTTTTCATTCTACAGCCGATAAACTGTAATGATTCTTAATTATTCAACCCATCCAATAGACCGTCACAATATATTGTTTCAAATGGAGAGCATCCGATTTCTTTTTATAATTTTGCACATAATGAATGCCAAGTTTACTCCAATTCTCATTTATTGTTGATATCTTTCTGAGGCGCAAAAAAAACGTTCTCCAAGGAAATTGCAATATAACGTCATATGTTGACGTCACATATTGGAGCCGACCAGAATCGTCAATTTCGATACCTAGAATATCAAATCCCAAAATATGGTGATTGATGTTAAGAAAAGACTAATTTTTCGACTTGACAATCCCTACTATACCCAAGGAGAACTATCAACTATATATAGCAGTTAATTTTTTTTCTTTTGATTCAAAAGCAGAATTAATATGACCACGACCTAGCGGCGCAATCGAACAGTAGTTCACTTTTAACGAATACATACATAACAAATATTGTGAAAGGGAGGTAATAATTACATAGTAAAATTCAAACAAGGTAAATTAGAAATTTTTCTAAGATTAAAATACAATCGGGAATTTCTCATACATTACAGATACATTTTCTACGCGTCACAGTTATTAAATGGGATGAGTGCTGGCCCTCTGTACACATTGGGCGTTACTCATCTCGATGCTAATGTGAAATAGTAGATGTCTGCAACGTATAGCGGTGAAAATTCTCAATAAAATTTGCAGAATTGTGTTTTGTAATTAATAGAAAACGCCTAATAGACGTTAGGGAGAACTGATACTAGAACTGATACTGACATTAGTGTTCTGCAGCACATTGAAAATTTCGTAACTGGCATTACAAACGGAGAAAATTAGTAATAAAGCCAAAAGTTCAAAAACAGTATTTTCCAAAATGACACGAACCTATCTTGAAGCGATAATAAAAACAAAAATCATAAATTTCGGCAACGTACATTTGAATACAGAACATAGGGGAAATACAGCAAAAACAGCTTGTCATCCTGATGATCGACCTGAAAAAAAATGATCGTTAAAACATCTTCCACTCCAACAAGTTACACATACATTTAGCAGCCCATCGAGGAATTTCCTGAGCGATGATTTAAATTATCAAACTTGTGACGATAAAATGTGTGTCACATTTCTCATTAAAATATACAGTTTTACTGTCGAATGAACAAAATCAGTGACGCGAATTTTTTGTGTGAAGCAGTGTTTCAGGAATCAAAGAGGGCGAAAAATTGCAGTTTTGATGATTTTGATGAATTAAAATATTGCCAACATCATCCCTATATTTTTCATACTTTTTTGTACTTTCAATGCATTTTTCAAGAGGGGACTTAGAGGCCACTCCAAAGTTAGGAGGGTTCAATCCTCACGCCACACTTACAGCGCAAAAAGTTGCTGTTCGACCTTTTTTGAAATTTAACATTTATTAGAGTAAAATCGAATAATGTAGACAATAATACATATAGTTATATCACTAAATGCCGAAAGCGCACAAACATTGAGCTCATTTCTAAAGTACTTATTCGTAAAATTCTAAAAAATAATCATGAGAGGTGCATGCGGACCCATTTAAATGCCCTTATTTCCGGAATTTTATACAGTGCAACATGTTTGGGACCTGGCTTAGGGTTTATGTTTGGTGGTTACTTTTACGCCAACATCAATGCAAATTGAGAAAATTTCAATTTAATATCATATTTGAAAAAGCTTTAACAACGTTTACACTGCTGGTGAAGCTGTTCACGGATTGATAATGAATATGGAAAGATCGGTAATATCACAGCAATTAATGGGGAATGTGAAGCAGAATCATGCATCTGGAAATTTATAATTTTGATATTTGTGGCTGGAGATTGCAGGTTTCAGTACATTGTTGAAAACAATGTCTGCTTTGCAGGTAAATTAATTTCAACTAAATTCGCATATGCGCCGGATAAGAAGATAGCAGAGAAATCTCTTAATTCCTATACTCTCTCGATTTTCCTCATCCGTCCTCAACTTATGTGGTATTAGGTAATCTTTGTGATTGCCTCCGTAAATCATTTTCAAAAATTTACTGCCAGGTCGTTTTTTCCCTTATTCTTGGCAAATTTATGCTACAGGTATCTTTGAAGATCGTACCATTCCAAGAAAGATCATTCTCATTAGGTGTCCAGGTAAAGTAAATTTAAATTGGAAGTTGCCCCGCAATATCCTCAAAAGAGATTCAAACAAACCTTAATTTTTAAAAGACTCAATTTTTATTAACAATAGTTTAACTGTTATCTCTTCGATTACGATCTACAGACAGTACCTCTACCTATCAGCACAAATGTTTTAGGACGGGGCATGTCGCCAAGCACCTTTGTCAACCGAATAATTAATTTGCAAAACGGCCTATTAAACGACGAAATGCGCGCAGTAGTAACTGCACACATTTGACCCATTGTAGACCTCGAAAACACATCTCACAAAAATTTTTCGCGCCTCCGGTGTTCCCACACCCATGTTTCTATATTGTTTGTAATTTTCAAATGGGTAATTTTTAGGACAATTGGTTCTATTGCGCTGCCAATAATTGCTGATGAAGTGATAGACCGCTCTTGTTTAATCTGGGACAAGGAATGTGGAGAGTGTTGAGCCTGCAAGTTTTATGACAATCGGGCCGTTTCAATTTATATGGCATTTCTACTTATCGTTCCATCGGTATCTATTTTATACGTTGATATTCTTGTGAATTCATTGGGTTTGATTTCCAATATTTTGGCTAGATAACAAACATAACTATCACTTCATTACAGACATCACTTAAACGGGTGGACAAATTTTTCTGGCTGGTGTGCCTGTATACTTCTATATTTGAATAATCAAACAGAAATGTATGATTATGAAAACAATCGACTAGCGATGGATTTTTAACAAAAACTCTATATGACAATCATTTGCAAAGCTTGAAATTGACACAAAAGTGAATATTGTGTATCGTTAGAAGCTAAAATCCAGTCTGGCTGGTGTGCCTGTGTACTTCTATATTTGAATAATCAAACAGAAATGTATGATTATGAAAACAATCGACTAGCGATGGATTTTTAACAAAAACTCTATATGACAATCATTCGCAAAGCTTGAAATTGACACAAAAGTGAATATTGTGTATCGTTAGAAGCTAAAATTCAGTCTGGCTGGTATGCCTGTGTACTTCTATATTTGAATAATCAAACAGAAATGTATTATTGTGAAAACAATCGACTAGCGATGGATTTTTAACAAAAACTCTATATGACAATCATTTGGAAAGTTTGAAATTGACACAAAAGTGAATATTGTGTATTGTTAGAAGCTAAAATCCAGTCTGGTAAATTAAAAATTAAAATTGTCAAGAATATGTTATTTCAATGTTATAGATCTTGGGAGGAATTTGCTACTGCGTTGCGCTCAAACTTTATAAGCCTGTTCACAAAGAGAAGGAAATTTAGTCACTACAGTTGCAAGGGAAGAGAACGTAATATACAGAGTCGCACGTTTTTGGAGAAGCTTTCTAACTTTGCCTGTTCGCGAAAGGTTCGATGCGATGTCGATACATTCCATATCAGAAATAAGATGATTCTCAGGTAAAAATTGTACTGTTCAGGCATATTTCAAAAACGTTCATGTTTACCAGACGATAAAATGGAACTTGAATTACTAATGCATTCGTATCATATATAAATCTTAGCAAGTAAATGGAACTTGAATTACTAATGCATTCGTATTATATATAAATTTTAGCAAGTTGCACTGGAGTTCATGTTTTGCGTTAAATCAAATATATCCTCGACTGTCCCTTCACGCATAATCAAAAGCATGATAGTTGAAGACGTAGGCACTCACTTGTTATAGATGATGGATGGGTATAGGGTATAGCACGAGTATTATATATCGATATATGTATATTCCCTATCGGATTTTTTCCAAGCATGAGACACGCATTCACTCTGGTTTAACAAAGCATGGGTGAACGAAGTTTATTCTATTAGCTGCGTATAGGTATAGGCTATCTCAAACAAACGAGAGAAGTGCTAAAAAGGTAACTGTTTTCGTTCATGAAATACAGGTCTTGCTTGTTTTGGCTTCGAGCAATGTTATCTTGTCAAATCAGTAGATGCAGGTTCCAGAACGAGCAAACGCTCGATCCATCTGTCACTCATGCTTAAATGAATATAAACTTTTTGATAGGGTGCTTACGATTATGGGTTGCCAAGCCGAACAAATATAAAATTATCTCTTCCAGAGCCTGCACATGGACAGAGATAAGAAAAATTTTGTATGTTTCAATTCACATTGCGATTTTATGTATAGATTGTGACTTTCCCAACCATATTGCGATTTTAAAATTATGTATACAAGGATATATTGGTACATCTGGTAATATAATAATGCTCAACTAGTTATAACTAGTATAAATATCTTTACCTGACCTAACTTTTTCTGAGTCACAATCGTTTTTGTCAAGGCGGTGGCATTTATGGAGACAAAAAATGATATAACAAAAGAATAAGATAGAGATTGCATTACGCCGTGGGAATTGTCTGTGGTAATATATTAAAATTTATAGGAGTTTTTTGAGTAGCGGTCTGATAACGCATTTATACTTACATTAGAAGTAACAGCCGTATCCTACATAATACGCGCTGCTTTGAGCTGTATCACATTGAATGTAGATAATTAGGAGTTGTTCATTTGGGAATCTATAGTAGTATATTCTACCATACAACCTAATTCAACCCTTAAGATTGCACTGCAGCTAAGTATTCTTCTAACATGAGAGTCAATACTAACAGGAAAGCGGTAGCATGTTCAAATCGTAATAATATAACATGCATGAATGTAGGCTTTATTTGATCTCATAATATTACCTTTCATAAGTGGGCAAAACCGAATCACTTGGAATTCGAATCTGATTCGAACATTATTATCCAGTCGCATCGAATAACTCATTCTTTGTAAATAAAAAATATCCCATTTTTACTGTTATAACTTGTCCTCATTGTAAAAATAAAGATATTTTATGTTGCCTTTTCAATTCGCGCTAATAGCAACAATTTTCATGTTGTAACGACGAACTATAATCGATTTTGGTCAAATTTAAACAAAATCGAATGCATTTCGTCGCTAAAAATAAAAATTCCAGTTCACTTAACAAGTTTTTTGTTCCTATGTGCGATTCGCGATTGATTCGAATATACTGTGCTTTGAATAAATTCGAATCACCGAATCGAATTGCCCAGCCCTATTACACAAGCACATTATAAAAATGAGATATTTGAGAGACAGACGGAGCAGTGAAATCATTTGGATTCATGTAAATATAATTAGTTCACAATGTATCATTGTTCTTTTACCCGGTGTGGACTACTCTCATTTGAAGAATAAGTCAAAAAATGGGGGAGAGGGGTGAATTTCTTTCAATCAAGAATAAACACCCAGTCGAGTGTTTGTCAAATTCTATTGTGCATGAGCCTCCAACAGACCTCGACATCGAGGTGCCTTGAACCAATGGTCCACGCCCGATAGAACACGAATAATAGTTAGTCAGAATTACAATTATCATCAGTATTTTAAAGGAAATGACAGAAAGCCAAAACTAAAAATTGACAAAGTTCTAGACGTTGGAAAGTATTGCCGAAATTTATAGAATATCACTATAAGCTAGATCACGCTTTTCACAAGCTGTAAAATCCCTGAATTTTAAAAGCATTGCCAGTCGGTATTAGTCAATGAAGCGTATGCAATTTGGTCGGGGTTGTTGGTACGTGCAATGATGTCATACTGCTCGTCACTGAAGATATGACTTCTCCTTCAAACAAACAAAAGCAATATGGCCCTTTAATAATATAATATGATTGCTTCCGATGTTTTCGCATTGAATATTCCATTTTGTTGAACACGAGACACGCATCTTCGGCGCGATCTCTCGTTGTCCTATGCTTAACAAAACACGGTCGGTCATATTTCATTTGACTGAATTTAACTGTAGCACTGATAAAAATAAATAAACATCAAATGATTATTTCCGGCATTACAACAAGATTTATCTGATCAACCTCCAAGAGCATGGACAATTATTCTCGAAGTATATGACTTAGTGGATAGAAATAATGTTCTGATAGCCGGATATGCAATTTGTTATTACGGGTTATTAAGCTCAACATCTTTTTTAGAACATCTTTTTGTAAAATAGATGAGGTATATCTGGGTATAGATGAGCCTTAATGAACGAAATATTTAAGATGTTTGGAAAATTAAATATATTTTGAAAATATTTCGAAAAATCTCAAATTTTTGCAGTATAAAAGCTGGGGTATTTGTTTAAATGCTGCGTTTTTGAACATCCATTCGTTTCATTTTTTCAGCTTTCACAAATGGAAAATTCACACTCAGTATTTCTCGAATGTTACTAATGGAACAGACTATGCAATTTTACCAATCTTTGGGATTTGAAAAAATATCCGACAAATCTTCTCAAACCCTTTTGCCAAAGAGTGAATAGAGGACGAGCTGATCGACTTTCAATTTTTAAGAGAAACACTTGAAGGTGTTATTTGAAGTACGGGTATTATTGCAGACATTATAAGTATTGACACTGACAGTCATAGGTATGCATTCAGTGGGCATACGCCCAGTGCAATTGCTCCATCCAGAATTAAACATCGTGGAATCGCACGCTGTGGAAATGCGCCCAGAGAAACTGCACCCTTTGGAATAGCACACATTGATTTGCCAATTTAGGGGAAATGTACATCGTAGCATATCACACATCCCTAATTGCAATTCTACTGGGTGCGCTCCGACAAACAACCCTAATGAAAATTTACTATAGAATACTATAAAATTACTATAAAAAGACTATAAACTTACTATAAGTTTATAGTAAACTTATAGTAGTTTTATAGTAATCAACTTTAAGAGAAGAAGTTGTGAAATTTTTTAAAGGAATTTTATAGTAATTTCATAGTAAATAACTTTAAGACTTTTCATTGTGATAATTTTAAAGTCATTTTATAGTAAATAACTTTAAGACCTTTCATTGCGATAATTTTAAAGTCATTTTATAGTAATTTTATAGTAAATAACTTTAAGACATTCCATTGTGATAATTTTAAAGTCATTTTATAGTAATTTAATAGTAAATAACTTTAAGATTTTCCGTTGTGATAATTTCAAAAAATTTTTATAGTAATTTTATAGTAAATAACTTTAAGATTTTCCGTTGTGATAATTTCAATGAAAATTTTTTATAGTAATTTCATAGTAAATAACTTTAAGACTTTCCATTGTGATAATTTCAAAGAAATTTTATAGTAATTTTATAGTAAAATAACTTTAAGACTTTCCATTATGATAATTTCAAAGAAATTTTATAGTAATTTTATCGTAAATAGTTTCAAGACTTTCCATTGTGATTATTTCGAAGAAATTTTATAGTAAATAACTTTACGACTTTCAATTGTAATAATATTTTTTTTTTAATTTTTTAAGATCATTTTATTTGGTCTTCTAAGTGTGCCGACGCCTTACGCGTATCTTTGACTAAATAGCGACTCTCGAGTCGGTGATAATCGTCGTCAGATAAAGTGAAAATCTTCTTGCTTCGATAATCACGCTAGCGTTCATTTGAACATGTACGCTGTGACGTCGGTTGTGTTTGTTATATTCGGCGCAATGACATTTATACGGAATAGATTGGAAGGATTATGAGATGAGATAACCAAATATTTTCAGGAACATATCTGTAACGTTAAGCAAGCGGAGTATGAACAAGGTATGTATAAAGCAAAGGTAGAAATTTGGGTTAAAAGATCTGGGCTGAAGTGAAACCACGGCCTCCACGGCCTCCGTTTCTGTTTTATTTACTGGCAAAATATTTCAATTCGAACTTTCAAGCTTGGGGGCCATAATAACTTTTGGTAAAAGTTGGAAAATATGACGACTTCTTAGGTTTAGTATTGAGTTAATTTTTCCTATTGTGCGGCGGCATGTTGCGTTGTATGCCCGTGTATTAATCCAGTAGCATATGAAGCAATTTATCACTTTATCGTTTTAAGTATATTTGGTCAGTAGGTTATGTTCAATAGGTTACGCCGACCCGCGTTGCTGGCTGATTATTAATATTAAACTTCCTAACCGATTGTTTTTCAATGTCTGCTACGAGACAATTTGACGCTGATGACCTATCGCGCATCACATTATTGCACATAAAACTTTGAAATGAGTGATTTTATCTGTCAATTATGTGCCATACTTGATCTGTGACCCATCAGTGACATATGCATACAGAACTATTTGCTTTTATCGGGTTGTTAAATGACGAATAGGTGGCAAATGAACAGAAAACATATAAATTTCACTCAGTTCTGAAACAGTACCGGGTATATACCATAGAGTTATAGTTTGAAAAAGTCCGTGATATATATTTGCTATTCTTATGCTGTGTCTAAAGGGAACTCAGTAAGGTCCTTAAGGTGCTATTTCACGGGATGTAACTGCAATTCCTTGGGAGTGCGATTCCGCTGGGCGCCATTCCACAGAGTGCAATACCGTCTGATGTAATTCCGGCGGGTCCAATTTTATAGGATAGGCACAATTGAACTGGATGCAACTCCTCTGGGTGCTGCTATTACGCTGGACCTAATTTCCTTTGGGTGTAATTCTATAGGATGCAATTTCACTGAGTTTAATTCTACTGGATGTAATTTCTCGAGGTGCAATTATATTTGTGTGTAATTCTCTCTACATCTATATTATATTTTAAACTCCGTGCCTTTTTTATCTCTTTTCCTTATCAAATTGCACCTTCAAATTGCATTATGTACTTTCTACCGTCACTGAATAACAATAACAACGTATTGGAAAATTTAGAAGTGTTTTCGGGATCTCCAGAGGCGAGTGGACATTTGAAGCTAGAGATCGTGTACTTTTTATATAGGTTAATCAAACAAAAGACACGTTGTTGTTTTATTTGCTGTTTAATGATTATTAATGATATATGGGCCCCTTTTATGAGTCGTGAGAAGGGATAGATATCAGGTGAGATATTTTGGCTCAAAATGTGAATCATGTGTTTTTGTTGTGTGGAGCCGATTAATACTTAAGAAAAAAGAAAAAAATTTTCAACGCTGAAATAGTACACATCGTCATATTTAATGTGGTTTGGAGTCGATTATTGTGATATACTACATACCTGCTCAACCGTGAAAAGTCTTTCGTAGGCAGCCTCTCTTAAAATCTCTCTGTTCCCTCGTCTGTGTATGACAGAAGACAGAATTTCAATTTGGCCAAGCGTAACCCACAGACAGACTGGGCTGCGGCGGTGCGATCTTTCAGTGGTTCATTCTTAACAGAAGTTGCCTTGACAACTTTTTCAGATTGTATTTACGTCGCGCAATCGCACAAGACGTGATTCTTTTTTCTGGAGATAGATAATAACATTGAATTTTTGAGAATAGAAAACTACTGACCGGATTTTGACAATTTGGTACCAAAACGTTGGGTTTTGATTGAACTTTAGTTACGTACCACACGTGGGTTATGCGAAGACCCTGTCCATATCCCTTTAATGATTAACGACGAGTAATTATTACCCAGTCAGAACTTTAATTTGCGGTCCGTCAGTGAAGGATGTTTTTAACGTGGGGAACGGATATGCCTTTGCCACATCCATTATGTTTGCCTTTCTGTTTACTTCATACTTTGCGGTAAGGTCTGTGACAAAATTTAAGGTTTTGTTGGATGACACAAATACACTTTACAAATTTTCAAACATCGATGTGCATGGCAAAAATTATGACAACTTTCTTTATGTATGCGTCAAGCTTCGGTTTCCTTTTCGACTGCTTTGTGGGTTTCAAGACATTTCGATGTACTTTTTTGTTTCATTCTGTCATTTTGTCTGTGTGTCCCCTAGCTGGTGCAAGGCAGTATATATGCCCGCGCGTTATCCTTAAATCCAACCGTTCTATTGTCTGCCGTTGTGCGTTATGCCATACATAGTCAGGAGTATGCGTCACATTTGTGGTTTTGTGACTTGTAACTTGTTTTAGGGAAATATATCGACTCAATTATCGTTACACTGCGCCCCACCATTCTAATTAGCAAACATAGTGATATCTTGAGAGCAGGGTTGAATAGTTAAAAGCCCGAAGGACAAGGTCTAAGAATGATATAAAATACAATGTAAGAAGAGTGGAGAAAAAGGATTTTGAGGCATTGTGGAAATGGAGCTGGTGATAATATTTATAGTGATAACTCAACCTTTAGAATTATACTAGTGGAAGGTAATTCGTTCTCACCCTGTATTTGTGACGGTGATTTCCCTCCTTTTAGCAGAAGTATATGTTGGCAAAATCCTCCCAATTCCTTAAATTTTTGTGGATAGGTGCCTTGGTCGAAGCACTGTAGGTAGTTTTTTTGAGAATCTATCCCGATTTGTTGTTGTTGTTGATGGCTTGTTTATCCTACGTCAACTTATTTGTGGATGTGAGACCCTAGTTGTGGATGTGAGAGCAGTATTTCCCTGTTGGAGCTGTTGATCACTATTATAAAATAATTGCTCTCAAATTGCACTGCATTTGTGTCCTTGTCCAAATGCAACTATAAAATAAATGCAAACATGTTTCTTTCATGCTATGGCAAAATACACAGCGACATTATTGAACCAATATTTACTCTTATCCCCAGTCGGCAAACCATTATGGAGTATTTGCTAGGCTAGCATTTTATACTTTGTTTGAAAATGTTCGAAATAGTTGCACGGCCCTCTGATCCTTCATATCGGTTCCGCTGGGTTCTCGGCTCGAAATCAGGCCGATGATTCGTGGATAAGAGGCACCTCTCCGATTCATTGAATTCCTATTCCATATACAGTATATGCCCTATTCCACTAATTGAATAAATACGATGTATGCATAGGTATTGTGTCTATATTGTGCTTATTTAATGCCTAATGAGTTTAAAACGCGGGTAGATTAACAAAACAGACTGACAACATCTCATTCCCCCAAAAACTAGGTTTATGTTGTGTATTTAGCATTCTTTATTATTGTTCTTATTCATTTGCTATCCATTGTGATGTTACACTTGCAAGAGTCAAACGACTATGACGCCATAAGTAGGTTTTGCCATAAGTGTCGCTATCGATAAAAATAAGTTATTCTAGTCTTGGGCTGAGTCCGTAGTGTTGTGCTGTGATGTTTTGCTGTTAATAAACTTGTTGTTTTCACGAATATACAAAAGTTTATTACTTACTTTTTCGGGGAATGAGATATTGTCAGCAATCTGTTTTATTATTCTAGTACTATTTTATTCAAGTATCTCTGTATATTCGTCCACAAACGGATCCGAAATTGTAAGAAAACGAGGAAAAGGGACCGACAATTCACTGCACGTTTTCTTTGATTTCAATATATTAACAAACATATTATATTGCGATAAGTGTTCAATTTCTGCTATTAAGCGAGGAACAATGGAAAAGAAGGGTATTATATACCACGTAAGAAGAGCGGAAGAAAAGGATCTTGATGCATTGTGGGAAATGGAGCTGGTGAGAAATCATAGTATCAAAGTCGTATCAAATTGCCGCGAGAATTGCGCTTCAGTCACAGATGGACTGCGATCTGTGGAGACTGTTGAAGTTGCACTCAATCATTGCGGGTCCATTCATGTTTAGAATGTTCCCTGCCTAGGGTGCGGTTACTGGTGGTGCATGTTGACCATCGCCATACGAAGCGCCGTTGTTTGATTTTTTTGCTGCTTCCGGCAATGATTGCTTAGTCTGAATTTCAATGAAAAAATTTGAAAATATTTGCATGTCACAATGCGCTGCAATCTATCAATGGTTCCTCGACAACAAATCATAATTGTCACTTTGCTGGTACAGTTCCCAAATAGAAAAATCTATTTGATTTCCAATTACATGCTCATTTAGCATGGGCCACCGATTGCCATGACTAGGCCAGTCCCCATATACATGAAATGCAGACTATTTGATTAAGCGATGCCCAGGTTAAGGTTTGAGCTAATTAAAATCATTTATATTTGATACATATCAAATATTCGATTTCGAGTTATTAGTAGGAATGTCCAAATTATAAGATAGTGATTTGAGAATTCACAAAAGTAGTCTGTTCGATTTTTATGCCGTTTCGATTTTAAAATTATCTGGAAAAATATTTTTGTGCATTTAATATAAGAGTATGATTCGATTCTGAAATAAAAAATATTCGATTTCGGCCAGCCCTAGTTGTAAGACATTTTAGCTCATGATCGAAATGTGTTGATGGTTTTTTAAAATTTTAACTAATTGGTGTGTTTTGTTTTTACAGGAAATGAGAGAAAGTCAAAAGGAAATGTCCATCGAGCTTCAAACACGTGAAGGTATGAGGTCTTTCCATGAATCAAATGACCATTATTTCACCTTATAAAATTATCAATGTGTATTTTGTTATCTAATTGCAAAATTATCTTGCGGCTTGGTCGATGTAAATGTCGATATTAGGATTTGGTACAATGGCGAAAAATGGCTATAGTTTTTCTGCTGCAATAGGGAATAGCCGAATAGCGGTATTGTCGATATATTCCTCCTTCATTATTTTTGACCGTTTTCCATCGCCCTGCTAATCAGGATCCATCAGTCAGTCATGTTAAACAAAAACTTATTACCACAAACATTTCTGACTGGTATGTCTCTTCTTGGCAAAATGATGGAAATTTTGATTTTGATTGCACAAGACACAGCAAAAGGTACAGTCTAGAATGGTTTTGTCGATTAAGCAACAACATTACGAGCGTGTTGGTATAGTTTTGAATTTGGAAATTGTGAACCCGAAGTAGAGTTGGATCCCAGTCAAAAAAAATCCATCAATTCTTCTCATGTTAAGCATGAATCACTGTTGGATCGCGTCGTTGAGGCGCGGTCCGTCGGTGAATCATGTGTGGCGAAATAAATTATCAATTATCTGATACGGATCTTCGGCGAGCCTCGATCTTTCGTGAAGAAGTTTCGGTTCGACCTTTTCACTCATTTTTCTCGTGCATGGGACGTGGTTGGTGAAGGAAGTCGTAACTAACGGCTACTTGCACCAAATTTCTTCAATAACCAAGTCTTAAACCCATCATCCATAAAACGATGCTACTATCTGACAAAGATGTGAAACCGTGTAATGCAGTTCAAATATTTGTTTTCAATTTTTTACTTTCTAGTCGGTAGCAAGCGGTGAATGGGAAAGGTCGTACTATTATACACGAATTCCCAAATTACCTCCGGCGTATAAAACCATGCCCATCAGTCGACCAGGGTTGTAATAACTTTGGTGGTCTTGTTCTCACCAGAAAGTGCACGCCTGTCCGATAATACTAAACATTTTCGTTCATAAGTGACAAGAAACAGAAAAACATTGGCAAATGTCGTTTGTTTAGTATGGCCTCGGTGGCGTGATCCATCAGTGATAGAGTGTAAATAAGGACTTGCTCACGCTGGTGACTGTTAAAAAATCACTCGTTTTTTCTTGTACTAATATAATCATATAATATGATACTAATATAACAGAAACGATATGTTTCAGCACAACGGCAAGATTTGTTTGGAAAGACTCCAAAAGCATGGGTACTGATTCTCGAAATCTCCGACGCAGAGGAGAAAAATAACGTTCATGCTGTCGGATATACAATTTGTTATTACGGGTATTCAGCTCGTTACAGGAAAAGGACTTTTGTGGAAGATATTTTTGTAAAAGAAAAATACAGACGCGTTGGTTATGGTAGAGCTTTGATGAATGAAATAATCAAGGTAGATATGGTGCTGTAAAATGCAGTGTCGGTATCAAAAATAGGCTTAATTTTAAATAAGCTTAGCAGGTATACCTTTTTTGGTCCGACATCCCTGTCAATGAAATGTGTCACTCGCCATTTTGCTGGTTCCCCCAGCGATACATTTATTCAATTGAATGGATCACCATGGGCGATCTGCCATGGTACATCGTACGAATAGTAAGTTTACAATGCTATGTAACAGTTGCATTCACTGGCGGAAAACAATGGCCCCCAGGCCGGACCCTAACCGCAACTAAAATCTGCAAAAAATATTAAATTGTGGAACAAATAGACCAAATCTTGTTCGCATTTTAGTGCGTATCTCTCCTTTTCAGTCTTTTAATCGCATTAAGTGCTTTCAATTTGTAGTTGGTTGAAATTTGTTGTTGGTCTCTGAAAAATAGCCAAAAAATTCTTGCGCGTCTTCGTCGCATACTTTCGTTAGTCTGAAACTGTCAATTTTTCATTTTATTTCCAGGTTTCTGAGAAGGAAAGTTCACATGCAATATTACTCGAATGTTACCCGTGGAATGAATCGGCAATGCAATATTACAAATCTTTTGGATTTCAAGAATGTAAAACAAAATTGTTAGGATTACATATGGAAACGTTACGTAAAATTGATGTGAAATCTTTCTAACAGTGATTTGGACGCGATCATATTGAAGATCCTGGCGAGGAATGGAACCATGTTAAGAGACTGCAAAGGATTATTACTATATATTTGAAAGTAATAAATTTCAGAAAATTATAAAATAGAGAGCATCAATTGTAAAATAGACTACATCAAAATTTAATATTATAATCGTAATCATGAGGAATAGAGATATTACGTTAGAGATCGGGCATAGTCGGTGCGTATCACGTGCGTTGTAGGTACCGATATGTCAATTGCATCTATCGGAACCGCGTTATATTTGACATCCTTCTTCAAATAGGGTTGGATTTCTATTAAATATCCATTGAGTTTTTGATTCCATTACTATTGATGTATGTACCCTGCCTTGGTTTTTCCATGGCTCGCGCAAAATAATGTATCCTTAAAATGCATACATCCTTACTCGAGTCATGGGCAGAGACGACCAATCATTTCGATCCGTGATTTAGCGAAGTATGAATTAATGGATTGAATTTCTAAAAATCAGAATCAGTAAAAAAGAATTTGTGTGAAAAACTAAAACTTTGACGTTACTGAAACGTTTCGTGTGTTATGTATTCGTTGGTATGATATGACAAGCGCACTTAGTAAAAATGCGACTCACTTAACGAAACATGTTCAGACAAATATTATACGACTAGAAAATCGTGGGCTCATCATTATGTGGTGTTAAATAACGCCTTTTAATTCTTCTAGAAGCCGATGTCTTTGATATCGACATAAACTGATACGCTACCCGAACATGGTTACGTAACGCCGTGATGTTGAATGATGGCGACGACTTCGTTCGTGTATTGACGAAAGACGTAAGGACGCAATATGTGAGTCAGAGCCGATCGCCAACTTTTTGAATTACGCCGAAAGTTGATCATACAAAAGTTGCGATAAAACTGTTTTAAACGGATCTCAAATTTCATTTAACTATCGATAGAAAAGTGAATTGATCGTCCCTTATAGGGGAATATTGATAAAAATTAACGAATTCCATAAACATTGAATAAACTCCTACATTTTTAAAAACAGTAATGGAATATTTCAACAAAAAATTAATCATTTTCCAAGGGTTTTGTGTAGTCAACATTCTGAAGTTTCATTTTCCATGCTAAACTCTAGAATACCTATAATTGATGAAAAGTTATACAGCTTTAAACTCGTGTAAAATTTCCATGATTTGCGACTTGTTCGAGACAGAGCCGTGGGCGCTCAGGTTGAGAGAGTATCGTCGTTCTGACGCGTCCGAATCCTACGAGTTGACAGCACAGTTTATTTGATTAATGACGTACGGATGGTTATTTTCGAAATATACGCAGAATCCCAACAAACTGAATCAATTTTCGTTCAACGTCAGCAGCCCATCCAGAAATACCTTTGCACCCCGTTCTTGTTAAGTTTGAGTCACTGATAGATCGTGCAGTCGAGACGCGGTCAATCTGTGTTTCGAACATGACAAATTTTTGATCAAGACAAACTTTTTTTCGAACCTTACCATTAAAAGAATACTTGCTCGAATCATCCTGATCGGACGTGTATGCTAAATAAGTCATTGATGAGTAGTGTGTAAGTAAAATCCAACAATAAACTTCATATTCTCAAGCTTTGTGAGTATGCGGATTTCAGAATCGCCCCAACGTTTCTTTTGCGTGGTAAGCGGTGAATAGAAGGAAACAAAGCAGTAGATCGTTTTATCATTCCTGAGTAGATACGACAAACCACACTTTAATATCATAGCGAATCAGATCTGGCCTGGAAAATCCTCGATATATTAGCAGCAAAATTATCTATTCTTTCAAATCACAATTCCGATAAAATATACAAATCAATAAACAAATTATAATAACATTGTTTTGGCACCCAAAAGCAAAAATACCAGAAAACGCTGAAATTTTAACCGCTAACACACCTTGTTTGAAATGAATAATAATATTTTAAATCCCTAATGTTTAGTTAATTTAATTAAAAAATAAAGTTTCGACCAGAAAAATTTTCTTTTGACTCCGAAAGATGTTCACTTTCTGTGGCTGAACAACGTATTTCGGTAGTATTGCCAATTTTTCAATTGCATATCATTACGTCAGCATGCCCCACTGCAGGGTGACATTTGCCAGAATTTTGTTCGTCTTTAGATATTCAATATCTTCATGTGATTCTCCTCAGATGGACAAAAAAACCCAAAACCATCTACACTGAAATAGAGCTCAGGTTTTCAAACTTGCCATACAAATACGCAAATTTCTACGCTATAAAGTTTTAAAAAAAAAACATTTAAATCACGATTTTGCTGCAAAATGGGAAAAATATATTCAAATATCAGAAATTCCGTTTGTATGTGACTTTAACCATGAGGACAACCCCGCCCCTTTTAAAACATCCCTTATCTTCTATATTATCATTTATTCATTCAATTAAAGGTTAAAAAAAAATTCACTTTTAAGATCATTCACTGTACCTCTAAATATGCTAGCCAGCACTCGACTATCCCATCCAGCATATGCTCAAAAAGATTTTCCGTAATAAGAAGTCAATGTTAAATCAAATATTCATAAGGATAAGCAAAAGGTAAAACATAACACGATTAGGTAAAAGATAACGTGATTCAATTTCAAAATCACTATAACAGGGTGACAGAACCTTGGTTTTCTTCGGGTGTCTGAAATGTTTGTTATTTTTTGGATGTACAAAAAAGCTACAAAACCGTTAATACTGCTGTGACTTTGAACCTTTTTTATAGGTTGGTAGCTACCAGCCTCTCCAAAGAGATATAAATTTTTTAGCGCAACATTTATCATGTAATATTGTCCACCTGTTAACTTTCTTCTGATGGAACTCATTTTTTCCAGGCTTCCGAGTAACTGAGTAGTTGGCATTCTGTCAGTTTGCACTAGACTTGATAGAAATTTGTGAACAGCCTTTACCGCAAGCTATCCTGAATAAATTCTAAGTTATCGAAATAATAACAACACTAGATAAAAGCATTAAATTAATAAATCATTAATTACAGTGTAGTCAAGCAGATATTCCTGCTCACGAGAAGGAAAAAATATGACCAATAATAAATTATAACATTTGTTCATCCAGGGACAATCACAATATCCGACTTTTGTATAATTCGAATTGCTTTCAAGTGTACTGTACGGCACATTTTAGCAGGAACATTATTAATATTAATGTTGTTCAAAGTATTAGATTAGATTTTATGTCAAAGAATCCATATATTATTGAATTAGACGCAGTGATTAAAAATCGACACCCAAGACAAAAACTATCCGAATTTGTAGAAAATATGCAAGTTTTGATGTACGTTACAATTTTCTGAAAAGAAATTATTGTCTGTTTATTATAAGGCTGGAAATACGATTTTGCCAGATATACTTAAGATCAGGAATTGGTATATATGTACTACCAGATGAGTATTTTATTAGGCTGACAATATTAGTTTCACAGAAATTATTAAATTTATTCAACCCACAACACAATTAGCTATTAGCAAAATTTTAGAATTCAACTCTCCATATCACTTCAGCTATATTGCCTTAACCCCAAATACCGAACACAAATCTCATGCAGCATGATGATGACCAACAGTGATGAAAACTACAGCATAGGATTTGCAAACATTTGTACGAGACCACTATCTGGTGCAGATGTCATGATCAATTTCTGAGCTTCTCTGAACTTGGGATGTTTTGCATCTCCAAGTAATTGCAATAAAACAGTTTCTGAAGTAGTGATGTACGCCCCCATTTGTCGCATTGTTGACAAGGCGAATAATCTGTCGGTTTGGCTTCTTGAAGAAACAGCATCTGCAACGACATGTACTTCATAATCTCTTTCCAATAAATCTGCCGTTGTACGAAGTATGCATGCCTGTGTTTCAATCCCACAAAGAATCATTGATTTTATATCCTTATTCTTTTCTAGCTCGTGTTGAATACTTGGTACCATGGAAAAGCATGTTTTTTCGAATTTTTTCGCATGGCTAAGATCCCCGAGATCTTTTACTGTGGGTCCCAGACCTTTCGGATACTGCTCCGTGACATAAGTCGGAATACTCATAATTTTTGCCAATTCAGACATTCTTTTTGCAACACTTATAATTTCAGGATAGTATACAATATTTCCAGCAAATTTCTCTTGCATGTCACAGAGCAAAAGAGATGTTGAACGTTCACATAGTCGCCCAAGTTTTTTAGTGGCCATTGTTTGAGATCGGTAAGTAATTTATGCTAGTTTCCTAGTTTTCACGCTACCGATAAAGGAAAAAATTGTCGAGATTTTGCTTTAATCAGCAACGGGGAAGAAAATATTACAGTCATGAAGTTAATAATTTTAATGTAGTACCATACTATTTAAAGTCTGATCGATACCGGAATTTGAGGTCGATACTAACATCTTATATAACGGCCACCCTGGGCCGATAAACAGATACTGGGGGGGCCGATAATATTCATCTTTGACAATGCAAATGAGAATATAAAATAAAAATAAATTATTTAAAGAGCTGATGAGAGTGAACCCCTTCACCAAAAGAACGAAGTGAAAATCAATCAGAACGATATTACTATGAATAATAGTTTTTTGGCCCAATTTTGACTGTCGTGCTTGTTTATGTGATCATGTCGTGGCTGGCGTACGTTGTGATTGGGCAAGTATGGACATTCCCTGACCTTTGAGTGATAATAATAACAAATTAAATGACAAAATTTACATGCCCAGGATGAAAAACTATCATCAAGAATCACTAGAATGATAAGCGTGAGAAGTGGTTACGAAAGCATATCTAAGATTGAATCAATTTGACCCTGTATGGAGTATTGCTGTCACATTTTGGGCAGTGCCGCTGCCACTGTTCTTAGCATGCTCGATCGTATTCAACAGCGTGTGGTCAATATGATTGGTCCTAATACTTTCCTGCAGTCTGCAAAGTTTGACACACCGCCGCAACGTTGCCTCGCTATGTTTATTTTACAGATGTTATAATGGTCTTTGTTCAAAATAGCTTTCTGCTCTCGTTCCTCAGAACAAAATTTTTAATCGATCAACACGATTGGCTACCAATTCGCACCTATTCACTGTGGAGGTTCCACAATGTCACAAACAGTTTTATGCAAGAAGCTTTTTTCCAAGAATATCAAAACTTTGGAATTCCTTGCCTTCTTGCTGTTTTCCTGATTGTGTTGATCTACAAGGATTAAAACTCGCGTTAATAGACATCTATCAGGGATGGGGGTTCTTTAGTTCCTGCTCCTTTTATGTAGGTCTTTGCACTTTAGTGGCTCCAGGAGAATTTTCAAGTTTGATTCTTCTTCTGTGTCCTTGCTCTGAGCGAATTTCAATAAAAAAAAAAAATAAAAAATACCAAGCGAGCAAGACATTTATTCAGTGAATTGAACATCCCGGGTTAGGATGCGTCGCTTGCAACATGGGAAATTTTCAGGATAATCAGATATATGGTACTAAACTTCATGAGACCCGAATCTATTCCGGAACAACGTCGAACGTTACTGGTTATGTGGCGCCTGTTGGCTGCGCGGGCCGACACTTGGAACGCAACGCCCAACGTTAGACCTCAACTCTGAACTAACCACTGCGAAGCTAGCGGAAATTAAAACTGACAGAATCGCATCTAGTTCCTATGCATTTTTATCAGTGTTCCCTTCACATGATATACGACTTTTAACTAAGATTCACTCAGAGCAAGGTCACAAGAGACAAATCATACTTGAAAATTCTCCTGAGGCCACCAAAGTGCCAAGAGCTACATGAAATGCAGAAATTGGAACTAAGGAGTCCCCATCACCCATCATCAAAATAGAAAAAAAGAACATTCACAAACATCTTATTATGAACGAGAACAGAAACAACCCCGGGGTAAATCTACGAGAACCATAAAAAAGTGCAAAAAGGAAAAGTTAATTAAACTTTGGAAAATTTAAACGGAAAACTAACCGGGAAATTTGGGTCATATTAAAAATTTCCTAATTTCCATGAATCTAATAACGACAACATTTCAGTACTATGAGGTGATAGATAAATATATTTCGCATGTACTCAGCGAATTAGAACGACAGCGGAACGTTTTAAGGTTAAAAACAAACTTTTATTTTCCTGATACCTTTAGTTTAGCCAGTTAAGGCAAGTCGCCTATGGGAATACTTTAATTTTACTACTAAACATTCGAACCACGCCAAACAGACTTTTAAAAGGAACCCAATTATTTCAGAGGTGGAAGGCCCGTCCAGTGGCAGGTTTCATATCGCGAAAAAAGTGTAGGTTGAATAAGGCCTATTCCTGCTAATATTGGTCCTACAGACATGTCCCTGGGCTCAAACGGCGACGTGGTACAAACATTTGCTCTAAAATTGATAGTTTTTGAGATACTTGACAAAATAAGATATAACCTTTCCACTGTAAAATAACGATATTCCGTCTTTTCTCATCTGGCCTAAATTGATTCACCTTTTTTTGTTGAATTTTATTTATTGACATTTGCCCAAAAAATTGCAATATACCAAATATTTTAGAAATCGAGAGGAACATTAACATTTTGTAAATATAGGGGTTTTCTGCACGAACATAGCACAAGGGCACTTGAAAAGTTACTGTCGACAACGACAGTATTCCAAGCGATTTGTACTTTATTTTCACATACTTGCACGCCCCAAATTTTAATAGGTGGACATGGAGTGTTGAGGAGACTGTTAAACTAAATTCATGTAGCCGAGTGATGGCAAAATGATAGTTTTAGTATAATAAAAGCGCCTCGCGGCTCGGAGGAAGTTCCCTCTGAGACATCCAGGTATGTATGTTATTTATTTATAGGCTGTCAGCTGATACTGTCAGGCTCGTTCCCGCGCTTTTATGAATATCCCCGCGTTTTCCTGATTTATTCCAGTTTTATCTCATTGTGGGACTGTCAGTTGATGTTTCAGTGTTTAGTAAATGCCGAGATATATTTAGATATGTTAGGAAACTGTATGTTGTCTTTTTCTACTGCCAGTTAGTGATCTCTAGTCTTTACTATGTCAATTTCTACTTGTGTATGAAAAGGTGATTAGCCCTTTCGGTAGTCGTAATGGCATATGACGTAATTTTTTGTTTTCATGTGTATTTTGATATTAGTTGGAGTATTTGACTGTATTAGGTTTCAGCTTTAATATTCATGTGTACAATAAATTAGAAAATCTGTGGTGAACCACGAAGGCTGTGTGATCCATCAACTCGCGATTGGTTTCTACCTCCACCTTTCCGTATTCTTCGGGTGATTTCGTCTGTCAATTTGTTCGTAAATTGTATTCTCAGTGGTCTCAAGGACTGTCAATTATCGAACCGGATATTTTTGGTTGTGGCTTTCCTCAGCGCCCATTTCACGTACGCCACAGTAGTATTGGTTAGTTTATTATCAGATAAACCCTAACAGTCGTCCGAAGAAAATGTGATTATAAGGAACTAAAAAGGATTTTTAATTTCTTAGGAATATCTTTATTGAGGTATTTATGTATACTGGAATTCCAATTGCCATTAAATGTTAAATCAATTGGCAAAATACGCACACCATTCAAAACCATACTGCTGTATTGATGATTTCCAACCAACTCTCACAGTTGCTGCAAGACAAGATGTCTGAAGCTCGATTGTCGTCGAGTGTCTGAAATGTTCATGACATTCTTTTCCGGACGTACAAAAAGCTTCAAAACCATAATCCGCTATTTTCATAGCAGCATTGATAATCCTGAACCTTTCCGTACAGTTTGTTTGATACCAGATATCTGGATTTGCTCTTAGTAATCGAATAGCACTGTCACTGGTCCGAAGTTCACAGAAAAATTCAGGTTTCGAAAGTGACAGGTGCAGCGAACGGCGGATTCGAGGATGACAAACCCACTTCCTATGCGTGTCCGGAGACTAAATAGGGAAAAGTCGCAATGCTACCCCCTATATCAGTATAGCTAACTCTCATCAGTTGATAAAATTCTCTATTAATGTGTTTATATGTTAATGTGTAGCTTCACTGTACGAATTTGATACCTTGATTTGCCTGTTAATATTATACAAATGCAGGATTTCTTTGTTCCATCCAAGCTAGAATTTGACCTTCATAAATTTGCACACCCTGTCTTATATGGCGTTTATGACCAACTGCTGAGGCAATTCGAGAACAAGCGCATAATAGAATGTTTTTATCGTTAAAAGATGATAATAACGACATGATTTGCTTTACAAGGCGTTAAATAGAGCGTATTTCATTGAGAATATAATTAGTGTTAGTGCTCCAGGCACGATCAAGCGTGGTAAAAATGATTGACTTGAACCATGTTTTGAGCAGGGGCGAACCGCTACATCTCATGCATATTCGTGGGGAATCACGATGACACCGTGTGCAGTATAACGAATTTCCTTCCACTTTTAACCAAATCCACCAAAAAACCAACGTTCGCTTCCTCCAACATATCAAAACAGTTGTATTGATCAATCTCAGAATCTCCTTCGAAAATTGACAGAATATAGGTTGCATAGGCAATATGAAATTCCTGTTCTCAGCCAAAACTTTTCTCCTAGGTAATTTTATCAGCCATGAAATTGAATACAGTTTGATTCGCATCATTTATCAGTAAGGTTAAAAAATGCTCAGTACAAATAGTACGGTATTTCACCTAGTCTTAAGAATATATAACTTGTATACATAACCTAGCTTAATAACTTTTACCGTGTTTCCGTTTGGATATTTTACCGAGAAAGTTCACTAGGTAAATCTACCACCTGGCTGAAATCAAAGACGACGAGACGATCAGAGATGCTTCTAGAAGCGTATTTCCACCCCTTTACCGATCGAGAAAACCCGGCCTTGATCTCTAACGCTAACGCTCTTTGATCGCTACCCGGGTTCTTAGATTGGCGATGGCATGGCACATAAGTAGAGATAAATGTCGTAATATTGTAGCAACTTCGGAATCTGTAACAAAATTCTTTTTTTGTTCCACTTTTCAGAAGTATGGACTAAATGCAGTGAAATTGAGATTTTTAAATTTTCCCGAACAAATCTCGAATTCATATTTGCTGAGTTTTTCTGCTTATCAGGATAAGAAAAATAACGTAAATATATATTAAAAACGAATTGTTGGACATTTTTGCGTAAACAGGTAAATACCTGGAGACAGTGGTGTATTCAGAACCGTGAAGGGGGGGAGGGAAAAATTATCGAGGACAATTTATGACGTCAAATTGGGCACCGCAGGCCCAACAACTTCCCTTGAAAATAGCGTTTTTATAGTATAATATGACACAAACTGCGCCAGAGAAAATGTGGATTTCAGAGCTTAAAATAGGCTGAATCTGCGAGAAAATTTCGTAATTTTCTACGTTTTAAAGCACTTTAAGTGTAAATTTGGGATTTTTTTGGTCGGCGAAGGGTGGGCAATTACACCAAAATCTTACTCCCCAACCCTTCCGAAATATGCTAGTGCCTGGAGACCTGCGAAATAAATGGGAAGCTAAATTTGGGCCAATGTGTGGAATAGCCTAATATTCGCGCAAATATTCAAGCTTTAATACACTGAACAAGGACTCAAGTGCTGGATGGCATAGGCGCGAAGGCAACCGAAGGTTTGCTATGACGCACGAAATTCGTAGTCACGTGACCCACACACCACATGTATTTTCACCTTTGTAACACCAATTATTGCTCATATTTCCCTCTTATCAGTCCAATGAAAAATATCCAACTATCCTGCCTTTTAAAAACGAAACTTTTCATCAATTGAATTTTAAATAAATATTATAAAATTAATATTTTAGCTCCCATTATGGTCTCCCTTAAATTTCGATGAAATGTTCATGACATTCTTTTCGGACGTACAAAAAGTTTCGAAACCATAATCCGCTATTTTCATAGCAGCATTGATGATCCTGACCCTTTCCGCAGTTTGTTTAATACCAGATGTCTGGATTTGCTCTACTAATCGAATAGCACTGTCACTGGTCCGAAGTTCACAGACAAATTCAGGTTTCGAAAGTGACAGGTGCAGCGAACGGCGGATTCGAGGATGACAAACCCAATTCCTATGCTTGTCCGGAGACTAAATAAGGAGGAGTCGCAATGCTACCCCTTATATCAGTATATCTAACTCTCATCAGTTGATAAAATTCTCCAATAATGTGTTTATATGTGTAGCTTCATTGTACGAATTTGATACCTTGATTTGACTGTTAAAATTATACAAATGCAGGATTTCTTTGTTCCATCCAAGCTAGAATTTGACCTTCATAAATTTGCACACCCTGTCTTATGTGGCGTTTATGACCAACTGCCGAGGCAATTCGAGAACAAGCGCATAATAGAATGTTTTTATCGTTAAGAGACGACAATAACGACATGATTTACTTTACAAGGCGTTAAATAGAGCGTATTTCATTGAGAATATAATTAGTGTTAGTGCTACCGGCACGATCAAGCGTGGTAAAAATGATTGACTTGAATCAATGTTTTGAGCAGGGGCGAACTTCTACATCATGCATATTCGTGGGGAATCACGATGACACCGTGTGCAGTATAACGAATTTCCTTCCACTTCTGACCAAATCTACCAAAAAACCAACGTTCGCTTCCTCCGACATATCAAAACAGTTGTATTGATCAATCTCAGAATCTCCTTCGAAAATTGACAAAATATAGGTTGCATAGGCAATATGAAATTCCTGTTCTCAGGCAAAACTTTTCTGCTAGGTAATTTTAACAGCCATGAAATTGAATACAGTTTGATTCGCATCATTTATCAGTAAGGTTAAAAAATGCTCAGTACAAATAGTACAGTATTTTACCTAGTCTCAAGAATATATAACTTTTATACATAACCTAGTTTAATAACTTTTACCGAGTTTCCGTTTAAATATTTTACCGAGAAAGTTCACTAGGTAAATCTACCACCTGACTGAAATCAAAGACGATGAGACGATCAGAGATGCTTCTAGAAGCGTATTTCCACCCCTTCACCGATAGAGTAAACCTGGCTTTGATCTCTAACGCTCTCTGATCGCTAAACGGGTTCTTAGTTTGGCGATGGCCCGGCACATAAGTAGAGATAAATGTCGTAATATTGTAGCAACTTCGGAACCTGTAACAAAATTCTCTTTTTTGTTCCACTTTTCAGAAGTATGGACTAAATGCAGTGAAATTGGGATTTTTAAATTTTCCCAAGCAAATCTCGAATTCATATTTGCTGAGTTTTTCTGCTTATCAGGATAAGAAAAATAACGTAAATATATATTAAAAAATGAATGGTTGGACATTTTTGCGTAAACAGGTGAAATACCTGGAGACAGTGGCGTATTCAGAACCGTGGGGGAGGGAAAAATTATCGAGGACAATTTATGACGTCAAATTGGGCACCGCAGGCCCAACAACTTCCCTTGAAAATAGCGTTTTTATAGTATAATATTACAAAAACTGCGCCAGAGGAAATATGGATTTCAGAGCATAAAATAGGCTGAATCTGCGAGAAAATTTCGTAATTTTCTACGTTTTAAAGCACTTTAAGTGCAAATTTGGGATTTTTTTGGTCGGCGAAGGGTGGGCAATTACACCAAAATCTTCCTCCCCAACCCTTCCCAAATATGCTAGTGCCTGGAGACCTGCGAAATAAATGGGAAGCAAAATTTGGGCCAATGTGTGGAATAGCCTAATATTCGCGCAAATATTTAAGCTTTAAAGCACTGAGCGAGGACTCAAGTCCTGGATGGCATAGGCGCGAAGGCAACCGAGGGTTTGCTATGACGCACGAAATTCGTAGTCACGTGATCCACACACCACATGTATTTTTACCTTTGTAACACCAATTATTGCTCATATTTCCCTCTTA
Organism: Styela plicata; assembly: GCA_963675895.2. Lineage (NCBI taxonomy): Eukaryota > Metazoa > Chordata > Ascidiacea > Stolidobranchia > Styelidae > Styela > Styela plicata. The sequence continues at coordinate 7,720,262 of OZ023152.1, forward strand.
TCAGTTCAATGAAAATATCCAACTATCCTGCCTTTTAAAAACAAAACTTTTCATCAATTGAATTATAAATAAATATTATAAAATTAATATTTTAGCTCCCATTATGGTCTCCCTTTAATTTCGATGAAATGTTCATGACATTCTTTTCGGACGTACAAAAAGTTTCGAAACCATCATCCGCTATTTTCATAGCAGCATTGATGATCCTGAACCTTTCCGCAGTTTGTTTGATACCAGATATCTGGATGTGCTCTAGTAATCGAATAGCACTGTCACTGGTCCGAAGTTCACAGACAAATTCAGGTTTCGAAAGTAACAGGTGCAGCGAACGGCGGATTCGAGGATGACAAACCAACTTCCTATGCTTGTCCGGAGACTAAATAAGGGGGAGTCGCAATGCTACCCCCTATATCAGTATATCTAACTCTCATCAGTTGATAAAATTCTCTATTAATGTGTTTATATGTGTAGCTTCATTGTACGAATTTGATACCTTGATTTGACTGTTAAAATTATACAAATGCAGGATTTCATTGTTCCATCCAAGCTAGAATTTGACCTTCAGAAATTTGCACACCCTGTCTTATGTGGCGTTTACGATCAACTGCTGAGGCAATTCGAGAACAAGCGCATAATAGAATGTTTTTATTGTTAAGAGATGACAATAACGACATGATTTACTTTACGAGGCGTTAAATAGAGCGTATTTCATTGAGAATATAATTAGTGTTAGTGCTCCAGGCACGATCAAGCGTGTTAAAAATGATTGAATTGAATCATGTTTGGAGCAGGGGCGAACCGCTACATCATGCATATTCGTGGGGAATCACGATGGCACCGTGTGCAGTATTACGAATTTCCTTCCACTATTAACCAAATCCACCAAAAAACCAACGTTTGCTTCCTCCAACATATCAAAACAGTTGTATTGATCAATCTCAGAATCTTCTTCGAAATATGACAGAACATAGGTTGCATAGGCAATATGAAATTCCTGTTCTCAGCCAAAACTTTTCTCCTAGGTAATTTTATCAGCCATGAACATGAATACAGTTTGATTCGCATCATTCATCAGTAAGGTTAAAAAATGCTCAGTACAAATAGTACAGTATTTGACCTAGTCTCAAGAATATATAACTTGTATACATAACCTAGTTTAATAACTTTTACTGAGTTTCCGTTTAGATATTTTACCGAGAAAGTTCACTAGGTAAATCTACCACCTGACTGAAATCAAAGACGATGAGACGATCAGAGATGCTTCTAGAAGCGTATTTCCACCCTCTTTACCGATCGAGCAAACCTGTCTTTGAAATCTTTGATCGCTACCGGGTTCTTAGATTGGCGATGGCATGGCACATAAGTAGAGATAAATGTCGTAATATTGTAGCAACTTCGGAGCCTGTAACAAAATTTTCTTTTTTGTTCCACTTTTCAGAAGTATGGACTAAATGCAATAAAATTGAGATTTTAAAATTTTCCCAAGCAAATCTCGAATTCGCCTTTGCTAAGTTTCCTGCTTATCTGGATAAGAAAAATACCGTAAATATATATAAAAAAACGGATGGTTGGATATTTTTGAAACAGCCTGCAGAAAAGCCGTGAAGGGGGGGTGGGAATAAAAATTATCGAGAAAATTTCGTCAAATTGGGCACCACAGGCCTAACAACTTTCCTTGAAAATAGCGTTTTTATAGTATAACTTTACAAAAATTGCGCCGGAGGAAATGTGGATTTCAGAGCTTAAAATAGGCTGAATATGCGAGAAAATTTCGTAATTTTCTAGGTTTTAAAGCACTTTAAGTGAAAATTTGGGATTTTTTTGGTCGGCGAGGAGTGGGCCATTACATTAAAATCTCCCTCCCCAACCCCTCCCAAATATGCTAGTGCCTGGAGACCTGCGAAATATATGGGAAGCAAAATTTGGGTTAATGTGTGGAATAGCCTAATATTCGCGCAAATATTTAAGTTTTAAAACACTGAGCGAGGACTCAAGTCCTAGATGGCATGGCCGCGAAGGCAACCGAGGATTTGCTATGACGCACGAAATTCGTAGTCACGTGACCCATACACCACATGTATTTTCACCTTTGTAACACCAATTATTGCTCATATTTCCCTCTCATCAGTCTAATGTAAAATATCCAGCTATCCCGCCTTTTAAATCAATCATCAAAATCTTTTCATTAATTGAATTATAAATAAATAATATAAAATCGATATTTTAGCTCCCATTTTGGTCTCCCTTAAATTTCGAGAAAAGAGAGGCAAATTCTCCGAGCTCGAACTCGTATGCCTCAGTTTTTATTGTGTTTTAATAATGTATTTTTCAAAACTGTGAATTTTGAAGACCAATTGGGAAATTTCATAAACGAATTGGCTTTTCTTATCTCATATTTAGCTACATTCGTTGTTCACTTCATGGTGGCCGATCATGTGAATGGTTAAAAATATCTTGTGCTGTAACTCATCCCTGGTGACACGAGATTACCAAAACCTCGTTTAAAGTATGAAAACGCAAACCCGAAAAAGTTGTTACGTGCACGTTAGTTTGGATCTGTGAAGGTAAGCTGTTATACATGTGTAAAAGGTAAGTACAGGAAATTCGTGATAAACTCGAGCTTAATTTATGCAAACTAATTTAGGTAAGTTGTGATCAGGAAATGCGAGCTGTTGCGCTAATGCGCAATTGTGTAATGATCCAGGATGAGCTATATGAACCGTGAAGAAGGGTTGCTAAAAACGCAACAAGCACTTTGATTTTGACGAGGTAATTGCAAGCTGTTTTATACGATTTATAAGCTTAGGCTACAATTCAGTCATAGAAAGGAAAAGTATATTAGGATTGCAAAAAGTGTTCTTAAATCTTCGAAAACGTGATTCGGCACAGGACACAATGGATGTACATCCATATCACGATTGAACCATAATTTTAATCGATTCGATAATCTTTGCAATTCATTGATATTGAAATTTTCTACGTCAAAGAATCCAATCTGCCAATTATGCTACATAGAGTGACTTCATCTCGGCGGCGCAACCCAAAACGTACTACGCGTACTGAATATTTTTGACTAGTTTCGGCAAAAATTATAGTTTCTATTTTTCGATTTTACACATGAGCTATATTTTAAATTCCGACGATTTAAATACAAATATCCTTTTCAATACTTTTTTTCAAAAATATAGTCAGATTTAGAAAAATTAGATTCGAAATGGCGTGATTCGATATTCGATTAAAAAATAAATGTCTCTAAAATAGTCAACCGAACTTATGAGTGCGTTAAAAATTCGGATTCCAAGGATTCTGCATTCGGTCACAAAATTAGTAGTTACAGAATATTGCTTCAGCTTCTTTTATTTGTAAGTCGCATTCAATTTGACCGCTACGAAAACATGTTACCAATATTGTTCATGTTTGTAATATGTATACTGGGGAAAATTCTAGTCTCCCCCAATGTTAAACATTAGAAGGGCCGAAACGCCTGAATCACCAAAAATTATGACATAGTTGCAAGCAAACAATTTCCATTCTCTGGCGTTTTACCACCAAATTATATAACGAGAATATTTTTTCAGATAAAATTTTGCCGTGTTACGAAAAATGACTCAGAAACATTTCGAGCGTTTTTGCAGGTATAAAACTGTAAGTTTAACTTCTTCGTCGGCCAATCGATCTTCCCAATTGCGAAAGTCTTGCGCCGTCATCGATTGCCAATTAAGATCCTCATTTGTACCATGCTTTTTTGCTTTTGTTTGAACAATTGAATCTTCGAGCGAAAGAAGTGAATTAGAACAATTGTTGACTAACGGTTGAATGGAGGAATGTATAGGTCTAACCGCGGGTTGCACTAAAACCTACACGAATAAAAAAAATTGTTATTGATATTTATAAACAACAATGGCGATGCACGACTTTAAATAGTTCACATGCAATCCTATTTATTTTTCCAATTTCAAGTTTAATTTAAATGCACTGCGCTTATAGAAGGTAAGATCATTTTTAGACCACCAATAAAAATGAAGGTACTCATAGCCGGTTTGTATAAGACTGGCACCAAAAGTATGGGGGAAGCTATGAGAATTTTAGGCTACAGAGCAGCAGAACTTGAAGTATATTTTGGAGAACAATATGATGACTGGGAGAAGATTTATGTTGGGAAAGCTACTACTGAAGATTTCCAAAGAATGTTTAAAGATTACGATGCGGCGGGAGGTTACATAGCTGCTATGCATTGGAAAGAATTTCTAAAAGCTTTTCCTGATATTAAAGTAAGTGTGTGCATTACTTAATAGTTGTATATAAAAATATTTAAAATATATAAATGTTCCAAGATTGAAAAAATTTAATTTAAAAAATAAAAAACGAAAGGAAAAATCTTAAACGTTATCTCAATATTATATTGATATGTGTGTATATCAATATCATATACACAAAGTGGACATTGTCCTAGATCGCCAAAGACATTGTTCGATGAGACCTAGTCTACGGACTGGTCAGGTTGCGGTGACTTCCAGTCACAATATTTTAGTACTACAACTGTACTGCGCTGCAATTAGAAGTGTATAAAAACGTTGTAGAACAAAAAGCCGCTTTTGAATGATTATTTAATTCAAATTAAAAAAATTATAGAGCTATAGTGTTATATTCATTATAGTGGACTTGCCTATAGATGATTAATATTGCGTATATTGTGTCATTTCTTCCTCAAAAATAAAAATGTTGCTAAATTCGGTATTATACTGCTTTCGTACTTTGCAGATTATTCTTTTGGAGAGAGAATTTGAAAGTTGGTACTTGTCTTACAAAAATCAAATGGAAGGATACAATGAATCATTTTTATCTTTTCCACTTTCTGTGTTTTCACCAACTGCAAGAAGATGGTTTCATTTCCTTGAAAAGTTTAGTAAGTTTTTTAAACGCCGTGCAAGCAGCGTATAATAGGTGTAAACACACGCTTTAAATATGTAATCCCAATTTTAATTTTTTTTATTCCCAATTTCAATTTTTTTGTATATAACAAAATAAGAATAAGATTCTTCCTGTTCCAGCAGACAAAAAAAACACATAATTTTGTTAAGCTTGAGTCACTAATGGAATGCGTCGCTGAGGACGCGATTCCACTGTGGGTCTGGCTTGGCAAAATCAAATTTTCTGATAAGAGTTAAACAATGCATAAATGTGGGAATGACCATTGGTCATTTTGAATATTATTTTACACGGACCATTCGGTTGATCTCCTAGGTTTGAAGATTTGGGTTTTCTACCGATCCATGTCAGTTACTTCAGATGTAACAAACAATATTCTATAGCAGTTTCAATGATTTTGTACAGTTTGGTTGATACGAGACTTTAGAAATAGGACGTTCGAATCATTTGGCCGAGTATCAGTACACTACAGAGTATCACGAAATATTGTTCATTTGTTAAATTTTCTTCCGATGGACCCTGTTTTCTTTGGTTGTTTGAGCAGCAGAGCAGCTGACATTTTGCCAGTCTGATCTTACCCTATTCAATGAAGACAAGTAGTTATTCTTTTCTGCATTTAATAATTTTTGTAGTGACAAAATTATGGAACAAGGAAGAGAACAATTCATTCAGTATCAGAAAGACCATTCCTATATTGGACAAAGCAAGTTCAAGAAAACTTCATTATACTCACAGAGAAGATGTTGTAAAGGTAGGTCTTCTAATTACATAAAATCTTCGTATGGGAATGTGATTCAATTCAGCCTTTGAATTTTCACGATGCAAAAAATATTTCGCATTGCAATAGACGAGGGGCGTGAAAGAATTGGTTATACTATCTACTACGCATTTTACTTGACGAGATGAAAACAAAATTCTGAAATCGTTTTTGCCATTTGTGGGCCATTGGTGGAAGGCATCGACGAGTTGCGGTCCATCAACAGCCCATATCTGGCATAAAGTTCATCAACAACGTGTTTTCAAACTCTGGAAATATGCAATTACTGCAAATGAACTTAAATTTACTGTACTTTTGTCACAGTGGGGATGGGAATGAAGTCACTTTTGTCACATGGGAATGAAGATTTTAGTGGCAAATGATGACTATTCAACGGAATCTTATTTTTTTATTTTTAAAACAAGTTTATCATATATTACCTGGGAAGATTATATTTTCAAATCCAAATTTAGAGTCGGGGAACAACCAGATTATATTGATAAATACAATATAGACATTTTTGGAGATAAATTATAACCAGCCAAATTTCGGAATTCTATTTTTAAATCCCCCCCAAAAAATAGAGAATTTTGTGTGTAATACTTGAAAGTGCACTTTTACTGACATTGCCTACCCCACGTTTTCCAACCAACATCTCTCCTTTTTCAAAATGTGGCTGTTGATACGAGCATTTAGTCCTAATATATTTCCTGGGTTTCGCAAGAAGCGACCAAAAAAAAACAACAAAGAAGCGGTGTGAGTGGCCGTTAATTAGCTTTTTTTAGGCACTGCTTTCGGCCTTGAGTAGACTAAACTTCTATAAAAAAATATGTTTTCTTTGAAAATTTGTGATTTCGAATATTTCGTTTGCTATGTTTCCTGGCATACGAGAGAAAGTGCAGCTTAATAAAGCGCAAAGCCTTCATTACATGCATATTAATACTCCTCATACTTCAGGTAACGCTAGAGAGTTCTCACTCTCGTCCGAAGTGAAATAACACTGCCAACATTATTATGTTTCAGAACGCACCGCAAGATCAACTCCTCATATACAACGTAAAAGAGGGTTGGGAACCAATCTGCAAATTCCTTGGTCTTGAAACACCGAGTCGTCCTTTCCCGCATCAGAATAAAAATGGAACGATTGTTCAAAAGAGATTGAAATACGACCCCTATGTACCAAAGATGTATAAAGAAATGTACATCACCCTTGCGACTATATTTGTGATTTTAGGTTTTGTCGTCACTTTTGTTTTAAGATTCTGACTGCGATAGATCTAATCACGTGAAAAGAAAATTTCCATTAGAACTTATTTCCATTAGAAAATTTCCATTTATCGCAATTAATCTTTATCCAGTATCCAGTATTAAGTTTTGATATCGGGCCACAGCCGGATTAGGTAGCCATTGGTCCAGGGTTAATCTTGATGGCGGCGATGGTGTCCGATGTAGTCAAAGTGTGATATATTGTTTTCGTCTCCCTTAAAAATAAATTACTATAATATATATATACGACCTTTTACTCTTACTGGGTGATGTAGACTCCCGAGTTACCATAATGTCTTTCGCAAACAATACTTCATCTATTCCGTCTGGCGTGTTATTTATACTTGATACCATGTTGTAATACCATAAAAAATGCAGTAAAATAAGCGTTCGTACACAGTTATTTAACTGACTACATTAAACAATGGATTCTGTCTGTCAATTACAGGCTATTGACGGAACGCGCCTACGAGGTATTCAAACTTATTGACAAGACATTTGTGAAGTTTGGAAATATACAATACCCACAAATGCACAGTAAAATTACCCTACTTTGGTCACAGTGTACATACATACCCCAATATCTATAGCTTCAACTTAAAGTGGTTTTTATCAATTTTCAATATATGCTAATATTAAGTGCATAATTATCGTTGACACACAAAAATAAGTACTATTTCTTATATATAAGCAACTACCTCACATTTACATTTTACGTTATTATGATAAATACTGTTCGCGAATTCAAGTTAAATTACCTCGCTTAGAACATTAGATCTGGAGTGAAAATTTTATTGTACTTTGATGTGTAATTTTACCTATTTTTACCAATATATAAAAACATGGAGAGGAAATTTATTGTAATTTTCATTGTCTTTTTAATGTTTTAAATTGCTCGTTGAGACGGAACAGAAGTAAAGCTTTTGAAATCGAAAATGAGTATTTCTGTTTTTATGCTCGTTTTTTCTCGTTCAGAATTTTCCTAGCATTCTCCCATGTGTTGACTCTTTTAGCCATCCCTTAGAGTGGATCAACCTCAACAAGGTCCTCTACAGGTGGCACTAGTGGATAGGTTAGTGTCGTTAGTAAGATATCGAGGATTCCAAAACAGAAGTGACTGAACAATGAACAATCTGGCACAAAAAATTTTCAAATATGATATTTGGTAGGAATATATCGACAAATGAAAAAATAGCTCATATTTTTATTTCCTGTCAGAACTGACTACCTCCCTGTTTCATTATGGCGTCACAATAAATTTTCTTGAAAACAATGGCAAAATGCCTAGAATCACTCAGCATAATAGGCAAATTGCAAAAATTGTTTGGCGCTATCGAAAGCATTTTAATTAAAACCATTCTAGTTTTTCACATTTGCCAAATAAATTTTTCTTCGAAATTTCACATTTGATGACGTCATTTTTCAGGAAGTCATGTCAAAACATGTCTTTATGTAGCAAGTCTACCAATGTAATCTCATTCACAAGGAGGAATAAATTACTAATTTTCAGTTGCTTCAAAACCTTATTTGACGTTTAACTCGAAAGTCAAAATTGGAGATAATCATTTCTGTTTGGAGACGATATGATATTTCCGGTTCAGCCGAGCCTACCCACCTGGATTGAGTGATGGGCGTGGATCGACGAGCCGGGTACGTGGAGACTAGGGTTGGGCAATTCGATTCGGTGATTTGAATCGATTTGAAGCACAATTTATTCGAATCAATCGCGAATCATCCATCTTCACCAAAACTTGCTAAATAAAATAAGATTTTCAGAATGAGATATTTGTTATTTACATGGAATTAGTGATACGATCCCATTCGAAAAAAATATTCTTATCAGATTCGAATTCCAAACGACTTGGCTTAGTCCAGCCCTAGTCGGGATTCTAACAGGAGATATGCAATTTACGATGTTAATGTGATAATCACTCAGCCACCGATACCGACATCGGTTGAAGTTTCTAATTGACGATTGAAACAAAGCAGAGAGATTTTGGAGGTTTATCGCATCTGTTTTCGTGCCTTCTCCTCAATTACAAATTTTCCCCTTATATTTTTACTGATATAATTTTTTTAAATTAGTTAATTAGCACAAAATTACCAATTTTTTATAATCAACTTTTGAATTCAATATCAAATCATATTTCGATAAATCAGACCGAAATGATAAATTTTGGACAATGATTTTGAAAAAAACGAGGAGACAGAATAAAGTAAATTTTCATGATATTGGTGAAAATTTTTTAAATACATTTAAAAGTATGATCGATCCGATGAATTTTTGCACACCAGGATGTTGTAAAAATGAGAAACATTCATTCGTTTCAATTTTTGCAAAGCACTGTGTTAAAATGCAGTGAGTGCAATCTGCTATCGACATGTTAGGATCACGAAAAAACCTTTCCTGGGAAAAGTTTTTCTGGCTATTACAAATTAGATTCATCAATATGTACATTGTTGATGTAGTATCATGTCATTCATTCAATTCAATATCCAGTGTGCTTCAGTGCTTACCTGATTTTTAATCTAAGTACTACATAGTGGAAAGTGAATTAGGTTACTTAGTAATATTTCACCTAGTTTTGTGGTGATTTCGTTTCACTTTATCCAGTTTAGGAAAAAACTAGGTTGCCATCACTAGTACGGAATGTGCAGTGCAGTGACTGCCCTTGACATGTTCGGATCATGAAAAAAGCTACCGTACCGTTTCTGTAACATGGCCCGTGCTTGAAAAAAAGAAGGCTTGAACTTTTGCCGATGGTAAATTATTAACTCCAATAGCCACCGACATCATTTGTGTGCTTTACTAATACACAGTCTAGGTTGTTTGAATCATAGAACCGTTTCAGGGAAGGCAGAAAGTGCAGCTAACACTTACCTTGTCAGTTTGCAGAAACGTCGAAAAACTGCGGGTTACAATAAAATATTTCAGAAATAAACTGGACAAGGTGAAGGAGTTTAATTTGTATTAAATATTGCGAATATTGACCAGCCTAAACTGAATTATTTGTTTTAATATTATCCAAACTGTTCTGTGCTGATAATTTTACTACGCGGAACACAAAGCTGAAAAATTTCTACCAGAACACGTTTTGTTTAGTATGGGTCACTGATGGAACATGTCGCATAGGCGTGGTCAATCTGTGTCACATGCTTGACAGAATGAATGGGACAATTAGGACATGTTCTATTGGTCGCAATTCACCTCGAGTAAAGTTTTCTGGTCAGGGTACAATTGCTGGTTTTAATATTAGGGTAGCTCTCTGTCATATTAGTGATAGCTAGTACGTACAGTAAATTTACTGGTCATTTGCAGTAATTGCATATTTCCAGAGTTAAAAAAAAGTCCATTGATGAAATTTATGCCAATTATTGGCTATTGCTGAACCGTACCTTCGTGGTGCGCTCCATCAACACCCAACATTTGGCCAAAAAAGTTTTAATTTTTAAATTTTTTTATACAACCAAGTGAAATGAAAGTCAAAGACCAGTGATTTTGCTGCATTTTTTGTTTCAGTGTGATAACTGTAGATTAAAGCTGGCGTTGGTGACTCTAGGCAATAAAGGTGCCGAGTTTACCAAATATATTATTAGTTTTCCGAGTTTATTTCCAAAATACTTTTATCTGGTTTTACGAATATATGATTTACCGCACTTAACTTTTACAGACTTTTCTGTTCGAAGTTTAACTTGGTATAAATTTACAAAGTAAAATAAGTGAATTCAGCTATTTTTCAACTAGGCATCTGTTTGAAAAACTAGATAAACAATGTTTTTATCATTAAAAAGCTTTTAAAATAAAGCATTTGGTGATTTCTATTGCCGAATCTATTAAAATGCTTTAAACGCAGTTGAGTATTGTATACCTACTTTACCTGGTAGTTAATCGAAGCACTTACTAGTTTGGAATTTTCCTTGTAATACTTTACCTAGATTTGTGTAAAATTTGTTATGCGTTGCCTAGTTTAAGCAAAAACTAGATTATCATCGCTAGATTTAACAGGTAATTGGTGTTGATATATGAACAGGCTACTAACAAAAATGAAGGTACTCATGGTCGGTCTGTACAAAACTGGCACAAAAAGTATGGACGAAGCTATGAGAATTTTAGGCTACAGAGTAGCAGAACACGGAGTATATTTTGGGAAGCAATATGAAGGCTGGGAAAGGTTTTATGTTGGAAAAGGAACTCCGGAAGATTTACAAAAAATGTTCAGAGATTACGACACAGCCAGCGATTTTATGGCAGCTATGCACTGGAGAGAATTTCTAAAATCTTTTCCGGATATTAAAGTGAAGGGTTTTAAATTCTAATATTAAAAATATATAGAAGTAAAAACGTAAATGAGAATATCTTCAGATAGATAATATAATCATGGAAATTACAATCTTGAACATCACAATGCTGTAGTTTTAAATATTAGATTTCAATCAACCTGGCCTCTGGGGATGTCACCCTTGGATTATATATTTGAATCGATTTATATGCCCAATTCGCATAATTCGAATCTAGTCACGATGATCAGACGAGCCCATTAGCAAAATGTGTCGAATTTATTGCGAATTTATATTTTTTTTACAAAATAGTTAAAAACTATTTTATTTTATCAGGCATGAACAATTGAACTGAACATGCCTTAAATGCACAATCCATCTTTGGGTCAAACTCAACAAGCAATATATTTCTGATTGAGTAGAAATAAATTCGATTGCGTGATGAATTTTTTAACAATGTTTTAGAAACAGAATCCAAATTCGAAAAAATTTGGAAGAAATGTACAAACTGTGCTAACAGTGGCAAACCTGATTGGCTCATCCCTGACCAAAATTTTTAAACACGAACTGCTGTGCATTTTGTTTTGTCTTGCCCGACGAAAACGTAAAACTCATTCTAACAAACCTAACCTGAATAGCACAAAAGTGGGAGCTAGAGGGTATTGCTCACAGTTACCACACAAATGAGTGACCGTAAATAAACAACTTTATTCTAAATACTTTCGCATTTCACAGATCATTCTGATGGAGAGAGACTTTGAAAGTTGGTACTCGTCCTACAAAAATCAAATCGAGAGATTCAATAAATCTACCTTATCTTTTCCTCTCTCTGTATTTTCACCAACTGCAAGAAGATGGTTTCATTTTACTGGGAAGTTCAGTGAGTTCTAACTTGCAATAGCAGTCGAAACCCAATCGGCAACCCAATCGGGAAATTTCCCTAGTCAAGAACGAGTCTCAATTAAAGTCATTTTCTTAAAGGACGAGACCAAAATACGCTACATTCGCTTTTTTTGTTTTTTCGCGGTATGGCATGCGGTACAAAATGTAAATTCATTTCGATTTATTTTCATTGATATCATTTACTAACTCACCAGCCTTGGTCTGTTCAATTAGCTCATGTTCGAGAAACATATCTTGATATATATTTTTCCAGTGAGAAAATTCTGGAACAAAGAAGAAAACAATTCACTCAGTATCAGAAAGACACTTCCTATATTGGATAAAGCAGATTCAAAGAAACTTTATTTTAATCATAGAGAAGACGTTGTAATGGTGTGATTTAAATTTATGTGAATCTTTGTATTACTAGACAGCCCGATTTTATATACTCTGTAACATAAAATGCAACAAAATCATGGTTTTTGAAACATATTTACATGACGGTATTGAAAAAAAATCGAAATTAACTTTTTTGACCAAATATGGTGTGTTGATGGAACGCACCGCGAAGGTGCGGTTCATCAACAGCCCATAATTGGCATAAATCTTATCAACACTTGGCGTTTTTTTAACTTTGTAAATAAGCAAATACTGCAAATGACGACAAAATTTACTGTAGTTTTGTTACAGTGGAGTAAAAAACGTGATAAATTAGTAATCAACAATTTTATCGTATTTATTATATGGGTGCGGCATGAAATATAGAATTACTCTCAACATAGGATATAAAAGCTTGGTTCGATTAAATCGAAGAGAAAATCTTCTTTGTGTTTTTCCTACAACAAAAATTATTCAAATCTTAGCGGCAGTTAGTTTATGATATTGAAGCTTACGTCATTGCTGGATCTTACTTCTTAAATCAATCATGATATGCTGGAGATGGATAAAGAAGATGCTTCCTCTGTGATATAGATTCCTCATTATTCCAAAGTGAACAGCACAGCTTCATTTACTTTGTTGTTATAGTTTCTTGTATTTTTTTCTATTCAATACGCCTAATTGTTTGAGAATCGTCTGTCATTTTACAGATAATTTTTAAAATTCTGTTTTGAGCAAACGTTATAAAATTATAAATAAAGAACGAACGCTTTCAATCACTTATTTTTTTAATGTAAGGCCATTTTACATTGCACCAACAAACTTATATATTTATGTATATTTATATATACTTCTGTATATTACGAATCAACGGACTGTGCGGAAGTCAAAGCTTCAATGATTTACTGAAAAACTCTGTTAAAACGACTATTCATTTATGTTTCAGAACGCACCACAAGATCAACTGCTCATTTACAACATAAAAGAAGGTTGGGAACCAATCTGTAAATTCCTTGTGCGGGAATCACCAAATTGTCCGTTTCCACATTTGAATAAAAAGGGAGCGATTACTCAAAACAGACTGAAAAAAGACTCTTATGTGCCAAAGATGTATGAAGAAATGTATATAAGCCTTGCTATTATATTCCTGTTGCTGTGTTTTGTTATAGCATTTATATTATGTTAGCGTTTGGCGAAACCTAATGAATTCGGAAAGAATATCAAAAATATTCAACTCTATTACAGATTAATCGTTCCAATTTGCCCGCTTATTTACACCAAAAAAGGCGTTTTCACTAGGGCCTATACCACTTTTGATTATGATTCCGATATCCTGATACCAATATAAAATGATCTGATTCCAATACCAATTACTCAAAATTGCCACATTGAGTCATAAGCTCTTGATTTACTGGGAGAGCATATGCCTTAGCATTTTCCCCGTATTCCAGAAGACTATTATTCACCGTAACAAAAGTACCGTAAATTTTCTGCTCATTCACAGTAATTGTATATTTCAAAAGTCAAAAAACCGCCCCGTTCATGATATTTAGGGCAATTATGGGCTGTTGATGGATCGCACCTTCGCGGTGCGTTCCATCAACCCCCCATATTTGGCTAAAAAAGTTAATTTTCAACACCGCCAAGTAAAATTACTACCAAACCCCAGTGATTTTGTTGGATTTCTGTTACAGTGTTGCTATGGAGTCACACGTATTCTGTTACCCACTTTATTGGATGAGCACTAGAATCTTCTTATGCTTTCAATGTTACAGCCAAAACGAAAATTTTTTGTTAAAGCAGCTTTTGTTGAATATGGGCCATAGACGGATCGCGTTGATAAGATTGCGAACCATCGGTGGCTTATGCTTGGAAATTAAATTTATGGTTGGCATAGTCAGTAATGTTAGCGAAACATTTTATCATAGTTAGAACTCGGGATGCAATTTGAATATTAATTAAGTCCAAATAATTTTTTTCGGAAATAATTCCATTTGAAAAAAACTTATTCCAGCTCTTTGTTCGAGCAACTCAAATTCGAGCAACACTGAATATGATCAAAATAGCTTAGTATTGATTTCATGGTCGCAAAACAGAAATTCACATACGCGACGCAACGGGAATCTATTAGAACCAGAACGAATTTTCTCAAAATGCTCAAATTAACAACATTGATTCGAATCGACTCCAAATTTTAAATCTTAGTTTTAAATGACTTTTAGAAAATTGTGTTTGAATCACCTTGAGCATGTTGTGCATCAGTAACCCAAATCGGATACAAAATGTCATTACAAACCGGCAATATTAGAGGAATATAATTTCTAAAGTTTCGTATAAGTTTTGCAATTAACTATTCGTGAAGACGCAACGAGAATTTGATCCCCCTCAACATCAGATTTTTGATCCTGTTTATTTATCTAATCCTAATGTGTTCGTGTATTTTTTCCAGCGTATATTTTTAATATTAATGTTCTTCTTTAATTTTGTTTGATTTGTCTATAAAATTTAAACTGTAAGAAACTGAACTTTTTCGCCATTTTCGCCAAACACCAATTTAAATAGATTGGACATGTCGGCGAAATGCTGAATATTTAAAAAAGAAAAGGAAATGAATCTTTAAAATCTGCAGCAATTATCGTTAGAATCAGAGCTGAGAGCGTGAGAAATATTTTTATTGTTACGCATTAGTTGATTAGCATAGTTTTAAAGTATCCGAGATATCAAAATTTCCGGGTCAATACCGATGCTCAATTTTGAAAACAAGATAATGCTGAATCCAAATTTATTGTGTTTAATGCAATTAGCGAGCCTTTGACAACCATTTATTCTTGTAAATTCTCTGTATATTCAGATTGTGTTATACAAGGTCGCCGACAAGGAAATGTTTCTGTAAAAAGTCCAATGACGTTGTCAAAATAGCATTGTTATTAATAGGAAATAGTTTGCATAAAAAATTGCTAACGTCAGTTGGAAACTGATCCTTGCATGACAAAGAAACGCACAACTCGTTTTGCAATTTGCAACGTTCAAAAACGTGTAAAATTTCCCAACGAAAAAATTCTGCAGCAAGATATGAAATTCAATACTTACCATATGTTAATGATTATCGACAAGACATTTCTATTTATTCGAAATTTTATTTGCAACTCGCAAATTCATCTACTCTTTACTGACGGTTGATAACAGTTTCCTGGGTGTGCAAATCTCTTAAATACAATGGGCATGATTCATTCGCATTGAAGATGATGTACTATAAGAAAACTTCAGTAAATATGCTGATCATCTACAGTGATTGACTATTTTTTAACATGTGAAACCGATATGTTGATGGAATTTAAGCCAAGTGTGGGCTGCTGATGAAGCGCGCCGCTAAAGGTCGTGAAAGTCGATTATATAGTTTTATTTCAAAATCACCGAGTACAATTACAGTCAAAGAACGGCGATTATACTGCTTTTTTATAACAGTTTATAGCCTTGTCAAAATTTCTTGAAGTTCATTTCACATTAAATGTGAGTATAGGCAGCAGCATGAGTAAATCTTTTTTAATAAAAATTGTCGATCTTATCAGAGTAGTCTAGCATTACAAATGTCTGGTTTCCTCGCACATTTGTTTTAAAAAGAGAACACCCTGCGCAATGATATCGGACATGATCCAGGTATCAGCACAAGACGCACAGGAAGGTGTCAAATCTGGATGGAGCTCATTTTAAATTGAAGTAAAATATTGTAAATAAAATTTCACTTTAAAAGCGTGAACATTTTTTTCTTTTGGAAAAAGAATCATTTTGGGAAAAAAAACGGCGTGCGAAAAATTTGCCTGTATCAATGATATTTTCGCATGGAATTTCTCGGCGACGCGATCCTCAAGTTTAACGAAAAATATACTAAATACGTAAATATTTCTAACTAGATTGAGCAAAAAAATTATTGTTTATGTGGCGATATGACGTGTATTTCAAAGGTTTTCTCCAACATAACAGGAAAAATTAACTTCGCAATAACTTTTGTGATAGAATCAAATACAAAAAATATAAAGATTATGATGCGGTATTTATTTAAAATTAAATGTATTTGAATGTGCTGAACATGATCATGGCATAATATAGGTTGTAATTTTATTGCTTCAAAATTAGTTTCAAACCAACCAACTAATGCAACGAAATATTTGCAATGTGGCAAGAACAGTACGAAAGTGACAATATTTACGAAGGCGAAATCAGATATGAAAACAATCGAGGTAATAAATTTTGATTTCATTTTTCAGCAATCCAAACGAATTCATGCATTTGGCAAGCTACATTAGTGTAACATTTTCTTTTAAATTAACGCAAAAACCTGACTACGGGTATCGATAGCGCACAGTTTTGGAGTTTTTAAAATTTTGTTAGAATTTTATGCCTCACTTTCCTTTCAAACTGAATGACGCATTTTGTGGCGTACACCTCATTATCTTGAAATCGAATAGTTCCAATTTTTCGGCAAACTCACTTTCAGTAACACAATTTTTTAGACAGCATTATAAAAACACCAAGCTCGTTTGACGTATTAGAATAAAAAGGGTCACGCTCCTGGGAAATTTCTTTCCTGCAGATTATGTGCGAATTTGACCATTGTTCAACAGACTAATACTACGGACCCATTTCTATTTATACATCTAGTACATCTACATAAACTCGGCCCTAAATATTATATTATCACATTCTGATCAAAAATATGAACACATTTTAGTATACTTTTTATAATTATTGCCGACTCAATTTTTGCCATAACTTGTATCGTATTCAGTAATTGTATTGTACGTGTTGATTTGCAATAGAAATAACTATCGAAATGTAGAACTGTAAAAGCTTTAGCTACGATTTCATCAAAATAATCATTAAAACAAACGGTATAAGAGACAATGTTATTCGAGTTCACACTTCGCCTCCGAGGGCAGAAAGAAAAATTGGCACAAATCAAAAAATATTAGGTTTCATTTTGTCCGTAAGATAAAAAAATTCCGCTTCATTTCGCAAGTGTTTTGTTTTGGTCAGCTTTAGTCCCCGACAATGGTAAAACCATCCACCCTACTTTGCTTGCTTTTATTCGACTTTTACGATTTTTATTCTTACATGCATGAGTTAGGCAACTCTCGGCAAGGCCGGAAGCAAATAGAGCCAACCAACGGTCACTCAGAAGCAAAGCGCTACTACAAGATGTAGTATTGACCTTGTATTCAGTGATCTTCAAATAAAAAATGATTTAAATCGATATGAATTTTAAACTTTACAACATTAGAACTACTCCGCCTTCTAAAAAAATAAACAAATAAGAAAATTATTGTGAAAACATTCTCTGTTTCCAGAATAATTATTTAACACGCAAAAAGTTGAGCCTGAATTTGTGGAATTTCCTGGTGGAATACAAGCAAACACTTACAATAATATGTTTTTAAATCGTTAAATCTATCTCATTGACGCGATCCATAAGTGAAACATATTTAACATGCTTTTTGCATTTTTTGAGATTGGAATGTCATAGTTTAAAGGCAAAAAGAGACGTCCTCTTTTCATTGAAATTCATTTCTTCCGAAGTCAGTACCAGGAAGTATTTAAAGTGTTGTAGACTGTGAATCATACCGAGTGTATGACAGGTGCGAGGAACACTTTAAAACTCGGGAGTAATACATCTATTTTGGGGCCTAAGTGAGGATAAATAAATATTTTGAGATTTTCAGCGTTTTAAAGTTTTCACAAGGTCATTTTGAGATTTTATTTAGTCAGCCAGGGGAAGGAGTGTGACAATATGCTAGTTCCTGCGTCACACTCTATTGTTTATTATCAGCCTTAAAAATATTATACCAACATGTTTCGTTAAGCTTGTGACACTGATGGATCGCGTCGAACAGACGCGGTCTATCTGTGCCTCGTGTTTGACAAAATGAATTTCGCGATTGGATCGATTTTTTGCGATTGAACTCTTCTTCGGAGTTGAAGTGAAGTTTGATTGCATTTAAAAAAATGAAAAAAAAATACATTCCGGCATTAAAATGAGACATAATCAGTATTTGAAGTACTACACTTGATCGGAATCTTGCACTTTTCACGTATAGTCTGGTTTTTCATAGCCATTCCGTGAAGTCAACCTAGTCAAGGGCCTGTAACAGCGGCCATTTATGACCGGACAGAGTTAGAGTTGCTGGAAAGATGTGATCTTTCCGGTTCGGCTTAGCTTTCCCTATAGTTATTATTACACCGTGTTACTTGGTAAATTTGACCCAAAATCTATTGTATTTCGTGGTTACAAAATAGAAAATTTCTCTCTTGAAAATGGATTGTAATTGAAAAAAAACTTATATCGAGTCTGTTTATTTTTTTAGTTATTATAATGGAGACAAGTTGTGCTAATAAAAATGGGATATTCGTTATTTCTATGCAATTAGTTATTCGATGCGATTGGAAAAAAATATCCGAATCAAATTCGAGTTCCATTTAATCAAATTCAAGTTAATTTATTTTTTCCCCGCGACGTTAGACATTACGCCTCTATACACAAGTATTTTATCGATCTGGCAAAAACAAAACATCCTGATAAAAACGCTCCAAATGTGGATATTTTTTTTAAAAGTAACAGAGTTGGGAAAATTCCGTACAAACGATATATTTTCAAGTGTGAGACACAGATGAACTGCGCCGCATAGGTGCGGTCCATCTGTGGCTTATGCTTGACAAATTCAAATATCGAGTTGGGAATGGATAGCTTATGTATATTGTCATTTTTTTATTGAATTCACTCCAAGAAGGGCCCAAAGCAGTGACAAAAAGGAACCGACTAACGGTCACCTAGTAGCTAAGAGTTACAAGATGTAGTACTGGCAATTTCACTCTAAGCGGAAAGCATTCAAAAAAAAACTGAACTTCTGTGAGAAGGTGAAGTGAGTGGTATCTGTCCTGGGCGGAGGTAAAACAATATTCCTTTTTAAACATTGGCCATGACATTATTTTAATATGTTATAATGTAATTGATTTACATACCGTAGACATAGAAATAGTTTTAATCCAACAACCAATGTAACAAGATATTTACAATGTGGCAAGAACAGTACGAAAGTGACAATATTTATGAAGGCGAAATCAGATATGAAAACAATCAAGGTAATTAATTTTGATATATTTTTCAGCAACCCACTGATTCTCCTGATACTTTTTTATTGCATGATATCAGACAATTCCACACGGCTGATTAGTCCAAAACATCCACCTCCAATTCTGAAGTGGTATCAGTACGAGATGTCGTGATTCGCCTACAGCTAAGCTGTATTTTATGTTTTCCACTCTTGCAGCATACAACTGAATTCATATTCTATCCCGCCCTATGCTGTCACTGAAATTAATTTTAATCTGGTTTTGAAGCCAAGTATTTGTTCACCTAGTTTTGATGCTAAAATTGGGCAAATAAACATCGTTTTCCCTTCTCAGATTACGGGCGAGAAATCCGCCGAACTTGAAGATAGGGCTGGGCAATTCGATTCGGTGATGCGAATCGATTCAAAGCACAGTTTGTTAGAATCAATTGTGAATAGGTCATAGGAATAAAAACGTGCTGAATTAACTAAAATTTTTATATTTAGCAATAAAATGCAATCAATTTTGGTCAAATTTGACCGAAATTGATTATATTTTGTCGTTAAAATATTAAAATTGTTGCTCTTAGACATGGAATGTGAATTAAAAAGTTTCTTGATTTTCACAATGGAGACAAGTTGTTATATTTAAAATGGGACATTCGTTATTTACACGGAATAAGGGATTCAATAAAATTATTCGGATCGGATTCGAATACCAAATGATTCGATTTTGTCAAGCCCAACTTGTAGCATCAATGGATTTTTATATTCTTACATTTCGTCGCGTTCAGTACATAATTTACACGTAAATTTGATTTGTTAGTGAAATGATCAAAATAGGTTCGGGGCTTTCCAAATCAACTGATAAATATTTAAATCGTTTGGATTTTAGAGGTGGGCAAAGCATCGATATCACTTATTTTATATAAACAGCAAATGATCCGTTTTCAAATTGCAATTTGCCCCTGTTATGAAAATTAAGCAATCACTATTCTTCAAATTCACATATAATGATAATTAAACAAATCAAGACCAAAATCAAAAATATTTTGCTTATATTTTGTCGTTAATGAGAGATTAACGAGACAATTCCAGTTCATTTTACTCTAGTACTTATGACCAATTTATGCGCGATTAGAATTATGTGTTCTGGGGATCGATTCGAGTTGCCCACCGAATAAATGGGAATTTTAGGCGAGAAATAAAAGAAATTATGTTTCGCTGGACATGGATCACGAATGTGGTTCATGCCCAATGAAATAATGTGAAGATTCGCCATTCGAAGCTAAATTCATGACGTGACTGAGGACGTGGTCTTCATTTTCTTCCTCAATTAAACGAGTAGGTAAAGCTGAAGGTTAATCTTTTACAGTTAACCTATGAAATCTAGTATACAGTAGTGATGGCAAGCAGGATTTTAGTCCAGCTACACTGTAGCAAAAAATACAGCAAAATCACTGGTCTTTGACGGTAATTTTACTTGGCCGTATTAAATAAAAATTCAAAATTGACTTTTTTTGCAAAAAATATGGGGTGTTGATGGAACGCACCGCGAAGGTGCGGTCCATCAACAGTTCATAATTAGCATGAATCTCATCAACATGGCGTTTTTGTAATTTTAGAAAATTGCAAATACTGCTTGGATGTGTTTAGAGCATTTTAAAAAAAAATTGAAGAGGAAAATCTCCAGTTGGCCCATTTCTAAAGCTTCTTATAATGCAAGTATGCTTTACTTAGTTTATTTCATATTATTATTTATATAATTTTCTATTTAATTCAGATATCCATGAAGCTATAGATAAATTAGAATGAAAATAAACTAGGTATACTAGGTAAACTCTGAACTTTTGAGGTACCCCACTTAGATAAAATTACCCACACTGGATATACAAGAAATGGGCTTTTGACTCAATTTCGAGATTTCGAAATATACTGAATATTCAATGTCCCTAATTTTTCTTCGCAGTGGTTCTCCAGAATTTGCCCATTCCTCCTCAGCGCGAGACATCTTTGCAACAAGGAAGCGAGCGTGGTGATGGTGAGCAACAAACTAATTTAAAACAAGAACCGGCACCGTCATTAAACCGACGACGGGCGTCGAAAAGATGGACAATTGCTAATATTATTTTTCTTATCATTATCATCATCTTATTGATTCCGTTGCTGATACAAGTCAATATACACAATGAAAAGGTAACTAAAAGTACTGATCATTGCGATTAAGTTGGCGCAGTTTCACTTTTCATATTTACCTCTTAGTGCAATTACTGGCTACGTTTTATAGTGACTCTTTGTCATTGAGTGACCGTTAGTTTGTTCCTTTTAAACCATACTTCCGGGCTTATTCAGATAGAATTCCAATGAAATAAAATGTTATTTTGGAAAAAACGCATATATTTTGTATACTTTTCTTTGCAAAAGAGTGAGTGGCAGTGTGATCTAACAATCAGAAATTTCATTTTTTGTATAAAGCTGAACTGAATGCTGAACTGAACTGAATGTTAACGGATTAATAGGATTTACGAAATAGAAGACAACTTTTTATTTTATTAAAAAGAACATAATGATAGTACACTGTAACAAAAGTACAGTAAATTTACTGGTCATTCACAGTAATTGCATATTTTCGAAGTTAAAAATACGCCATGCTGATGAAATTTTTACCAATTATGGGCTGTTGATGGACCGCACCTTCCGCGGTTTGTTCCATCTACACCCCGTATTTGCCCAAATATGTCAAATTGGATTTTTTTCAATACCGCCAAGTAAGATTACTGTCGAGGACAGGTGATTCTCTCACAGTGTAATATTATTACACAAAGCAATATACTAATAGTAACAAAAATAACAAAAAAACGACCAGTAGGCTACTATATTAAGAACAGTGACAGACATATTGAGATCATAGAAATTACATAGCAATGTTTGTTATGTTCATGACATTTTTTTCGGACGTACAAAAAGTTTCGAAACCATCATCCGCTATTTTCATAGCAGCATTGATGATCCTGAACCTTTCCGTACAGTTTGTTTGATACCAGATATCTGGATTTGCTCTTAGTAATCGAATAGCACTGTCACTGGTCCGAAGTTCACAGACAAATTCAGGTTTCGAAAGTAACAGGTGCGGCGAACGGCGGATTCGAGGATGACAAAGCAACTTCCTATGCTTGTCCGGAGACTAAATAAGGAGGAGTCGCAATGTTACCCCCTATATCAGTATATCTAACTCTCATCAGTTGATAAAATTCTCTATTAATGTGTTTATATGTGTAGCTTCATTGTACGAATTTGATACTTTGATTTGACTGTTAAAATTATACAAATGCAGGATTTCATTGTGCCATCCAAGCTAGAATTTGACCTTCAGAAATTTGCACACCCTGTCTTATGTGGCGTTTATGACCAACTGTTAAGGCAATTCGAGAACAAGCGCATAATAGAATGTTTTTATCGTTAAGAGATGACAATAACGACATGATTTACTTTACAAGGCGTTAAATAGAGCGTATTTCATTGAGAATATAATTAGTGTTAGTGTTCCACGCACGATCAAGCGTGGTAAAAAGGATTGACTTGAATCATGTTTGGAGCAGGGGCGAACCTCTACATCATGCATATTTGTGGGGGATCACGATGACATCGTGTGCAGTATCACGAATTTCCTTCCACTTTTAACCAAATCCACCAAAAAACCAACGTTCGCTTCCTCCAACATATCAAAACAGTTGTATTGATCAATCTCAGAATCTTCTTCGAAAATTGACATAACATAGGTTGTATAGGCAATATGAAATTTCTGTTCTCAGTCAAAACTTTTCTGCTAGGTAATTTTATCAGCCATGAAAATTGAATACAGTTTG
Source organism: Styela plicata (assembly GCA_963675895.2). Lineage (NCBI taxonomy): Eukaryota > Metazoa > Chordata > Ascidiacea > Stolidobranchia > Styelidae > Styela > Styela plicata. Next base: position 7,743,721 of record OZ023152.1, read on the forward strand.
ATTCGCATCATTTATCAGTAAGGTTGAAAAATGCTTAGTACAAATAGTACAGTATTTTACCTAGTCTCAAGAATATATAACTTGTATACATAACCTAGTTTAATAACTTTTACCGAGTTTCCGTTTAGATATTTTACCGAGAAAGTTCACTAGGTAAATCTACCACCTGGCTGAAATCAAAGACGACGAGACAATCAGAGATGCTTCTAGAAGCGTATTTCCACCCCTTTACCGATCGAACTAACCTGGCCTTGATCTCTAACGCTAACGCTCTTTGATCGCTAACCGGGTTCTTAGATTGGCGATGGCATGGCACATAAGTGATAAATGTCGTAATATGGTAGCTTCTTCGTAACCTGTAACAAAAGTTCTTTTTTGTTCCACTTTTCAGAAGTATGAACTAAATGCAGTAAAATTGAGATTGCAATTGAATACCTGCAGACAGTGGCGTATTCAGAGCCGTGAAACGGGGGGGGGAGATAAACATTATCGAGAACAATTTATGACGTCAAATTGGGCACCACAGGCCTAACAACTTTCCTTGAAAATAGCGTTTTTATAGTATAACTTAACAAAAATTGCGCCAGAGGAAATGTGGATTTCAGAGCTTAAAATAGGCTGAATATGCGAGAAAATTTCGTAATTTTCCACGGCCATTACACCAAAATCTCCCTCCCCAACCCCTCCCAAATATGCTAGTGCCTGGAGACCTGCGAAATATATGGGAAGCAAAATTTGGGTTAATGTGTGGAAAAGCCTAATATTCGCTCAAATATTTAAGTTTTAAAGCACTGAGCGAGGACTCAAGTCCTAGATGGCATGGGCGCGAAGGCAACCGAGGATTTGCTATGACGCACGAAATTCGTAGTCATGTGACCCATACACCACATGTATTTTCACCTTTGTAACACCAATTATGCTCATATTTCCCTCTCACCAGTCTAATGAAAAATATCCAGCTATCCCGCCTTTTATATCAATCATCAAAATCTTTTCATCAATTGAATTATAAATAAATAATATAAAATCGATATTTTAGCTCCCATTTTGGTCTCCCTTAAATTTCGAGAAAAGAGAGGCAAATTTTCCGAGCTCGAACTCGTATGCCTCAGTTTTTATTGTGTTTTAATAATATATTTTTCAAAACTGTGAATTTTGAAGACCAATTGGGAAATTTCATAAACGAATTGGCTTTTCTTATCTCATATTTAGCTACATTCGTTGTTCACTTTATGGTGGCCGATCATGTGAATCGTTAAAAATATCTTGTGCTGTAACTCATCCCTGGTGACACGAGATTACCAAAACCTCGTTTACGAAAGAGTTGTTACGTGCACGTTAGTTTGGATCTGTGCATGGTAAGCTGTTATACATGTGTAAAAGGTAAATACAGGAAATTCGTAACAAACTCGAGCTTAATTTATGCAAACTAATTTAGGTAAGTTATGATCAGGAAATGAGAGCTGTTGCGCTAATGCGCAATTGTGTATTGATCCAGGATGAGCTATATGAACCGTGCAGAAGGGTTGCTAAAAACGCAACAAGCACTTTGATTTTGACGAGGTAATTGCAAGCTGTTTTATACGATTTATAAGCTTAGGCTACAATTCAGTCATAGAAAGGAAAAGTATATTAGGATTGCGAAAAGTGTTCTTAAATCTTCGAAAACGTGATTCAGCACAGGACACAATGGATGTACATCCATATCACGATTGAACCATAATTTTAATCGATTCGATAATTGCCTTATTCAGAACCTTCAAAGTTCAAATGATTTGAATGCTCATCTTTGCAATTCATTGATATTGAAAGTTTCTACGTCAAAGAATCCAATCTGCGAAGTATGATACATAGAGTGACTTCATCTCGGAGGCGCAACCCAAAACGTACTATGCGTACTGAATATTTTTGACTAGTTTCAGCAAAAATTATATTTTCTATTTTTCGATTTTACACATATTTTAAATTCCGACGATTTAAATACAAATATCCTTTTCAATACTTTTTTTCAAAAATATAGTCAGATTTAGAAAAATTAGATTCGAAATGGCGTGATTCGATATTCGATTAAAACATAAATGTCTCTGAAATAGTCAACCGAACTTATGAATGCGTGAAAAATTCGGATTCCAAGCATTCTGCATTAGGTCACAAAATTAGTAGTTACAGAATATTGCTTCAGTTTCTTTTATTTGTAAGTCGCATACAATTTGACCGCTACAAAAACATGTTACCAATATTGTTCATGTTGTTAATATGTATGCTGGGGGAAATTCTAGTCTCCTTCAATGTTAAACATTTGGAAGGGCCTAAACGCCTGAATCACCGAAAATTATGACAAGGTTGCAAACAAACAATTTCCATTTCCTGGCGTTTACCACCAATTTACATAATGAGAATATTTTTTCAGATAAAATTTTGCTGTGTTATGCAAAATGACTCAGAAACATTTCGCGCGTTTTTGCTGGTATAAAACTATTAATTTAACTTCTTCATCGGCCAATCGAACCTCCCAATGGCGAAATTCTTACGCCGCCATCGATTGCTAATTAAGATCCTTATTTGTACCATGCTTTTTTGCTTTTGTTTGAACAATTGAATCTTCCAACAAAAGAAGTGAATAAGAACATTTGTTGACGAACGGTTAAATGGAGGAAGGTAGGTCTAACCGCAGGTCGCACTAAAATCTACACGAATAAAAAAAATTGTTATTGATATTTATAAACAACAATAGCGATGCACGACTTTAAATAATTCGCATGTGATCCTATTTATTTTTCCAATTTCAAGTTTAATTTAAATGCACTGCGCTTATAAAAGGTAAGATCATTTTTAGACCACCAATAAAAATGAAGGTAGTCTTAGCCGGTTTGTATAAGACTGGCACTAAAAGTATGGAGGAAGCTATGAAAATTTTAGGCTACAGAGCAGCAGAATTTGAAGTATATTTTGGAGAACAATATGATGACTGGGAGAAGATTTACGTTGGGAAAGCTACTACTGAAGATTTCCAAAGAATGTTTAAAGATTACGATGCGGCGGGAGGTTACATAGCTGCTATGCATTGGAAAGAATTTCTAAAAGCTTTTCCTGATATTAAAGTAAGTGTGTGAATTACTTAAAGGTTGTATATAAAAATATTTAAAATATATAAATGTTCCAAGATTGAAAAAATTTAATTCAAAAAATAAAACACGAAAGGGAAAATCATAAACGTTATCTCAATATTATACTGATAGGTGTATGTACATACAATATTATATACACAAAGTGGACATTGTCTTAGATCGCCAAAGACATTGTTCGATGAGACCTAGTCTACGGACTGGTCAGTTTGCGGTGACTTCCAGTCACAATATTTTAGTACTACAACTGTACTGCGCTGCAATTAGAAGTGTATAAAAACGTTGTAGAACAAAAAGCCGCTTTTGAATGATTATTTAATTCAAATTAAAAAAAAAGGCAATTTTGCAGAGCAAAAAATTATAGAACTATAGTGTTATATTAATTATAGTGGACTTGCCTATAGATGAGTAATATTGCGTATATTGTGTCATTTCTTCCTCAAAAATAAAAATGTTGCTAAATTCGGTATTGTACTGCTTTCGTACTTTGCAGATTATTCTTTTGGAGAGAGAATTTGAAAGTTGGTACTTGTCTTACAAAAATCAAATGGAAGGATACAATAAATCATTTTTATCTTTTCCACTTTCTGTGTTTTCACCAACTGCAAGAAGATGGTTTCATTTCCTTGAAAAGTTCAGTAAGTTTTTCGGGTGTCTCGAAAAGTGTACGGGATGTACGGGATGTACTGGATGTACGGGATGTACGGGATGTACGGGATGTACTGGATGTACGGGATGTACGGGATGTACGAGATGTACGGGATGTACGGGATGTACGGGATGTACGGGATGTACGGGATGTACGGGATGTACTGGATGTACTGGATGTACGGGATGTACTGGATAAAATTTTGCGCAAATTACCTTTTGAAGCATAGAAAATTGAAATATCAGTGGAAAAGTTTGGAATATTTATTCCTAACACTGTAACGAAAATGCAGTAAAACCGCTGTTCTTTGATAGTAATGCCAAGCGATAATATTATAATCCACACTCCATAAATTGGCATCTACAAAACAACTACATTTTCAAAATACAAAAATTATGAAAGTTAAAGTTAACTCACTGCGTTTTTATCAAAGTGTGGTTAATTAAATGTGGTTTTCGAGAATTGCACTCAATGTTTTGCAACCAGTTGAACTGCAGTCTTGTTATATAAAAACCAAGACAATTTTACCCACAGCGTATTACACACACATTCAATTACACCCAATAGCATTGCCCTTATTAGGATTGCACCCAGAAGGATTGCACTCGGTAGAATTGGACCCTTTCCTATGACTGTAGTAGATGTACGGGATGTACGGGATGTACGGGATGTACGGGATGTACGGGATGTACTGGATGTACGGGATGTACTGGATGTACAGGATGTACGGCATGTTCAGGATGTACAGGATGTACTGGATGTACGGGATGTACAGGATAAAATTTTGCGCAAATTACCTTTTGAGGCATAGAAAATTGAAATATCAGTACATGAGTTTCGAATATTTATTACTAACACTGTAACGAGAATGCAGTACAATCGCCGTTCTTTGATAGTAATGCCAAGCGATGAAATTAAAATCCACAGTACATAATTTGGCATTCACAAGGCAACTACAATTTTGGAATAAGAAAATTATGCAAATCAATGTTAACTCACTGCGTTTTTATTACAGTGTGGTTAATTAAATGTGGTGGTCGTGAATTGCACTGAATGGCTTGCAACCAGTTTACCTGCAGTCATCTTATATAAAACCCAGGGCAATTTCAACCACAGCGTATTGCACACACTTTTAATTACACCCAATATTATTGACCTTAATAAGATTGCACCCAGAAGGAGTGCACTCGGTAGAATTGTACCCTTTCCTATGATTGTTGTACATGTACGGGATGTACGGGATGTACTGGATGTAAGGGATTGAAGGAATTGAAGGGGTGGAAGGGATGTACGGGATGTACGGGATGTACTGGATGTACGGGATGTACTGGATTAAATTTTGCGCAAATTACCTTTTGAAGCATAGAAAATTGAAATATCAGTGGAAAAGTTTGGAATATTTATTCCTAACACTGTAACGAAAATGCAGTAAAATCGCTGTTCTTTGATAGTAATGCCAAGCGATAATATTATAATCCACATTCCATAAATTGGCATCTACAAGACAACTACATTTTCAAAATACAAAAATTATGAAAGTTAAAGTTAACTCACTGCGTTTTTATCAAAGTGTGGTTAATTAAATGTGGTTTTCGAGAATTGCACTCAATGTTTTGCAACCAGTTGAACTGCAGTCTTGTTATATAAAAACCAAGACAATTTTACCCACAGCGTATTACACACGCATTCAATTACACCCAATAGCATTGCCCTTATTAGGATTGCACCCAGAAGGATTGCACTCGGTAGAATTGGACCCTTTCCTATGACTGTAGTAGATGTACGGGATGTACGGGATGTACTGGATGTACGGGATGTACTGGATGTATGGGATGTACAGGATGTACGGCATGTTCAGGATGTACAGGATGTACTGGATGTACGGGATGTACAGGATGTACTGGATAAAATTTTGCGCAAATTACCTTTTGAAGCATAGAAAATTGAAATATCAGTACATAAGTTTCGAATATTTATTACTAACACTGTAACGAGAATGCAGTACAATCGCCGTTCATTGATAGTAATGCCAAGCGATGAAATTAAAATCCACAGTACATAATTTGGCATTCACAAGGCAACTACAATTTTGGAATAAGAAAATTATGCAAATCAATGTTAACTTACTGCGTTTTTATCACAGTGTGGTTAATTAAATGTAGTGGTCGTGAATTGCACTGAATGGCTTGCAACCAGTTTAACTGCAGTCATCTTATATAAAACCCAAGGCAATTTCACCCACAGCGTATTGCACACACTTTCAATTACACCCAATAGTATTGACCTTAATAAGATTGCACCCAGAAGGAGTGCACTCGGTAGAATTGTACCCTTTCCTATGATTGTTGTACATGTACGGGATGTACTGGATGTAAGGGATTGAAGGGGTGGAAGGGATGTACGGGATGTACTGGATGTACGGGATGTACTGGATTAAATTTTGCGCAAATTACCTTTTGAAGCATAGAAAATTGAAATATCAGAGGAAAAGTTTAGAATATTTATTCCTAACACTGTAACGAAAATGCAGTAAAATCGCTGTTCTTGGATAGTAATGCCAAGCGATAATATTAAAATCCACATTCCATAAATTGGCACCCACAAGACAACTACAATTTCAAAATACAAAAATTTTGAAAATTAACGTTAACTTACTGCGTTTTTATCAAAGTGTGGTAAATTAAATGTGGTGATCGAGAATTGCACTCAATGTTTTGCAACCAGTTGAACTGCAGTCTTGTTATATAAAAACCAAGACAATTTCACCCACAGCGTATTGCACACACATTCAATTACATCCAATAGTATTGCCCTTAATGGGATTGCACCCAGAAGGATTGCACTCGGTAGAATTGGACCCTTTCCTATGATTGTAGTAGATGTACGGGATGCACGACATGTACGGCATGCACGTGGTGTACGGAATGCATTGGATGCACGGCAATCAGATTGGATGTACGACATGCACGACTTGTACGGGATGCACGGAATGTACGGCATGCACGGGATGTACGGCATGAACGACATGTGCCGAATGCACGGAATGTACTGGATGAACGGCATGCACGGAATGCAATCAATGTTCGGAATGCACGTGATGTACGTCATACACGGGATGTACGGCATGTACGACATGTAGCGGATGCACGGAATGTACTGCATGCACGACATGTACGCCATGCACGTGGTGTACGGAATGCATTGGATGTACGGCAAGCAGATTGTATGTACGAAATGCACGACTTGTACGGGATGCACGGAATGTACGACAGGCACGTGATATAGTGAATGTACGGCATGCAATGCACCATGCAATCAATGTTCCGCATGCACGCGATGTACGGTATGCACTGGATGTACGGCATGCACGGGATGTACGGCATGAACAACATGTGCCGATTGCACGGAATGTACTAGATGAACGGCATGCACGGAATGCACTCAATGTTTGGAATGCTCGTGATGTACGGCATATACGAGATGTACGGCATGCACGGCATGTACTGAATGTACGACATACACGTGGTGCACGGAATACACTGGATGTTTGACGTGCACAGGCGATGTACGGCATGCACGACATGTGCGGCAGGCACGTGATATACGGAATGCACGTGATGTACGGTATGTACGAAATGTACGACAGGCACGTGATATACGGGATGCACGGCATGCACCACATGTACTGAATGTACGGCATACACGTGGTGCACGAAATACACTGGATGTACGACGCACACATGGGTTGTACGGCATGCACGACATGTGCGGCAGGCACGTGATATACGAAATGCACGTGATGTACGGTATGCACAAAATGTACGGCAGGCACGTGGTATACGGAATGTACGGCATGCACGGGATGCACGGAATGCACTGGATGTACGGCATGCGCGGGATGTACGATATACACGACGTGTTCTGGATGCAAGGAATGCATTGAATGTAAGGTGTGCATGTGACTTTTGGATGCACTGAATATACGGAATTCTCGGCATGTGCGAGATGTACGGAATTTACGGCATGTTCGGCATGCGTTGAATAGGATGAATATAAGATATAGATGGGGTATACGCGCTGTACTTAATGTACGACATGTACTGGATGCACGGAATGCACTGTATGTACGACATGCACTGTGTGCACGGGATACTCAGTATGTACGGAATGCACTTCATACACCCGGAGCGTGCATTCCTTGCATCCAGAACATGTCGTGTATATCGTACATCCCGCGCATGCCGTACATCCAGTGCATTCCGTGCATCACGTGAAATCCGTATATCACGTGCCTGCCATACATGTCGTGCATGCCGTACATCCCCTGTGCATGTCGTACATCCCGCGTATTCCGTGCACCACGTGTATGCCGTACATTCAGAACATGTCGTGCATGCCGTAAATCCCGTATATGCCGTACATCACGAGCATTCCAAACATGGAGTGCATTCCGTTCATCCAGTACATTCCGTGCAATCGGCACATGTCGTTCATGCCGTACATCCCGTGCATGCCGTACATCCAGTGCGAACCGTACATCGCGTGCATGCGGAACATTGAGTGCATTACCTACATGCCGTACATTCCCTATATCACGTGCCTGCCGTACATTCCGTGCATCCCGTACAAGTCGTGCATGTCGTACACAAAATCTGCTTGCCGTACATCCAATGCATTCCGTACACCACGTGCATGGCGTACATGTCGTGCATGCAGTACATTCGGTGCATCCGGTACATGTCGTACATGCCGTACATCCCGTGTATGCCATACATCACGTGCATTCCGAACATTGAGCGCATTCCGCGCATGCCGTTCATCTAGTACATTCCGTGCATTCAGCACATGTCGTTCATGCCTTACATCCCGTGCATGCCGTGCATGTCGTGCATCCCGTACAAGTCGTGCATGTCGTACATCCAATCTACTTGCCGTACATCTAATGCATTCCGTACACCACGTGCATGCCGTACATGTCGTGCATCCCGTACATCTACTACAATCATAGGAAAGGGTACAATTCTACCGAGTGCAAATTTCAATTTGCTATGCTTCAAAAGGTTATTTGCGCAAAATTTTATCCAGTACATCCCGTACATCCCGTACAACCCGTACATTCCGTGCATCCAGTACATCCCGTACAGCTACTACAATCATAGGAAAGGGTCCAATTCTACCGAGTGCAATCCTTCTGGGTGCAATCCTATTACGGGCTATACTATTGGGTGTAATTGAATGTGTGTGCAATACGCTGTGGGTGAAATTGTATTGGTTTTTATATAACAAGACTGCAGTTCAACTGGTTGCAAAACATTGAGTGCAATTCTCGACCACCACATTTAATTAACCACACGTTGATAAAAACGCAGTAGGTTAACGTTAATTTTCGTAATTTTTGTATTTTGAAATTGTAGTTGTCTCGTGGATGCCAATTTATGAAATGTGGATTTTAATATTAACGCTTGGCGTTACTATCAAAGAACAGCGATTTTACTGAATTTTCGTTACAGTGTTAGGAATAAATATTCCAAACTTTTCCACTGATATTTCAATTTTCTATGCTTCAAAAGGTAATTTGCGCAAAATTTTATCCAGTACATCCCGTACATCCAGTACATCCCGTACATCCAGTACATCCCGTACATCCCGTACATCCAGTACATCCAGTGCATCCCGTACATCCCGTACATCCCGTACATCCCGTACATCCCGTACATCCCGTACATCCCGTACATCCCGTACATCCAGTAAATCCAGTGCATCCAGTACATCCAGTACATCCCGTACATGTATGTACGACATGCACTGTGTGCACGGGATACTCAGTATGTACGGAATGCACTTCATACACCCGGAGCGTGCATTCCTTGCATCCAGAACATGTCGTGTATATCGCACATCCCGCGCATGCCGTACATCCAGTGCATTCCGTGCATCACGTGAAATCCGTATATCACGTGCCTGCCATACATGTCGTGCATGCCGTACATCCCCTGTGCATGTCGTACATCCCGCGTATTCCGTGCACCACGTGTATGCCGTACATTCAGTACATGTCGTGCATGCCGTAAATCCCGTATATGCCGTACATCACGAGCATTCCAAACATGGAGTGCATTCCGTTCATTCAGTACATTCCGTGCAATCGGCACATGTCGTTCATGCCGTACATCCCGTGCATGCCGTACATCCAGTGCGAACCGTACATCGCGTGCATGCGGAACATTGAGTGCATTACCTACATGCCGTACATTCCCTATATCACGTGCCTGCCGTACATTCCGTGCATCCCGTACAAGTCGTGCATGTCGTACATACAATCTGCTTGCCGTACATCCAATGCATTCCGTACACCGCGTGCATGGCGTACATGTCGTGCATGCAGTACATTCCGTGCATCTGGTACATGTCGTACATGTCGTACATCCCGTGTATGCCATACATCACGTGCATTCCGAACATTGAGCGCATTCCGCGCATGCCGTTCATCCAGTACATTCTGTGCATTCAGCACATGTCGTTCATGCCTTACATCCCGTGCATGCCGTACATGTCGTGCATCCCGTACATCTACTACAATCATAGGAAAGGGTACAATTCTACCGAGTGCAAATTTCAATTTGCTATGCTTCAAAAAGTAATTTGCGCAAAATTTTATCCAGTACATCCCGTACATCCCATAAATCCAGTACAAGCCGTACATTCCGTGCATCCAGTACATCCCGTACAACTACTACAATCATAGGAAAGGGCCCAATTCTACCGAGTGCAATCCTTCTGGGTGCAATCCTATTACGGGCAATACTATTGGGTGTAATTGAATGTGTGTGCAATACGCTGTTGGTGAAATTGTCTTGGTTTTTATATAACAAGACTGCAGTTCAACTGGTTGCAAAACATTGAGTGCAATTCTCGACCACCACATTTAATTAACCACACGTTGATAAAAACGCAGTAGGTTAACGTTAATTTTCGTAATTTTTGTATTTTGAAGTTGTAGTTGTCTTGTGGATGCCAATTTATGAAATGTGGATTTTAATATTAACGCTTGGCGTTACTATCAAAGAACAGCGATTTTACTGAATTTTCGGTACAGTGTTAGGAATAAATATTCCAAACTTTTCCACTGATATTTCAATTTTCTATGCTTCAAAAGGTAATTTGCGCAAAATTTTATCCAGTACATCCCGTACATCCAGTACATCCCATACATCCCGTACATCCAGTACATCCAGTGCATCCCGTACATCCCGTACATCCCGTACATCCCGTTCATCCCGTACAACCCGTACATCCCGTACATCCCGTACATCCCGTACATCCCGTACATCCCGTACATCCCGTACATCCCGTACATCCCGTACATCCCGTACATCCCGTACATCCAGTACATCCAGTACATCCAGTACATCCAGTACATCCCGTACATCCCGTACATCTACAACAATCATAGGAAAGGGTACAATTCTACCGAGTGCACTCCTGGGTGCAATCTTATTAAGGGCAATTCTATTGGGTGTAATTGAAAGTGTGTGCAATACGCTGTGGGTGAAATTGCCTTGGGTTTTATATAAGATGACTGCAGTTAAACTGGTTGCAAGCCATTCAGTGCAATTCACGACCACCACATTTAATTAACCACACTGTGATAAAAACGCAGTAAGTTTACATTGATTTGCATAATTTTCTTATTCCAAAATTGTAGTTGCCTTGTGAATGCCAAATTATGAACTGTGGATTTTAATTTCATCGCTTGGCATTACTATCAAAGAACGACGATTGTACTGCATTCTCGTTACAGTGTTAGGAATAAATATTCCAAACTTTTCCACTGATATTTCAATTTTCTATGCTTCAAAAGGTAATTTGCGCAAAATTTTATGCAATACATCCCCTACATCCCCTACATCCCGTACATCCCGTACATCCCATACATCCCGTACATCTACTACAATCATGGGAAAAGGTCCAATTGAACCGAGTGCAATCCTTCTGGGTGCAATCCTAATAAGGGCAATACTATTGGGGGTAATTGAATGTGTGTGCAATACACTGTGGGTAAAATTGTCTTGGTTTTTATATAACAAGACTGCAGTTCAACTGGTTGCAAAACATTGAGTGCAATTCTCGACCACCGCATTTAATTAACCACACTTTCATAACAACGCAGTAAGTTAACGTTAATTTTCATAATTTTTGTATTTTGAAATTGTAGTTGCTTTGTGGATGCCAATTTATGGAATGTGGTTTTTAATATTATCGCTTGGCATTACTATCAAAGAACAGTGATTTTACTGCATTTTAGTTACAGTATTAGGAATAAATATTCCAAACTTTTCCACTGATATTTCAATTTTCTATGCTTCAAAAGGCAATTTGCGAAAAATTTTATCCAGTACATCCCGTACATCCAGTACATCCCGTACATCCTGTACATCCCGTACATCCCGTACACCCCGTACATCCAGTACATCCCGTATATCCCTTACATCCCGTACATCCAGTACATCCCGTATATCCAGTACATCCCGTACATCCCATACATCCCGTACATCCCGTACATCCCGTACATCCCGTACATCCCGTACATCCCGTACATCCCGTACATCCAGTACATCCCGTACATCGCGTACAGTTTTCGAGACACCCAGTTTTTCTAACGCCGTGCAAGCAGCGTATAATAGGTGTAAACACACGCTTTAAATACGTTTTTCCCAATTTTAATTGTTTTTTATTTCCCAATTTCATTTTTTTTATTACAAAATAAGAATAAGATTCTTTCTGTTCCAGCAGACAAAAAAAATTGCCCACACATAATTTTGTTAAGCTTGAGTCACTAATGGAATGCGTCGCCGAGGACGCGATTCCACTGTGGGTCTGGCTTGGCAAAATCAAATTTTCTGATAAGAGTTAAACAATGCATAAATGTGTGAATGACCATTGGTCATTTTGAATATTATTTTACTCGGACCTTCGGTTGATCTCCTAGGTTTGAAGATTTGGGTTTTCTACCGGGGGCTTAAACATCCATGTCAGTTGCTTCAGATGTAACAAACAATATTCTATAGCAGTTTCAATGATTTTGTACAGTTTGGTTGATACGAGACTTTAGAAATAGGACGTTCGAATCGTTTGGCCGAGTATCAGTACACTACAGAGTATCACGAAATATTGTTCATTTGTTAAATTTTCTTCCGATGGACCCTGTTTTCTTTGGTTGTTTGAGCAGCAGAGCAGCTGACATTTTGCCAGTCTGATCTTACCCTATTCAATGAAGACAAGTAGTTATTCTTTTCTGCATTTAATAATTTCTGTAGTGACAAAATTTTGGAACAAGGAGGAGAACAATTCATTCAGTATCAGAAAGACCATTCCTATATTGGACAAAGCAAGTTCAAGAAAACTTTATTATACTCACAGAGAAGATGTTGTAAAGGTAGGTCTTCTAATTACATAAAATCTTTATATCGGAATGTGATTCAATTCAGCCTTTGAATTTTTACAATGCAAAAAATATTTCGCATTGCAATAGACGAGGGGCGTGAAAGAATTGGTTATACTACGCATTTTACTTGGCGAGATGAAAACAAAATTCTGAAATCGTTTTTGCCATTTGTGGGCCATTGGTGGAAGGCATTGACGAGGTGCGGTCCATCAACAGCCCATATAAAGTTCATCAACAACGTGTTTTCAAACTCTGGAAATATGCAATTACTGCAAATGAACTTAAATTTACTGTACTTTTGTCACAGTGGGAATGGGAATGAAGTCACTTTTGTCACATGGGAATGAAGATTTTAGTGGCAAATGATGACCATTCAACGGAATCTTATTTTTTTTATTTTTGAAACACGTTTATCATATATTACCTGGGAAGATTATATTTTCAAATCCAATGTTAGAGTCGGGGAACAACCAGATTATATTGATAAATACAGTATAGACATTTTTGGAGATAAATTATAACCAGCCAAATTTCGGAATTCTATTTTTAAATCCCCCCCAAAAAATAGAGAATTTTGTGTGTAATACTTGAAAGTGCACTTTTACTGACATTGCCTACCCCACGTTTTCCAACCAACATCTCTCCTTTTTCAAAATGTGGCTGTTGATACGAGCATTTAGTCCTAATATATTTCCTGGGTTTCGCAAGAAGCGACCAAAAAAACAACAAAGAAGCGGTGTGAGTGGCCGTTAATTAGATTTTTTAAGCACTGCTTTCGGCCTTGAGTAGACTAAACTTCTATAAAAAAATATGTTTTCTTTGAAAATTTGTGATTTCGAATTTTTTGTTTGCGATGTTTCATGGCATACGTGAGAAAGTGCAGCTCAATAAAGCGCAAAGCCTTCATTACATGCATATTAATACTCCTCATACTTCAAGTAACGCTAGAGAGTTCTCACTCTCGTCTGAAGTGAAATAACCTTGCCAATATTATTATGTTTCAGAACGCACCGCAAGATCAACTCCTCATATACAACGTAAAAGAAGGTTGGGAACCTATCTGCAAATTCCTTGGTCTTGAAACACCGAGTCGTCCTTTCCCGCATCAGAATAAAAATGGAACGATTGTTCAAAAGAGATTGAAATACGACTCCTATGTACCAAAGATGTATAAAGAAATGTACATCAGCCTTGCGACTCTATTTGTGATTTTAGGTTTTGTCATCACTTTTGTTTTAAGATTCTGACTGCGATAGATCTAATCACGTGAAAAGAAAATTTCTATTAGAACTTATTTCCATTAGAAAATTTCCATTTATCGCAATTAATCTATATCCAGTATCCAGTATTAAGTTTTGATATCGGGCCTCAGCCGGATTAGGTAGACATTGGTCCAGGGTTTCTAATCAATGCCGAGTTAACCTTGATGGCGGCGATGGTGTCCGATGTAGTCAAAGTGTGATATATTGTTTTCGTCTCCCTTAAAAATAAATTAATATAATATATATACAACCTTTTACTCTTACTGGGTGATGTAGACTCCTGAGTTACCATAATGTCATTCGCAAACAATACTTCATCTATTCCGTTTGGCGTGATATTTATACTTGATACCATGTTGTAATACCATTAAAAATGCAGTAAAATAAGCGTTCGTACACAGTTATTTAACTGACTACATTAAACAATGGATTCTGTCTGTCAAATACAGGCTATTGACGGAACGCGCCTACGAGGTATTCAAACTTATTGACAAGACATTTATGAAGTTTGGAAATATACAATACCCACAAATGCACAGTAAAATTACCCTACTTTGGTCACAGTGTACGTATCATACCCCAATATCTATAGCTTCATATTAAAGTGCTTTTTATCATTTTTCAATATATGCTAATATTAAGTTATTAATCGTTGACACGCAAAAATAGGTATTATTTCTTATATATAAGCAACTACCTCACATTTGCATTTTACGTTATTATGATAAATACTGTTCGCGAATTCAAGGTAAATTACCTCGCTTAGAACATTAGATCTGGAGTGAAAATTTTATTGTGCTTTGATATTGTGGTATATTGTGGAGACGGATATTCTGACCAATCTGGCACAAAAAATTTTCAAATATAATATTTGGTAGGAATATATCGACGAATGAAAATATAGCTCATATTTTTATTTCCTGTCAGAACTGACTACCTTCCTGTTTCATTATGGCGTCACAATAAATTTTCTTGAAAACAATGGCAAAATGCCTAGAATCACTCAGCATAATAGGCATATTGCAAAAATTGTTTGGCGCTATCGAAAGCATTTTAATTAAAATCTTTCTAGTTTTTTCACATTTGATGACGTCATTTTTCAGGAAGTCAGGTCAAAACATGTCTTTATGTAGCAAGTCTACCAATGTAATCTCATTCACAAGGAGGAATAAATTACTTAGATAATCATTTCTGTTTGGAGACGATATGATATTTCCGGTTCAGCCGAGCCTACCCACCTGGATTGAGTGATGGGCGTGGATCGACGAGCCGGGTACATGGAGACTAGGGTTGGGCAATTCGATTCGGTGATTTGAATCGATTTGAAGCACAATTTATTCGAATCAATCGCGAATCATCCATCTTCACCAAAACTTGCTAAATAAAATAAGATTTTCAGAATGAGATATTTGTTATTTACATGGAATTAGTGATACGATTCCATTCGAAAAAAATATTCTTATCAGATTCGAATTCCAAACGACTTGGCTTAGCCCAGCCCTAGTCGGGATTCTAACAGGAGATATTCAATTTACGATGTTAATATGGTAATCACTCAGCCACCGATACCGACATCGGTTGAAGTTTCCAATTGACCATTGAAACAAAGCAGAGAGATTTTGGAGGTTTATCGCATCTGTTTTCGTGCCTTCTCCTCAATTACAAATTTTCCTCTTATATTTTTACTGATATAATTTTTAAAAATTAGTTTATTAGCACAAAATTACCAATTTTTTATAATCAACTTTTGAATTCAATATCAAATCATATTTCGATAAATCAGACCGAAATGATAAATTTTGGACAATGATTTTGATAAAAACGAGGAGACAAAATAAAGTAAATTTTCATGATATTGGTGAAATTTTTTTAAATACATTTAAAAGTATGATCGATCCGATGAATTTTTGCACACCAGGATGTTGTAAAAATGAGAAACATTCATTCGTTTCAATTTTTGCAAAGCACTGTGTTAAAATGCAGTGAGTGCAATCTGCTATCGACATGTTAGGATCACGAAAAAACCTTTCCTGGGAAAAGTTTTTCTGGCTATTACAAATTAGATTCATCAATATGTACATTGTTGATGTAGTATCATGTCATTCATTCAATTCAATATCCAGTGTGCTTCAGTGCTTACCTGATTTTTAATCTAAGTACTACATAGTGGAAAGTGAATTAGGTTACTTAGTAATATTTCACCTAGTTTTGTGGTGATTTCGTTTCACTTTATCCAGTTTAGGAAAAAACTAGGTTGCCATCACTAGTACGGAATGTGCAGTGCAGTGACTGCCCTTGACATGTTCGGATCATGAAAAAAGCTACCGTACCGTTTCTGTAACATGGCCCGTCTTGGATCTCTTTATTGTGTTGAAATTTATTTCCAATGTACATAAATTTGTGGGGGGGAATGTTAGATCTCCAGCGCCTGTCATCTCACTGGCTGATCAGCTGATGGGAGATCTCTCGTTCATTGCCACATGATTGCACCATTTCGCTTGTTTGTAATGTAACAATGTCTCACTTTATTGCTCAGACAAGAGCTCTCTCTTTGTTACCGCAGAATCGAGACTGCTCGATGCTGTCTGCGTGTTGTGTTTCTTTATTATATGTTTTCCCCGCAAATCTTATTTGTGAATTACTGCTTTGCTGATAGCCTGCTGATCAGTAGCGCGCTTATTGCAGCTGAGGATTAGTGCCCTGATATTGCAATGGTTTAACTAAGGTCATTTGTTGTTTGTGTATCTTTCTAGCTTTCGCTAAATAGTTTAATACTTGCTGCATTTTGAACACTGGATCTTGAATTGCATTCAATCCGTTTTGGACACATATTTTCGTGTTGATTGTGTAATTTATTTCCTGGTGAGTTGTTAATTTATGTTGTAGTGTTAATTTATGTTGTAGTGTTAATTTTCCCCGAATTTGTGGTATTGGGATGAACTGATGGGCATGAGATTATAGACGCTTTGTAGTGTATTGCTGCTTGAATTCATTGCAATTAGTATTCACTTATGCTCATATTTTGTATTGTTCTTTCAGTGTTTGTGCAGTTTAATTGAATTGAAGATTTATTGTTTCGGTTGACCTTGGCTAAAAACAGTCGGTAAGGTTGAATGCTATTATTGGGTTTGTTGAACATATGGCAGAAATATTTTGTGTTTATGCTTGTATTTGTTTAATTTAGAAAACTCTCTCCACTCTCCACTCTCAACTCTGCTTTCTCAATCATTTTTGTCGTAATTTACTGTGTTCATATTTGGATGTTGGAATTTTCTGTTGAAGAACCTTTGATATTGTTGTTCAATTGTGTGCTTGTTGATCAAGGGGTGACAAAGACAGAGATCAGTCAGATATTCAAATAAGGGAGTCTGGGGAGCGTTTAGACTGGAAAATATTTGGCGCACTGTTCTGCGCCCTTCGTCTTTGTGTAGTGAGCAGGGTGCATAAGGTCACACCCCGTCAAGCTTCTACAATCACTAGTACGGAATGTGCAGTGCAGTGACTGCCCTTGACATGTTCGGATCATGAAAAAAGCTACCGTACCGTTTCTGTAACATGGCCCGTGCTTGAAAAAAGAAGGCTTGAACTTTTGCCGATGGTAAATTATTAACTCCAATAGCCACCCACATCATTTGTGTGCTTTACTAATACACAGTCTAGGTTGTTTGAATCATAGAACTGTTTCAGGGAAGGCAGAAAGTGCAGCTAACACTTACCTTGTCAGTTTGCAGAAACATCGAAAAACTGCGGGTTACAATAAAATATTTCAGAAATAAACTGGCCAAAGTGAAGGAGTTTAATTTGTATTAAATATTGCGAATATTGACCAGCCTAAACTGAATTATTTGTTTTAATATTACCCAAACTGTTCTGTGCTGATAATTTTACTACGCGGAACACATAGCTGAAAAATTTTTACCAGAACACGTTTTGTTTAGTATGGGTCACTGATGGAACATGTCGCATAGACGTGGTCAATCTGTGCCACATGCTTGACAGAATGAATGGGACAACTGGTACATGTTCTATTGGTCGCAATTCACCTCGAGTAAAGTTTTCTGATCAGGGTACAATTGCTGGTTTTAATATTAAAGAAGCTCTCTGTCATATTAGTGATAGCTAGTACGTACAGTAAATTTACTGGTCATTTGCAGTAATTGCATATTTCCAGTGTTAAAAGAAGTCCATTGATGAAATTTATGCCAATTATTGGTTATTGCTGAACCGTACCTTCGTGGTGCGCTCCATCAACACACAATATTTGGCCAAAAAAGTTTTAATTTTTAAATTTTTTTATACAACCAAGTGAAATGAAAGTCAAAGACCAGTGATTTTGCAGCATTTTTTGTTTCAGTGTGATAACTGTAGATTAAAGCTGGCGTTGGTGACTCTAGGCAATAAAGGTGCCGAGTTTACCAAATATATTATTAGTTTTCCGAGTTTATTTCCAAAATACTTTTATCTGGTTTTACAAATATATGATTTACCGCGCTTAACTTTTCTGTTTGAAGTTTAACTTGGTATAAATTTACAAAGTAAAATAAGTGAATTCAGCTATTTTTCAACTAGGCATCTGTTTAAAAAACTAGGTAAACAATGTTTTTATCATTAGCTTTTAAAATAAAGCATTCGGTGATTTCTATCGCCGAATCTATTAAAATGCTCTAAACGCAGTTGAGTACTGTATACCGACTTTACCTGGTAGTTAATCGAAGCACTTACTAGTTTGGAATTTTACCTAGGAATACTTTACCTAGATTTGTGTAAAATTTGTTATGCGTTGCCTAGTTTAGGGAAAAACTAGATTATCATCGCTAGATTTAACAGGTAATTGGTGTTGATATATGAACAGGCTACTAACAAAAATGAAGGTACTCATGGTCGGTTTGTACAAAACTAGCACAAAAAGTATGGACGAAGCTATGAGAATTTTAGGCTACAGAGTAGCAGAACACGGAGTATATTTTGGGAAGCAATATGAAGGCTGGGAAAGGTTTTATGTTGGAAAAGGAACTCCGGAAGATTTACAAAAAATGTTCAGAGATTACGACACAGCCAGCGATTTTATGGCAGCTATGCACTGGAGAGAATTTCTAAAAGCTTTTCCGGATATTAAAGTGAAGGGTTTTAAATTCTAATATTAAAAATATATAGAAGTAAAAAGGTAAATGAGAATATCTTCAGATAGATAATATAATCATGGAAATTACAATCTTGAACATCACAGTGCTGTAGTTTTAAATATTAGATTTCAATCAACCTGGCCTCTGGGGATGTCACCCTTGGATTATATATTTGAATCGATTTATATGCCCAATTCGAATCTAGTCACGATGATCAGACGAGCCCATTAGCAAAATGTGTCGAAGTTATTGCGAATTTACATTTTTTTTACAAAATAGTTAAAAACTATTTTATTTTATCAGGCATGAACAATTGAACTGAACATGCCCTAAATGCACAATCCATCTTTGGGTCAATCTCAACAAGCAATATATTTCTGATTGAGTAGAAATAAATTCGATTGCGTGATGAATTTTTTAACAATGTTTTAGAAACAGAATCCAAATTCGAAAAAATTTGGAAGAAATGTACAAACTGTGCTAACAGTGGCAAACCTGATTGGCTCATCCCTGACCAAGATTTTCAAACACGAACTGCTGTGCATTTTGTTTTGTTTTGCCCGACGAAAACGTAAAACTCATTCTAACAAACCTAACCTGAATAGCACATAAGTGGGAGCTAGAGGGTATTGCTCAGAGTTACCACACAAATGAGTGACCGTAAATAAACAACTTTATTCTAAATACTTTCGCATTCACAGATCATTCTGATGGAGAGAAACTTTGAAAGTTGGTACTCGTCCTACAAAAATCAAATCGAGAGATTCAATAAATCTACCTTATCTTTTCCTCTCTCTGTATTTTCACCAACTGCAAGAAGATGGTTTCATTTTACTGGGAAGTTCAGTGAGTTCTAACTTGCAATAGCAGTCGAAACCCAATCGGCAACCCAATCTTGAAATTTCCCTAGTCAAGAACGAGTCTCAATTAAAGTCAATTTCTTAAAGGACGAGACCAAAATACGCAACATACGCTTTTTTGTTTTTTCGCGGTATGGCATGCGGTACAAAACGTAAATTCATTTCGATTTCTTTTCATTGATATCATTTACTAACTCACAGCCTTGGTCTGTTCAATTAGCTCATGTTCGAGAAACATATCTTGATATATATTTTTCCAGTGAGAAAATTCTGGAACAAAGAAGAAAACAATTCACTCAGTATCAGAAAGACACTTCCTATATTGGATAAAGCAGATTCAAAGAAACTTTATTTTAATCATAGAGAAGGCAAACCTGATTGGCTCATCCCTGACCAAGATTTTCAAACACGAACTGCTGTGCATTTTGTTTTGTTTTGCCCGACGAAAACGTAAAACTCATTCTAACAAACCTAACCTGAATAGCACATAAGTGGGAGCTAGAGGGTATTGCTCACAGTTACCACGCAAATGAGTGACCGTAAATAAACAACTTTATTCTAAATACTTTCGCATTCACAGATCATTCTGATGGAGAGAAACTTTGAAAGTTGGTACTCGTCCTACAAAAATCAAATCGAGAGATTCAATAAATCTACCTTATCTTTTCCTCTCTCTGTATTTTCACCAACTGCAAGAAGATGGTTTCATTTTACTGGGAAGTTCAGTGAGTTCTAACTTGCAATAGCAGTCGAAACCCAATCGGCAACCCAACCGGGAAATTTCCCTAGTCAAGAACGAGTCTCAATTAAAGTCAATTTCTTAAAGGACGAGACCAAAATACGCTACATACGCTTTTTTGTTTTTTCGCGGTATGGCATGCGGTACAAAACGTAAATTCATTTCGATTTATTTTCATTGATATCATTTACTAACTCACCAGCCTTGGTCTGTTCAATTAGCTCATGTTCGAGAAACATATCTTGATATATATTTTTCCAGTGAGAAAATTCTGGAACAAAGAAGAAAACAATTCACTCAGTATCAGAAAGACACTTCCTATATTGGATAAAGCATATTCAAAGAAACTTTATTTTAATCATAGAGAGGACGTTGTAATGGTGTGATTTAAATTTATGTGAATCTTTGTATTACTAGACAGCCCGATTTTATATACTCTGTAACATAAAATGCAACAAAATCATGGTTTTTGAAAAATATTTAAACGGTATTGAAATAAAATCAAAATTAACTTTTTTGGCCAAATATGGTGTGTTGATGGAACGCACCGCGAAGGTGCGGTCCATCAACAGCCCATAATCAGCGTAAATCTTATCAACACTTGGCGTTTTTATTAACTTTGTAAATATGCAAATACTGCAAAAGACCACTAAATTTACTGTAGTTTTGTTACAGTGGAGTAAAAAACGTGATAAATTAGTAATCAACAATTTTATCGTATTTATTATATGGGTGCGGCATGATCGTATCTGTAAATATAGAATTACTCTCAACGTAGGATATAAAAGCTTGGTTCGATTGAATCGAAGAGAAAATCTCTTTCGTGTCTTTCCTACAACAAAAATTATTCAAATCTTTGCGGCAGTTAGTTTATGATATTGAAGCTTACGTCATTGCTGGATCTTACCTCTTAAATCAATCATGATATGCTGGAGATGGATAAAGAAGATGCTTCCTCTGTGATATAGATTTCTCATTATTCCTAAGTGGACAGCACAGCTTCATTTACTTCGTTGTTATAGTTTCTTGTATTTTTTTCAATTCAATACGCCTAATTGTTTGAGAATCGTCTGTCATTTTACAGATAATTTTTTAAATTCTGTTTTGAGCAAACGTTATAAAATTATAAATAAAGAACTAACGCTTTCAATCTCTTATTTTTTTTAATGTAAGGCCATTTTACATTGCACCAACAAACTTATATATTTATGTATATTTATATATACTTCTGTATATTACGAATCAACGGACTGTGTGGAAGTCAAAGC
Organism: Styela plicata; assembly: GCA_963675895.2. NCBI lineage: Eukaryota > Metazoa > Chordata > Ascidiacea > Stolidobranchia > Styelidae > Styela > Styela plicata. The sequence goes on from OZ023152.1 coordinate 7,766,192, forward strand.
TTCAATGATTTACTGAAAAACTCTATTCATTTATATTTCAGAACGCACCACAAGATCAACTGCTCATTTACAACATAGCAGAAGGTTGGGAACCAATCTGTAAATTCCTTGTGCGGGAATCACCAAATTGTCCGTTTCCACATTTGAATAAAAAGGGAGCGATTACTCAAAACAGACTGAAAAAAGACTCTTATATGCCAAAGATGTATGAAGAAATGTATATAAGCCTTGCTATTATATTCCTGTTGCTGTGTTTTGTTATAGCATTTATATTATGTTAGCGTTTGGCGAAACCTAATGAATTCGGAAAGAATATCAAAAATATTCAGCCCTATTACAGATTAATCGTTCCAATTTGCCCGCTTATTCAGACCGAAAAAGGCGTTTTCACTAGGGCCTATACCACTTTTGATTATGATTCTGATATCCTGATACCAATATAAAATGATCTGATACCAATACCAATTACTCAAAATAGCCACATTGAGTCATAAGCTCTAGATTTACTGGGAGAGCATATGCCTTAGCATTTTCCCCGTATTCCAGAAGACTATTATTCACCGTAACAACAGTACCGTAAATTTTCTGCTCATTCACGGTAATTGTATATTTCAAAAGTCAAAAAACCGCCACGTTTATGAGATTTAGGGCAATTATGGGCTGTTGATGGATCGCACCTTCGCTGTGCGTTCCATCAACACCCCATATTTGGCTAAAAAAGTTAATTTTGGTTTTTTTTCAACACCGCCAAGTAAAATTACTACCAAACCCCAGTGACTTTGTTGGATTTCTGTTACAGTGTTGCTGTGGAGTCACACGTATTCTGTTACCCGCTTTATTGGATGAGCACTAGAATCTTCCAATGTTACAGCCAAAACGAAAAATTTTTGTCAAAGCAGCTTTTGTTGAGTATGGGCCATAGATGGATCGCGTTGATAAGATCGCGAACCATCGATGGCTTATGCTTGAAAAATAAAATTTATGATTGGCATAGTCAGTAATGCGAGCGAAACATTTTATGATAGTTAGAACTCAGGATGCAATTTGAATATTAATTAAGTCCAAATGAATTTTTTCGGAAATAATTCTATTTGAAAAATAACTCTTTATTCAAGAAAAAACTATTTATTCGAGCAACTCAAATTCGAGCAACACTGAATATGATCAAAATAGCTTAGTATTGATTTTATCATAAAAAATCACCAAACAGCCAAATAATTTCAAACCTGTTTGCTTTCATGGTCGCAAAACAGAAATTCACATACGCGGCGCAACGGGAATCTATTAGAACCAAAACGAATTTTCTCAAAATGCTCAAATTAACAACATTGATTCGAATCGACTCCAAATTCTAAAACTTACATCCTTAGTTTTAAATGACTTTTAGAAAATTATGTTTGAATCACCTTGAGCATTTTGTGCATCAGTAACCCAAATCGGATACAAAATGTCATTGCAAACCGGCAATATTAGAGGAATATAATTTCTAAAGCTTCGTATTATTCGTGATGACGCAACGAGAATTTGATCCCCCTCAACAAGAGTTTATGATCTTGTTTATTTATCTTATTCTAATGTGCTCGTGTATTTTTTTCCGCGCATGTTAGTAATATGAATGTTCTTTTTTGATTTTATTTGTATTTGTCTTTAAAATTTATACTGTAAGAAACTGATCTTTTTCGCCATTTTTCAAAAATACCCTTTTGCAACACCAATTTAAATAGATTGGACAAGTCGGCGAAATGCTGAATATTTAAAAAAGAAAAGGAAATGAATCTTTAAAATCTGCAGCAATTATCGTTAGAATCAGAGCTGAGAGCGTGAAAAATATTTTTATTGATACGCATTAGTTGATTAGCACAGTTTTAAAGTATCCGAGATCAAAACTTCCGGGTCAATACCGATGCTCAATTTTGAAAACAAGATAATGCTGAATCCAAATTTACTGTGTTTAATGCAATTAGCGAGCCTTTGACAACCATTTAGTCTTGTGAATTCTCTGTATATTCAGATTGTGGTATACAAGGTCGCGGACAAGGAAACGTTTCTGTAAAAAGTCCGATCACGCTGTCAAAATAGCATTGTTATTAATAGGAAATAGTTTGCATAAAAAATTGCTAACGTTAGTTGGAAATTGATCCATTCATGACAGAGAAACGCACCCGTTTTGCATTTTGCAACGTTCAAAAACTTGTAATATTTTCCTACGAAAAAACTCTGCAGCAAGATATGAAATTCAATACTTACCATATGTTAATGATCATCGACAAGACATTTCTATTTATTCGAAATTTTATTTTTAACTCGCAAATTCATCTACTATTTACTGACGTTGATAACAGTTTCCTGGGTGTGCATATCTCTTAAAAACAATGGGCATGATTCATTCGCAGATGATATACTGTAAGGAAACTTCAGTAAATATGCTGATCAATTACAGTAATTGACTATTTTTTAACATGTAAAACCGATATGTTGATGGAATTTAAGCCACGTGTGGGCTGTTGCTGAAGCGCGCCGCTAAAGGCCGTGAAAGTCGATTCTATAGTTTTATTTCAAAATCACCGAGTACAATTACAGTCAAAGAACGGCGATTATACTGCTTTTTTATAATAATGTATAGCCTTGTCGAAATTTCTTGAAGTTCATTTCACATTAAATGTGAGAAAAGGCAGCAGCATGAGTAAATCTTTTTTAATAAAAATTGTCGATCTTATCAGAGTAGCCTAGCATTACAAATGTCGTACAGCTGGTCGCCTCGCACATTTTCTCAAAATTAGTTTCAAACCAACCAACTAATGCAACGAAATATTTGCAATGTGGCAAGAACAGTACGAAAGTGACAATATTTATGAAGGCGAAATCAGATATGAAAACAATCGAGGTAACAAATTTTGATTTCATTTTTCAGCAATCCAAACGAATTCATGCTTTTGGCAAGCTACAATAGTGTAACATTTTCTTTTAAATTAACGCAAAAACCTGACTACGGGTATCGATAGCGCACAGTTTTGGAGTTTTTAAAATTTTGTTAGAATTTTGTGCCTCACTTTCCTCTCAAACTGAATGACGTATTTTTGTAGCGTACAACTCATTATCTTGAAATCGAATAGATTCAATTTCAATTTTTCGGCAAGCTCACTTTCAGTAACACAATTTTTTAGACAGCATTATAAAAACACCAAGCTCGTTTGACGTATTAGAATAAAAAGGGTCACGCTCCTGGGAAATTTCTTTCCTGCAGATTATGTGCGAATTTGACCATTGTTCAACAAACTAATACTACGTACCTATTTCTATTTATACATCTACATAAACTCGGCCCTAAATATTATATTATCACATTCTGATCAGAAATATGAACACATTTTAGTATACTTTTTATAATTATTGCCGACTCAATTTTTGCCATAAATTGTATCGTATTGAGTAATTGTATTGTACGTGTTAATTTGCAATGAATTAACTATCAAAATGTAGAACTGTAAAAGCTTTAGCTACGAATTCATCAAGATATTCATTAAAACAAACGGTATAAGAGACAATGTTATTCGAGTTCACACTTCGCCTCCGAGGGCAGAAAGAAAATTGGCACAAATCAAAAAATATTAGGTTTCATTTTGTCCGTAAGATAAGAAAATTCCGCTCGATTTCGCAAGTGTTTTGTTTTGGTCAGCTTTAGTCCCCGACAATGGTAAAACCATCCACCCTACTTTGCTTGCTTTTATTCGGCTTTTACGATTTTTATTCTTACATGCATGAGTTAGGCAACTCTCGGCAAGGCCGGAAGCAAAGGGAGCCAAACAACGGCCACTCAGAAGCAAAGAGCTACTACAAGATGTAGTATTGGCCTTGTATTCAGTGAACTTCAATTAAAAAATGATTTAAATCGATCTGAATTTTAAACTTCACAACATTAGAACTACTTTGCCTTCTAAAAAAATAAATTAATATATAAAAATTAATTGTGAAAAGATTTTCTGTTTCCAGAATAATTTTTCAACACGGAAAAAGTTCAGCCTGAATGCATTAGACCAAATAAGTCATCTAAAAAATTTTCCATATTTCAATGTTCTACCATTGTATTTTATTTGGGGCTCGCCACATTCGCATAACAAGTTTATATACAATGAAAAAAAAGGTTGACAAATTTCAATGATTCATTGAGCTGCTTTCCAAATAGATACATGTCATTGTTAATCAAAGGGAAATATTTTGCACCGAAAAATGCTAACGCTATTGAAAACAACATACTTGCACGACAGAGACAATATATTTTTTGTATAGTTGTTTTGCACGGAATTTCCTGGTAAAACACAAGCAAAGACTCACAATAATATGTTTTTAAATCGTTAAATCTATCTCATTGACGCGATCCATAAGTGAAACATATTTAACATGGAAGTGTTTTGCATTTTTTTGAGATTGGAATGTCATTTTGAAGACAAAAAGGGACGTCCTCTTTTCATTGAAATTTATTTCGGCCGAAGTCCGAACCAGGAAGTATTTAAAGTGATATTGTAGATGGCCGACTGGGAACCATACCGACTGTATGACAGGTGCGAGGGACACTTTAAAACTCGGCGGTAATACATCTATCTACATTGTATATTATTATAAAGCCTATCTAAAATCGCAGCGGAGGTGCGAAAATTTTTTTTACAACGGATGATTTCGGGGCCTAAGTGAGGATAAATAAATATTTTGAGGTTTTCAACGTTTTAAAGTTTTCACAAGGGCATTTTGAGATTTTTTTAGTCGGCCAGGAGAAGGAGCGTGACAATATGCTAGTTCCTGCGTCACATTCTATTGTTTATTATCAGCCTTAAAAATATTATTCCAACATGTTTCGTTAAGCTTGTGGCACTGATGGATCGCGTCGATCAGACGCGGTCTATCTATGCCTCATGTTTGACAAAATGAATTTCCCGATTGGATCGATTTTTTGCGATTGAAGTCTTCTTCGGAGTTGAAGTGAAGTTTGATTGCATTTACAAAAATAAATAAAAAATACACTGCGACATTATAATGAGACATAATCAGTATTTGAAGTACTACACTTAATCGGAATCTTGCACTTTACACGTATAGTCTGGTTTTTCATAGCCATTCCTTGAAGTCAACCTGGTCAAGGGCCTGTAACAGCGGCCATTTATGGCCGGACAGACTTAGAGTTGCTGGAAAGATATGATCTTTCCGGTTTGGCTTAGCTTTCCCTAGTTCTTATTACACCATGGTTTTTGGTTAATTTGACCAAAATCGATTGTATTTCGTGGTTAAAAAATAGAAAATTTTTCTCCTGAAAATGGATTGTAATTGAAAAAAAACTTATATCGTATCGGTTTATTTTTTTAGTTATTATAATGGAGACAAGTTGTGATAATAAGAATGGGATATTTGTTATTTCTATGCAATTAGTGATTCAATGCGATTGGGAAAAAATATCTGAATAAAATTCGAGTTCCATTCAATCAAATTCGAGTTAATTTATTTTTTCCCCGCGACGTTAGACATTACGCCTCTATACACAAGTATTTTATCGATCTGGCAAAAAAACATCATGATGAAAAACGCTCCAAATGTGGATATTTTTTTAAAAGTAACAGAGTTGGGAAAATTCCGTACAAACGATATATTTTCAAGTGTGAGACACAGATGAACTGCGCCGCATAGGTGCGGTCCATCTGTGGCTTATGCTTGACAAATTCAAATATCGAGTTGGGAATGGATAGCTTATGTATATTGTCATTTTTTTTATTGAATTCACTCCAGGAAGGGCCCAAAGCAGTGACAAAAAGGAACCGACTAACGGTCACCTAGTAGCTAAGAGTTACAAGATGTAGTACTGGCAATTTCACTCTAAGCGGAAAGCATTCAAACAAAAAAACTGAACTTCTGTGAGAAGGTGAAGTGAGTGGTATCTGTCCTGGGCGGAGGTAAAACAATATTCCTTTTTAAACACTGGCCATGACATTATTTTAATATGTTATAATGTAATTGATTTACATACCGTAGACATAGAAATAGTTTTAATCCAACAACCAATGTAACAAGATATTTACAATGTGGCAAGAACAGTACGAAAGTGACAATATTTATGAAGGCGAAATCAGATATGAAAACAATCAAGGTAATTAATTTTGATATATTTTTCAGCAACCCACTGATTCTCTTGATACTTTTTTATTGCATGATATCAGACAATTCCACGAGATGTCGTGATTCGCCTACAGCTAAGCTGTATTCTATGTTTTCCACTCTTGCAGTATACAACTGAATTCATATTCTATCCCGTCCTATACTGTCACTGAAATAAATTTTAATCTGTTTTTTAAAAAAAAAATGAGGAGGAAAATCTCCAATTGGCCCATTTCTAAAGCTTCTTATAATGCAAGTATGCTTTACTTAGTTTATTTCATATTATTATTTATATAATTTTCTATTTAATTCAGATATCCATGAAGCTATGGATAAATTAGATTGAAAGTAAACTAGGTATACTAGGTAAACTCTGAACTTTTGAGGTACCCCACTTAGATAAAATTACCCACACTGGATATACAAGAAATGGGCTTTTGACTCAATTTCGAGATTTCGAATATACTGAATATTTAATGTCCCTAATTTTTCTTCGCAGTGGTTTTCCAGAATTTGCCGATTCCTCCTCAGCGCGAGACATCTTTGCAACAAGGAAGCGAGCGTGGTGATGGTGAGCAACAAACTAATTTAAAACAAGAACCGGCACCGTCATTAAACCGACGACGGGCGTCGAAAAGATGGACAATTGCTAATATTATTTTTCTTATCATTATCATCATCTTATTGATTCCGTTGCTGATACAAGTCAATATACACAATGAAAAGGTAACTAAATATACTGATCATTGCGATTAAGTGGGCACAGTTTTATTTTTCATATTTACCTTTTAGTGCAATTACTGATTACGTTTTATAGTGACTCTTTGTCATTGAGTGACCGTTAGTTTGTTCCTTTTAAACCATACTTCCGGGCTTATTCAGATAGAATTCCAATGAAATAAAATGTTATTTTGGAAAAAAACGCATATATTTTGTATACTTTTCTTTGCAAAAGAGTGAGTGGCAGTGTGATCTAACAATCAGAAATTTCATTTTTGTATAAAGCTGAACTGAATGCTGAACTGAACTGAATGTTAACGGATTAACAGGGTTTACGAAATAGAAGACAACTTTTTATTTTCTTAAAAAGAACATAATTATAGTACACTGTAACAAAAGTACAGTAAATTTACTGGTCATTCACAGTAATTGCATATTTTCGAAGTTAAAAATACGCCATGCTGATGATATTTTTACCAATTATGGGCTGTTGATGGACCGCACCTTCCGCGGTTTGTTCCATCTACACCCCGTATTTGTCCAAAAATGTCAAATTGGATTTTTTTCAATACCGCCAAGTAAGATTACTGTCGAAGACAGGTGATTTTCTCACAGTGTAATATTATTACATAAAGCAATATACTAATAGTAACAAAAATAACAAAAAAACGACCAGTAGGCAAGGCTGGCAGTACGGTACGGTACGGTACGAAGTTCGGTACGGTACGATTGAATTTTCCGGTACGATAGTACGGTACGATTCATTTTTCAATTTTCGTACTTGGTACGGTACGGTACGAAGTTCGGTATTTATTTCGTACCGTACCGTACTGTTTTTCGTACCTTCGCATTACACTTTATTCTTCTCAAATGAATTCAAAAAAATTATTTCATTTAGCATCTATGCCGTTTCATAACGGGGCTCTGGTAATATGAATTGTGACGATCAACGAATTTTTAGACTAAAGGGCAATTTTAAAATGATTAAGCGGCGCAGGTATGGTAATAAAAATGCAACTGATTCACTTAAGCTTATTAGATGAGCTATGTCGTATATCGGTTTTACTGCAGTGGCGTAAAACTTTGTGATTGCGAGGAAATACATATAGGCCACTGATTTATGACGTCTTAATCTGGATGCATTTTTCTGTAGTAACGAAAGTTGTGATAGCCCAATTCAAATTGGCAAGATAGGCAGCATTCATAATACTAAAAATCACGGTGCCCGAATATACCAATTACAATCGCGGATCCAGAAAAAAAATTAGGGGGAGGGGGGCACATTTTTTAGAACATGCAAACTAAGGCTGTCAAATTTACAAAAAGATTAGGGTGCCGGAGCCGCGCAAAATTTTATTGAGAACTAATCAAAAATACATGTTTTAGGAGTGAAATAAACATTGCCAGACAGGAAAATGTATCTGCGCGCCGGAAGCCCGCTGGCGCACGGAAATTTTGTGAAAATTAAATTAAAAACTCTCTCCCCCTGACCAACTATGCAACTAAGCTAACCAGTAACCACCGCTATTACGTTTTGTTTGTACTCTGACACGCAGAAGTATATTATCAGAGCAGAAGAAACATCAGAATATAAAGATATATTTAGGCTGTTTTGAGTTGAATGTTAGCTGATGCTCATCTTAAATAGATGATATATTTTGTAAAAAAAACAGCCATGTCACAATATAGACAACGAGGCATGTCGGGAATACGTTTGTGTGGTATGAAAAAATAAATAGCATTATTCAGTAATGTGAAGAGAACGTAAATTGCACCAGGAATACCAGATGCAAAAATGCACAATGACAATGCTCTTATAACCATGCCTTCGAATGAGACCGCACGAAACGCATGTGTGGTGCACAACGAACATTCTTTTGTCGAGAGAGAATTTCTTGTGACGACACAACGCTGCTAATATGCTAAATATTGCTTAATGCCAGATTTTTTCGCAAAAACTGTACTCATCCTACCACCATTTTATCACCACCGGTCTACCATTCTCATATTATACACAATGTGAACAATGATATTGGGGTGACATATTCTTAATTACGCGCATGTTTTTCTGTCCTGGATTTGAAACCAGATATCATAAAACTGAATCACTTTGATGTAAGATGTTGGTGACGTTTCTTGCGGTGGCCATATCTTACAAATACAGCTGATTTGGACATTGGTACTTGGTACGGTACGAAATTGCTTCCCAGCGAATCGTACCTGTTTTCGTACTGGTACGAAATTTAGTACGATAAATGAAAAATATTAATCGAACTTCATTTCGTACTGGTACGAAGTTCGGTACGATGTACGAAAAAAATAATATCGTACGGTACGGTACGAAAAATTTTCGAAAGGTACGGTACGAAGTTCGGTACGAAATTATTTTGCGGGTTCGAAGTACGATAAAAATTTCGTACCGTACCGTACTTCCACCCTTGCCAGTAGGCTACTTTATTAATAACAGTGACAGACATATTGAGATCATAGAAATTACATAGCAATGTTTGTTATGTTGTGTGGATATTATGTCAAGTATTTTCTCGATTTTGATGTTTTTTATATACCCGGCAAATATTGTTGGCAGTTAGTGTCTTTTCATATGGAATTCTAAAGTGCAGTACAGTGAACCACCGGCCCTTCCTTATGAGATATAACTTGATACAACCAAAAACCCCAATGTATCTCGCGTTTTCTGAAAAGATAAGACTATGGCCTAACGAAAGCTTGCAAATATTCTTGCAATGATCTCGTCGATGGAGATCATGTTACTTTTTATGTTTGTTTTCCTTGTCAGCGCTTTTGGTGTAACAATAATACCTCATATTTTATACAGACAAACACTGCAAACACCGCCCCATTTCCACCTAAAAACGGACACAAATCAGCGCAAGAAATCCAAAGCAATTTGTCAGCGAGTTTAGATCCCTCTATCTTCGCCGAAGCATTGGACAAACTTGTTGCAGATAGAAAAAGTGTTCCGATGAAATCATGCAAGGAACTGAGGCGGTTAGGATTCAAAGCTGATGGGATCTACTACATTCAAATCGAAGAAACGTCATATCCTACAACTGAGGTGAGAACACTTTCATTCATTCTGTTTATTTATAACATAAAATTATCGAGTACAGAAAAAGTCTCGCTAGTAATAGGGTAATATAGGATCCTTGACAAAATATGTTCTGGCTATAGAATTTTAGACTGATAACAAACAAGACAAATGTTTTCATGACGGGGTATGTAAATAAGAGTAAGATACATTGAATGGGTTAATGAAAGTTATATTTTTTATGAACCTCGAACCCAAGTAAATTTGTATTTCAAAACTTTCAGGTTTTCTGTGACATGGCTTCTGATGGTGGTGGATGGACGTTGGTTGCAAGTATCCATGAATCAAATATTTCTCAAAAATGTGATGTGGATGACCTGTGGTCAACATATGATTCACGAAATGTAGTTGAACATTCAGGTAAACCTAAGAGGAAGCCCCCAGCAAAAACTTTAGTCGATTTGGAATAGCTGCAAAACAGTATGAAAATTGCCAAAAATCACATTTTAAAACAAGAATTACATTGAAAAATATCAATTTTATTACCTTTCCTTTGTTTCAATCAAATTAAAACTTCGTCATCATCATTTCCATCAATATTCACCCTAAACTTCAATGTAAAAATTCAACTTGCGGTACATTTTCGGTGTTTATGACGTTGGCTATAAAGGTTGTTTGCCAAAACCGAAATATCCACATGCTGCAGTGCTGAATAGAGAATGTATATTGGTGTAAGTCGACATCGAGACATTCAAAAAAAGTGTCCAATGTCAAAAAAAATTGATGTATATTGAAACAAAAAATAACACACAAATATAAAACATAAGGCATGAAATATACAGAAAATAGAATAACTAAAAAAAATTTCATTCAGATAAAACGAACTGGGAAAGTGAAAATGTTTTTGGAAATTTACATAAATGTGTAAAGAATGATTACAAAAATGCTGCCTATCATAATTTACAGGTATGAATCAAAATTTCCAATGAATCAATGGAACGTTTGGACAAGCATTTGTCACTGATGAATCGCGCCGTTGAGGCGCGGTTAATCAGTGATTTATGCTTGACGAAAGATAACGTTTGAGTAGATAAGTAAAGGTTACGCAATAAAGAAATCCAGTCCATTTTTTATATTTATCTCTGTGAAAATTTTTACAAAATCATGCTTGGCCGAATATAGTTTACTGATAGATTGCGCCGTTGAGGACATGACCATCTGTAATTCTCGATTGATAAAAAACATTACATGAAATCGCACTTGTAGTTCCGTTATCTTTTAACAAAAAAGAATAATTCAGTAATAAAATAGTCCTTGTTGAACTAATTCTCGTCAAATAATCTTTGTTGTGCCATGTTGAAGCAAATAAGTGGTAAGCAGTTCAAAATTTACCCAAAGAAGATACCACTCGCCGCACTCTACTACGGATTTTCGGTGCTGTATCAATGTTGTCCGCTCAGGGTGAGGTGCGGTGCGGTTGTTAGTTTCTTTCAGGGGCTAAGGTGTTTAAAATATATTTCTATTGTTTTTAAAAAAATACGAATATATACTTTATACAATATATTCAAAAAATGCGGATCCTTGCAGCGTCGTTCAAGTAAGTCTCATTTAACTAGTTTCTTGTCTGACCTCTCCTCGCTCCGCTGAGCATCCTTATATCTAGGACTCTAAAATGCAACAGGAGTATAATCATCTGTTCATGGTAATTATACCGAGAAATATTGAAATGGAACTAGTAAATAGAATTTGCGGTCAAGTATATACTGTTGACGGAATGCGCCACCCAGGCGACAGTTCATACTAGGCATCATTCCCATCAACTTGACGGTCTCAATTTTTATGCAGGCGTCAGATATCATGGTATGGCATGTTGATCCAAAATTTTCGTTGTCATCAATGAAACAAAATGCATATCTTCGGTACAGAACAAACAATAGATTTCTGGAAAGACACGGAGGAAATTTGAAGACATTATATGAACAACATTATCCATTAAAGTTCAAAGAATCTGGTAAGAAGTGATAGGTTGTTTTATCATCGCCGGGGACAGATACTCACACTCACTTTACAAGAGTGGTTTGATTTCGTAAGTGATGATTTCCACCTAGAGTGCATTTGCTGGCACTGCATCTTGTAGTTCTTTTCCATTCGAGTGACCGTGAGTTGGTTCCCATTGCGGCCTTGCTTGAAGCGAACTTCGCTGAAAAAACTATTGGTGTGAACTTAAACATATCAGTAATGCAGAAGAATCTAGTCACACAATTAAGAAATAAATTATCCTATAGCTTATAAAATTAATCTGATTGTTAATTTGATTTCAAATATAAAATATGAAATATAATATTTGCTATATGTTGCAGGTGGGCTAGGAAAACCTGAATGCTTCGAATCTGATCAGGAGCTTTCCGAATCGAATCGTTCATCCCGTCTAAATATGCCAAAAATGCCCCGTTTTTACCGTTAATTTTTGTTCAATGTTCAATTATCAAATTGTAGAAATCTATTGGTTGTATATTTCCAGCAAAATTTATAAGTAAAGGTTTGCAATTACTACTTCTTATCACAGTCAAATAAAAATATATTTGCAGAGAATCCAGCAACAATTGTCTTGAAAGCTCTAGCCAAGAATGCATGGAAAATACGAACACAGATACCTGATTGGTATGACTATACATATGGAGATGACTCATCTAATGTCAAGGATAGTGGAATGTATTCATCTTATGGAAATAGGGTGAGGGAACTGACATCACGATATATATATATATATATATAAATATATACGGCCTCATCTACTCATATTATTACACTATACATTGAGTTGCTAATGGAAGGCCATCGCTAATAAGTAGTTTTTTCATATATAAAGCCCAGTAATCAATTACGATGGAATCATATTCTAGCAATCTTATTTTTCGCTCAGCTCTGGTGTCGCAAACGTGTGTAAATTGTGTCGCGCTAAGGCGATCAAAAATGTCAAGATAACTAAATTTGACAATGCTCTTTTTATTGCGTTCTGCTGCTACCAACTTGAAAATTTCCTAAGAATCCCATGCAAAAATTAAAAAAAAAATGCTGGCCACTTCACCGTTAGGTTATAAAATTTAACAAAAAATTTTCGCGCGCTGTTGACGCGCATTTGTTTATGTTAAAGAACCACTATTGTATTTCTTGCAAGTTTGAAGTCATAACAAGTAGCCCTCATAAAATCAACTTCATAAGTCTCACGTCACACGGTAGGAAATCACTGTCGCTTCATTTTATGTTCAATCTCAGTTTAATCTGTAATATTTTTGATTTGACTATATTCATAAGATGAAATGACCCAAATGTGAGGGCTTTCGAAGTTCCCTTACGTATTTCCTACGTGTCGCAGAAGACAACGAAATGAAAACAATTAAGTGATAGACGAATTGACTATCGTCCAGGACAGATGAAACTTATTGCACTTTATTATAGCGGCTCATTTCTCTCTTGAAATGTTTTCCACTTGAAGTGCATTTTGGATACTACATTTTGAGCGAAATTTGCAAAAAAACATTATCATGATGTTGAGCAAGCTATATTTTTTTAATTTTAGATAACCATCACAGGAGCGTCGGCGTTTAAATACGAACAGAAATACGAGTAAGCATCGTTTTAGTTTTGGTCCGTAGATAAATACGACTTGAAGTACTGAGGATACTGACTTGAGTTTTAGGTTGGCCTTTTTTGAATGGCTTTGCGATTAACGACGGCTTCACGGCTTGGGTATCGCAATAAAAAGATCGAAAATTTTTTTATTTCCATTAAAACTTTTTCATGAGGAAAAGAATAATATCACAGACAATGAAGTAGCATTTCCAAAAGCAATTGGTTAACTGAAGGCTATTGAATACTATGACCTTGATGAGGTCATAACAATGACCTTAAGTCCCTAATAATTCACGGATAGATATAAGCTATATATTTCGACACCATTTTATTTTTCCACCATTCATATAAGTATATATCATCCTGAGAAAGGCTCTATATCTGACCCAAGAAATGTGTTTCAATTGTTTAAATATGCAGCTATACAAGAGGGTTTATCGATTCAATGACGTCAAAGCCTTTTATACTGATAAACCTAATTAAAAACGAAGAAAGTACACAGAAAGAATTCTTTACACAGGTAAGCAAAATATAATTAAAAGTTTCAAGCTTTAGAGTGTATTTAAACAATAACATGTTCCAGTGTAGTGTTATAATATATATATATATATCCGCCAAAACGCAATAATCGACTTACATACATACAAGAGATACATAAATGTGACAAAGATTGGGATTTATGAGTTGATCGTTTGATTTATAAATGTGACATTCTTTACGTCACATTTATACGTCTGCGTATAGTGTTGCGTTTTGGCAGGTATATAAATGTGACACAATTTCGAGTCAGATTAATGTTCTATGTGAGACATGAAAGGTGTTAGATAGATTAATATATCTGACAAATTAAAAGCTGCGTTTCGACAGATTCGTTATATTTTTCGAACAAATGTCCACAAATGGTCATTGCTTGAACAAAATTTATCTGGAAACGTATAAGAGTAGGTAGAATGTATTTGAAAAGAAAAAGCGATTTCGACAAATGACGAACCCAATTTACTATCAAAATGTAAATAAAACAAAAAACATTTTCAGCACTTAAACTGCTGGTATATATAAGAGACCACAATCAAGTCGAATAAGATTACCTGTCCGAAAGAGTGAATCATTACTAGGTAACCTATTTTCCCTTTCCAAACTATATAGTACTTTGCTAAAAAAAAAAAACAGGCAAACTAGTTGGTTGCATTCAATGCCTTTTTAAGGGATTTCAAAATTGAATTCGAAAAGTCATTTCAAAAACTTTTTTATAATGAAAATATGATTTACCTAGTTTTTTTATATCAGGTACTGAGTTTTTTCAACCAGTTCCTAGTTAAAATATTAAGCAATTTCGCCTATTTTACCTAGTGAATTTATTAGGTAAAATTTCCAACAGAAAACTGGGAAAATGTTAAATTAGGTGAGATGTAAATTCTTGAAACTAGGTAAAAGTACTTTGAAAATTTGATAATAAACTCGGTAAACTAAGTATACTAGGTAAACTCAACAAACTCCAAATAAATGAGCGGGTGGCATGTATCTATGTATTAGTAATTTTAATTTTTTAAACATTTATTTTTCACAGATTGAGTCTTATCGCCCAATTAGAAATGAAGATTATACCATTCTCAGCAATAACATTTCCAGTGGAAATTACCGTCTTCAATATCATGCTTTGCAATATTCATCTCCAAACATTCCAACTCCGTGTGAATTTCATTTTGTTGTTTCGAGTGATGTGAGTTGAAATGAAAATACGACTGTCAGGATTTAAGCTTAGAGATTTATTCATAATACATTGTAGTATATGATATAAAAACGGTTTTCAAAGCAATTGGGATTCACAGTCAAGCGACTTTCCCAATAAATGAAGAGCCATAAGGACTTAAAACTTGTTTGTTCTTGAGCATTCATGAACTTCCATGTGTTTACAACCAATTTTCCGAAAAATATTCAAATTTTTGGACTTCCAAAAAATGTGTGACGTCATAAAAGCAACAGACTTTTCTAACGCGTTTTTCAGTTGTTCGTGTTTAACAAAATCGTTTTTAAAATTTAGATTTGTGAAGCAGCTTTTTATAGCTAATCGCATTTTCTATGTTACATATTTAGAACTGGGGATCTGCTGAACCTCCAAGGTTTTGGAACAGCTACCATAACAATCCGTCTTCTTCAACTTATAGAGTCAACACATTTAAAATCAACGGTTATCCTACAAATATAGTTATGGGTTACATGCTGTTAGCAAGGTAAAGCTATGCAAATGCAAATTGTCGCCATTTAGATTACATATTCATAAATATGTTAAAAGTGTCATTCAATACAGACGTCTTATTTTATGACAAGATATTTTTTTCAAAATTCATAATCAAAAATTCACCAGTTTTTTTTTTATCCAGGGCTACAGGGGAAAATGTTACCCTAGAACAAGCGGATCAAGTCGCTAAAATTGTTTTGGAATCTCTGATGACATTGTCGGAATTATTCAACGGTAACTGTGTCATTTCTAATATTAAAAAGGAAAGAAAAGTGACCATACAATTGTAAATAGCGGGGGGGGTGGGAGGAGTTGTAGCGGGAGCA
The DNA here is from genome assembly GCA_963675895.2 of Styela plicata. Lineage (NCBI taxonomy): Eukaryota > Metazoa > Chordata > Ascidiacea > Stolidobranchia > Styelidae > Styela > Styela plicata. The sequence continues at coordinate 7,782,297 of OZ023152.1, forward strand.
ATCCCTAATGGAGCTATTCCAGTATGTGAAATTCCACAGGGTGCAATTCCGTGCGGTGCATTTGCATGAGGTGCAATTCTCCTTGTGTTCAATTCCACATGAGTGCAATATCGACCTGATATCTAGATATATAGAAAAATCTTTGTCTCGTACAGACTTATCCTACCAGATATTTCTGTTGAATCATGTGCTGCGAGTCGAATGAATGTAATGTGATGCCGCGGAATTTGCTGGTATTCTCAGTCGTAGAAAACAAACATGTCTTGATAAGCATGAGTCATTGAACGGACCGTATAGCAGCGGGAGCGGAGACATCAAAATTATACAGGTGCCGAATAAATTTTATAAAGAAATTTATAAATAGGATTGTCGACTTAAAATCTAAAGTCGAACGTTACTACAAGTTTTCGATGTGGCCTATGTAAGAACACAAAGGATATAGGCAAACATTTAAACCATTTACTACGTTTTGAGATTTATACATTCATAAATTTCATTTCGAAACGATTATTTTTTTTTTTAGGACGGCATAGTATTAGGACGCCTCTTTATTTTCTGGCTTCTATTTTTGCTTCAAACCATTTGAATCAATATACTTATCACTCCCACTAAAATTTTCCTTATTATTCATCACCTTCAGAGAACCGACTAGCGAAAGTATCCAATGCTTTAGCCAAAAAATCAGGCGATATTGTGGAAGTAATACCAGACTGGTACATCTATAGATATTCAAAAGGAGGGACTTCCAGAATATCTGACAACAATCTGTACGATTCGTACGGTAATCGAGTACGTGCAATATTTAAATCCTTAGATTAACCGATTTTAGATTTTTTTAAAGCAGCCCTCAAAAGCACCAATTATTATGTCTATTCGTGTACGTCAAAGAGTTACCCAAGATTTAAAACCTGCAACTGCAACCTAGAATGAAAATATATATATATACAGACCTGAACCCGCTATAGTAAGGTAGGGCTGCAGTGCGTGGTATCTTCCCGGGACGATGGCAAAGACATCTATCACTAATTTGTTCCTTTAGTAGTTTTTGCAGACTCACAAGAAATACGCCGGATCCAATTTTAAAGTGAACACTTACAAGACCGTGGGAATTGAGAAAAAATAATTAAAGCGAAATAAATTGAAGCTCAGAATTGAGCAAAATTGTCCAAACTTAACCGATAGTTGTTACTACAGTGGTTAACTGTAGTATTCCTTCAGTCGGTGACTCGATTGATGACTCGACAATATGCTTAGTCAAGCATGACCTTTCTCGTATATGTTGTTCTATTATCTGAGTGATATTAGGGACCCATTAGTTCACGTCACTTCAGAGTTTTAGGGTCTTTGCATGTTACTAACGTATTATGATGGTGTAATGTTCCATTGATAACTGATTCATGTTATGAAAGATGTAGACAATACCATGATAAAGAATCACAAAGTGACCCAATCAATATATAACAAATAAAAACTGCGTTAATTGATATTGAATCGCAGTGGCTTAATGTCCAATCAATATATTTATATAGCTTTAATCAATAAACAAATATCCAATACCAATTTGCAGACAAAGAAATTGTTACCTAAATAGTATGAATCTGCTTGTCCATTTAAATATCAGGAATATTCATATCATCAACGAATCAAGAATTTGCAATACATAACTTTCATTACATTATAAAAATAGAAACACGAGTTTTCAAACTGTATATTGAATCTAAGTTCAGAGTATACCTTTGATGGGATTTCAGTTTAAAACACAAATGTATATATATATATACCTCAAAGTGCGTTCAAAGATCAGACATTGGTGCAATATTGTCGCGTAAGAGAATCCTCCTGCAGGTTCTGGTAAGAATTGGCAGATAAGAATGGAATACTTTTGAAATTGAAATTAAAATATGCAGCAAATTACACTCATCCTAACTTACCATCATCTAAATATATATTTATGTATATTTTTAGGTCACAATGCTTAGCTCAAGGCAATCTATGCCTAATATGTATTATGGGCGTATTTATGGGTAAGTACAAATGAGTTAAAATATCAACATCAGTTAATATATTATGTATTAATTATTAATTCATGTGCATTAAAATATAGAGAAATCTCAGTTTACCATTTTATTTTTCCTTCTCGTTATCAGTGTGAATGACCATCGTAACATGTTTCAAACAAAAAGCATCCGACCTTTCATTATGATCAACGTAATATCTAATGAAGATAGAGCTATAGAGTATTTTATTACAAAAGTAAGTGAATACCATGCTATTGCGGTGACTCTAAAATGCAGCCTACATGTGCGAGGGGTGAATACAAAAACAAGGGTGCATACAAAAACGAATGGTGCAAATGGTGCATACGAAAACAATGCGTAAATGGTATATAAAAAACACGTGGTGCGACTGTTACATACCCAACGAGTGGTACATACAAAGGGAGGGATGCAAGTCTTACATACGAAAACGACTGGTGCATACAAAAATTTGTGGTGCAAATGGTGCATACAAAAACGAAGCTGCGCGATTCGTACAAGCGGTGCATCCAAAAATGAGTGATGCAAATGGTGTACAGTCAACGAGTGGTGGATGTAATGCATACCAAAACGAGTGGTGCAAGCTGGTACACCCCTTATTTTATATGAAACGCTAGTGTTTGTATGCACCACTTGCCTTTGTATGTACCTTTTGCACCACTCTCGATTTGATATGGACCACTCGTTTTTGTATACACCACTTTGCGCCATTTTTATTGCCATTGGGCTACGCGAATTTGAAAAATCGTTTTTCAAAATCTTGCCATGCTGCTACGACTCCTGTTTGGTTTGGTTGTATTTACAAATATGAAGCTAATTTTTTGCGAAGATAACGTTGGCATTTGGGCACCTCGCCTGTTTCAAACCGTATATGACTTTAGTTAAGGCACAGTATACTATCTATATTTGCAGATTGTGTCACAGAGGAAGAACCATCAAAGGGAAATAACCAGTCAAATTGAAAGCATTATACTTAGAGGGAATTTAAAAATTCAATACAAACTAATACAATTCTCATACTTGGATCAACCAACGACAGTCCAGTTTCATTTTGTTTTATCAAACGTTGGGGTAGAGTAATTTTACAATTTCTTGGATCTATAAACCGTGTAACAGCTTTAATTTTGTCAAGCATTAGGAACAAATTGACCGCGCCTCGGCGCAAGTTTGTATTCCGCTATGGATAGTCATATGCGAAAGGTTTGATGGGCACCTCGCCGGCCTTTCATCATGCCTGCCCAATTGTCAATGCACAGGGAAATGGGTGGAGGATTAAAAAAAAATCTTCACCCGACTGTTATTTGCACCAGAAATCGTGGTACGACATAGCTTATTTCAGTTTTATTATCGGCTAGTTAGGCTTTTCTCTCCCGCGAGATAAAAATGAAATTCTAACCCTTCTAACAACAAAATTGATTAAAAGGTGCATAAAAGAAGAAATATTTTCGAAAGATGTAATATCGACTTACCTTAAGATTACCAGATTAATGTTTTTCTTACACTAACGTCGTATATTAGTAACCCTATCGTAAAATTTGCATCTTCTGTTAAGTGTGCGTCACTGATGGATCGCATCGACGAGTTGCGATCCATCAGTGGTACATGCTTGACCAAAATAAAATTTCCTATTAGGTAATGAAACCTCCATGCAAGATGGTAGTGTTTGTACATATGTGATGCAATAATTTGACATTTGCAAAAGCCGAAAACTACCAATACCATCTGTATTTTCCAGAAATGGCGATCTGTGGAACCATTATCTACGAAACTTTCTACATCTTCCTATTATAGAGAACGAAATACTGATTTCAAAATTGATGGAAGTCCCTCCAACATAGTTATGGGTTATCTACTTTTAGCCAGGTCAATTTCACTTAAATTGATTTTGAATGCTCCAAAGAAACTTTTTGTAGAAACGTATTTGCATTTTGAATATTGTTAGATAGAAGCTCGAAATTTCGAAATTTTGAAATGCTACTTGTCATATTTAATTAAATATATTTCAACAATTTTTGTCATGTGAGAGCACTTCGCTATCCTGCGAATATTTTCTTTTTTAAATACGTGTTCATCAATTTAATAAAACTCAAAATTTTTTCATTTTACACATTTTTGTCCAGTTTCTCAACTTTTTCCATTTTTCTTTCTCTCCATATTATGTTTGGAAACAACAAAATTAAATGCGATTCTGATTCTCTCGCAAATTCTTGCTCCAGACGTTCTAACCACACCATGCCCAGATCCCTATTCTAATGAATCAAAGTACTCGTTATAACTTGCATTCATATCGAGTTCCCGCACCCTTACATTCAGCACACGCAGATCAGATTCACTTCAAAACGCTCATCTACAAGAAATATGACCCATGGTTAACAAAAGCAAAATTTGCCACAAAATGTCTCCTCGGACTATGGATGGCAATTAGAAAATTTTGTTCTGGAAGAATGAGGCACAGATGGTGACTCGTACTTAACAAGCAATCACTGGGAAAAAATTTTGACTGGGTACCTGGATAGTCGCAGAAATTCGACATCATTATGATCCCTGTAAACATGTGTTACAAAAACAAATTTTGCTGCCACCTGGTCTATGCCCTCAAGTATGAACCACTTATGAATCGGGCCGCAAAGAGCGGTAAATTTGAGTCTCACGTTCTTGTTATGATACTATATGAGATTTTGCAATAATGAAATATACTATTTTTCAACATTTAGACAAAATGGAACCAACGTAACAAGCTCACAGTCTGATGCTGTAGCACGAATTGTTTTAGATGCAATAGCTTCAGTGGACAGCTTGTTTAACGGTTTGTAGTATTTAAAACTGCTATGCAGTCAGAATGTCACTTCTAGATAAGGATTCGAATCGATTCGAACTTATATCAAAATCAGAATTATCCAAATACGTATATCTATAAGTCAATGTGATTCGACAACAGTCTTTAGTACCGATTATGTTGCGATCTTGCTGGTACAAAAAAAATTGTTATTTTTTTGTAATTTTTCAAACATTTTTATTAAAAAGATTCAGATTCATAATTATTCGATTCGAAATCCCATTATCCGATTCGAAAATAAATAAATATCTCAAAATGATAACCACAATTGCAATCTCAATCTTAAATTGTAAAGTCAAGATATTTGAGGAATTTATAAAACAACTTTTTAGGCCAACTAAGAACCGCCAATGGACATTTTTTAAGCTAGAAAAGTTAAAATGATGATGATCAGGTGCTGACATCAAAATTATTTGAAGGAATGTCGAAAAAAGGAAATATAAATACACAAAATTTGTAGGGGAATTGATTGAAAAGCATTTTTACATTTTTCTTGACACTGAAAAAGTATACATTACATAAATAAATAAATTCACTTGTTCAACCCATTTGCAGGAAATGTAGCAAGGTTTCTATTTGCTCTTTCTATGCACGCCCATGATTAGCATTTCACATCCCTCGATTTCACCTCAAAACGTCAAACGCCATTTTTTTCTTGTTTTATTTTAGAATACCCCGGACGCAATGCTCTTACTGTACCAGTTCGGTTCGATAAAGGAAGCGTCAATGATATTTTGAACATGATTCCATCTATTTACAAAAGATTTGTTAATCCAGGATATCTGCAATTCCGAGCGTACAATTTTAATGGGTATCCGAATGCTCTATGTCCCGGAGTAAAGTAAGTGTTTGCACTCATATTTGTGGTGAGGAGGTGATGAGATGAGGCACTTTGGCTTTAGTCATACTACATATCGACAAAAGTTCAGTAAACTTACCTTTCATTAAAATTTAAAAAAAGCCTTGTTTACGATAAATATGTCAAGTATGGCCTGTTGATGAATCGCGCCGCTTACTGATAGAGGATCAAACACATCAAATTTCGATATCAAACAATGCGCCCGGATAATTCCAATAGTTGTATAACTTTGTGAACACGCTTCGAGCCATGCATTTCTGACCGTCCTGACTTAGGGTCGAATCCCATGTGGGATGATAATTATATGCGAGAGGTCTGTTGGACGAATCATCGGTGCACGGTGGTTCACGTTAGCACTACTTACGGCTTCCTCTAACAACCATGGTACAACCATGAACAGAAAAAATATCATAAACCAAAAACGTTCACCCGATTCGTAACTGATGTCTCTACGAGAGGTCGTGAGTCGCCATATGATTAAGACGTATTCTCGGCTTTTTTACCCCGCAGAATAAAAATCCAATCCCGTATTATTTAAAACCCTATCCTCTTCAATTTAGAGTCAAATCACAATCACCGGAATATTCTTGCATCGGTGGTTTGTCTGATGAAATAACAAAGTATGGAACTTGTGGAGATTTTGCGGGTATGTTATAAAATATAAGATTTGTGATGAAGGTTCAACACCAATCATTTACACAAAAATTGTCTGAAACATATTATTGTGATTATTGCGCAATAACACTGCTTAAACTGTCCTGTGAATTTTTGAGCCCCACAAGAACAACTGGAGCAGAAGTACAAAGTGATGCGGTTTGATATCTGGAGAATAGGAATAAATCAGTAAAGATAAGAAGCGGCCTGCTAAATCTCACAGCTAAGTGATGGATGGAGTGAAATATAGGTGGTAATGCCACAATGTGCAAATATATCAATTCTTGAATCGATTCTAACATTACCCAGAGAAGATACCACGCACTGCACTTTATTGTGTCGGTTCACTTAATTTGGGATTGTTTTTCGTTCAGAGTGCATTTTTTAGGGTTGGCAGTTTTAGATAAGAGTACCTAGTTTATCTGGGGTTCTTAGTTTACCGATTTTATTTTCAAAGTACCTTCACCTAGTTTAAAAAATATATAACTTTCCTAGTTTAACTTTCACCAAGTTTTCCCTTTTTTTAAATTTTACCTAGTAGATTTACTAGGTTCAAAAAACTAGGTATCTAGTATAAAAAACTAGGTAAATTATATTTTCATCATAAAAAAGCTTTCAAAATAGACTATTTGAAGATTTTAACCTTCAAATCTATTAAAAAAACCCTCAAATGCAGCCAAATGACGGACGATTACCTACCTAGTTTACCTGGTTTTGAATATATGTACTACCTACCAGTAAAACTAGCTTACCTAGTAATACTCTATCTAGTTTTGTTATAAATTTCGTTTTAACTTTACCTAGATTGTCGTCACTAGTGCAGTTGTTAAGAATACATTTTGTAGTAGCTATATGCCATATATGGGGTTAATTAGTTGGCTTGTCATAGGTGCTGCTTCCAACCTTGCTTGGAGCTGCTTTCAATAATAAATCAAGTCTGACGCGCTGACGCAATTCACCTACAATAGTAAAACTGCAGGAAATACGCTTTTAGTATATTTTGTTTTAATAAAAGGTTATTATCGTAACTTGATTTTTTTTTAGGATGGGGAGGATCTATTGGTGACATCATTGCTCCGTTATCAGCAAATGGATCAGCGCATTCCCAACGAGATCTTTCTTCTGCAATTCTTATCTTTTATCGCTGAATATAGCCGAGCTTTAATATTATTTTGGAGTTATTCGACATTAGCCCTTTTTGGAGGGATTTCCTTATTGGCTGATGTTTCTATTTGTGCTCACAAAGTAGAAATTATGTATTTCATTTCGTTATATATTAGAAAGAAAGATTAACTGTAATAAAAATGCAGTATAATCGCTGATTTTTTAATGTAAGTGTATGAGTGTGTGTATATGTGTTTAATAAAAATGTCGCCTTCCAATCATTCAATGATATTTTGTAACATCACCTGAACGGTATTAAACGGTAAAGTAAGGAATATTAAGTTAAAACGCGCGCATACACACATGCACTCACATTACCCAATCGAAGATTAAACTTTATCAAGAATGCGCAACAGATATATCATGCATTGTCGGCTGCGCGATTGGCCAAATTTGGACCGTCTGCGACTATTTGCATCGCTTAACCTAATATATTCAGACCAATGTGTTTCAAATTTATTGTGGCTTCAACTTCGCTATTCCGATCTCCAATGGCTCAATCGCGTGGATGTAATTGCTCAGTTGATAGGGTCCGAGATTTAATGGTAGCCAAGCCAGTGAACTTGCTTTTCAGCAAGACTCTTCTTGAGTAGTTGAAACTGATAAAATATAACAACTAGTCAGCAGGCAATATAAATACGTGATTGAACTAATACACTACGTTATCGGTGTTATAGTCGCAAAATTGATAGGGCAATTCATTTATCCATGCCCATCGAGAAAAGTAATTTTCGTTTTCTTTTCTGTATCAAAGTATTAATTTCCGCCTTCTTTATTTGCCCACGCGATTTCAAATTTTGTTCGGTCGGACTAATATTTTATGTACCGATATGTAAATTTACTCCCTTATATTATGATGTATATAATGTAATTACTTTCTATCCACTTGAATGATTTTGTTTTAATCATTTTGTTTTTAATGTTATCGAATTCGCTTATTAATAAACAAACAAGTTAGAACAGTTTTTCGTGAATTTGATTGAAGAGGTTGAAAATTTCAAACGACATTCTCTTGAACCCCTTTTCGGATACCACATGCATGACTCCTGAATATTATTTGATTTTTTAAAATTCACGATTCACCACTATTTCCAAACATATATTAATATTGTTTTTAGATTGAACTTTGTTGGTATTCTTATTATTATTTTTTTTCAATTTCACTCTGGACAAGACCGGAAGCAGTGGCAAAAAGAAACCACTTGATAGCAAAAAGTTACTGACTGATATAGTACCACAACTACACTCTTAGTAACTACATTCCGAACGTAAATGAACTACTGGCAAAGTGCAGTAAGACACACATATCAATGAATAAGGGTGTCAAATGGGCGTCAAAGTCACAGAGAGGTTTCATTATAGGCTGCCAATGCAACAGTTGTTGTCGATTTTAGGTTCAAAGAATTTGAATATTTTACATTGATTCACCAATCACCTCATTTACCGGATATAGAACCTGCAACGCCAGCATGACAACCAGTGGGCTCATCCACCCAGATTATATAAACATTAAATCTTTGAATATTATTTTCTTCATTGTTCCGTTCCAATAAAAACAAAGAACGTAAGTCCTTCGAGGTGATTTATCCACAAAACAATCAATCCTTCGTATAGTCGCTCTATCCGAATATTCTTCAACTATGTTTTGTTGAGCGTGATCCACTGGTGGTAGCTAGTACTTAGTTTTATTGATGAGGTAATTTTTAAAATTAATTGATAGAAACAGGATTAATTTTGGAGGTTAACATATGTTGAAACGAAATGTTTACTGGACGCCTTGTTTAAAAGAAATGGAAATTTAATTTGAAAATATACTTGAATAGCATGTTTGATGCAATTAGTTAGACCGAACTCCTTTTTCTAGATAATATACCTGGCAGAGATAATACACCGAAGCGAGCCTTGGAACAACTGTTTGATTCGCAACTTTTCATTTTGACTAGATTGCCTTTGGTGGAATTTTCGGGAGACTAAAACAACTTAGAAAATTTCGTTGGGTTTTCGATATTCTCACATACACGCGATAAAATTTATTGAATATATATAATATCTACACACAAAAAAACAGAACCGAATAAAAGTTATCAAACAGCTTAACAAAGCAAGGTTGACCGAATAGTTAAATATCCCAATCAGAAATTTGATTATTAAAGACTTCTCTAAATTATTACGATTAGAATGAGCTGCCAAGTGGTCTGATATTGCAGCTTGAAGAACATGAAAATTAGCTTTTAATTCGGAACAACTCAAACCATGATCTTATTTGGGAAACCACTGGGAAGTTTAGTGTAAGTGTGATCGGAAAGTACATAGCTCTCGACTCGTCGTAGCATTTCAAGTTGCAACAAGTTGACTCTTGTACACTCATTCATCAACTACCTGATTTGCTGGATATACAACATTACCTACTACGCAAACATGACAAACAGTAGGCTCGTCCACCCAGATTATGTAAACAATAAATCTTTAAATCTTTTATTCATTGTTCCTTTCCAAAAAATGGAATTAAACACAAAAAACGGAAGTTTTTTTAGGTAATGTATTCATAAACAATCAGTGCTTCGTGTAGCCATTCTTTCAAAAAAATCTTCTTCAATTATGTGTTGTTGAGCATGGGCTACTGGTGGATCGAGCCGTAAGGCGCAGTCCACTTTTGATTTAAGCTTGATCAAATAAAATTTATGTTAAAGAAAGAACTAATGTTGCGAGGTTAACTGATGTTGAAGTGAAAGATTGACTAAATTTAAGGGACGCTGTGTTTGATAGTGTTACGAAATTGCACTTAATAGCCTTATAAATGTCAAGCAACCATTGGTGGGGGATACGGTCAAGCGTGAGCCACAGATAGATCGCGCTTCAGCAGCGCGATCTATCAGTAACTCATGCTTGACAAAGCATGTATGAGCCGACTATTTTTCACTAGCAACGGACCAGAAGTTTCCTGCATCCTTGGCTCGTTGTGTAAGTTGGATAAAAGTTGAACAGAAGTTAAGACATTATGTGGTCTTTGCTTCACGATTGAATACATATCTGAGGAAGACAATTTTCTATTTTCAGGCGGCTTTGACTTCAAGGTCTTGACATCAACGTATTGTAACTCCTGTATTATTTACCCACCACCATATCGGATCATACTCGGCAAATAAGTTTTAATAATTAATTCTTCAAGTCAGTCTACTATAAACAATAGCTATGAATCACACATCCAGAAGATATTATTCATATTCCGGGTTAAATGGAGGCGGAAGTTTCACTAGGTGATTTTGTAGTCAGTGTTTTGACATAGACCGCAGTGCCTATGTTTTTTCAGATGAAGAAGAAGGGTGCGCTAATCTGAGTAAGATTTATTCGGCTGAAATAACAAACTTCAAACCTCGGATTTGGATGATGCACCAAAATCAAAAATAAAAACTGGAAAATGAAAATAAAATTGAGTTTGGATATAAAAAATAGTTCAGTGTAGAAAAATTCGATATTAGTGTAGAAAGTGGTGCTTGGTTTTACAAAACTTTCTCTGTTCCGTTCCAAAAAAGAAAAATAACAGAAATTTCTTGAGATAATTTATTCATAAACAATCAGTGCATCGTTTAGTCACTCTTTCAGAAACATATTCTTCAATTATGCATTGTTAAGCGTGGGCCACTGTTGGATCACTCCGCCGAAGGGCTGATACCAATCATTCCACTTCAAAATCGTTCAGGAGTATTGATGAGCTTTGGCCGCATTCTCAGTCCTGATGTTTCAGTAAAGGTTTTGTCAATTGTATGTCACTGTTGTTCATGTGTGGCTCATCTATGTGGGTCCTATATAGTTTTTTATTGGGGATTTATTGGTTATTTGTGAATTTATTGGTAGATGACACTGATAGATCGACACATGTTTAACTAAATCAACTTTTTGATTGGGAACGCACGCGTTAGTGATTTTTCAATGAGAACATCAGTATCGAATCAGAATATGCCTGGTGCCGCCAAGATTTTTCAAAATATGCATATACCCGTTTTGGTATGTTTTTCTAATTTAATTTTTGTCATCGTAATATTTCATTTTAGATCACGATTTCGAATAATTTATCCACGCATCTGCGCTTTTATACTTCAATGGTATCGGAGCATATCGTGGAATCGGTATGGTAAAATTAACGCTTCTGTACGTCACTAATTCCCTTATGAGTAAGAATTTACTATGCTTCACGGAAGTTCATTGAGATGATTTGAATATCATGTTTCCGTGTATTGCAAAACCATAAGCAACAAGAATAATATACTTCAAAGAGTGAGCTTGCTCAACGTAAGAACTCATGAATATTACTGAAGTGCTAAGTACCTTAAGTGAATATAACATATAAAAGAAGTGGTAGATGGTTTCACTTTCCCTTAGGCCAAATACCACACCTTACACTTTACCACGGCGATTCTGTTCCACTCGGGATGTTGTTGATGGTACGACATGTTATAGTATATCTTCGCCAATATGCGCATGGCCATTGAATATTCATTTTATGCACCACTGACGGCTTTGCTTAGTGTGAATTTTAGCAAGAAAAAAAGATTAATTGAAATGAAATTTAATTTTGATAGAAAATAATTACGGTCGAAAATTTAGATGCATCCAAAACATTTATATAACTTAAACTCGTAAATGAAGTCAATTTCGATATTGGAATTAATTTTGTAGATCAAGAAAAGTAACCGTGCGAAAAAAATAATTTGTTGCATGTGATGTGCCACTATCGTGTTATTTAGTTTAGCGAATGACACACGAATGTTGTACTGCCGATCACGATTTGTGTAAAATTCGAAAATCGCGATTCTCAAAGCAAAAATCCGATCTTTGACAATAATTTTGCTGATGACATTAAAAAGTGATTTTTCGGTCAAATATGGATGTTGTGGTCCATCAACAACCCATATTTGGTATCAATCGCATCAACGTCGGTATTGAATTTTGGAAATATACAATTACGGCAAATTTTGGGTATGTTTTTATTGCTCTTGCAACAGTTTAGCAAAAAATATTACTACATTTGATACATCCAAATATTGACAATGAAAATAAGTTATTTAAATAACTAGACGTCATCATTCTTCGAGTCATCGTTATACATTGTATTACTATTATTTAACTAATGTAATCTAGATGTAAAGTAACTGTAAAATATTGAAAAGTCAGTGCAAAAAGTTCACTGATTATTTCAAGATGTGGCAACAAGCTCATGGCAGCGAAAATGTCTATGAAGGGGAGGTCAGATATGAAAACAACCAAGGTACTCAAATTTGATAGGATTTATCTTCTGAATGGCACTATTTTTTAAGGTCAAAAAAGTATTCGGTAACAAAATTGCGAGAAAGTAACTTGTTATCATGATGATTCTACTGTTCATATTTTAAAAGCCCATCAAAATGGTAATTTTCAAAATTCGGAGCCAACTTCATGCGAAGTATGGATTTATTGAACAGGGCCTCGCTGCGTGCGGCGCATTCCATCAACAGTTCGATTCGGACACGTCGATTTTATCGTTTTATTTCAAAATAGCATTTGTATCATTTTGTGCAGTATTTTCAGAAGCCTTTCTTGCGAAGTGCATGATTTTAATGTATATTAAAATTTTAATTTTAATACACTGAATAAAATAACTGCCAAAAGACCAGTGGTTTTACAGCATTTTAATGACAGTGTAGATATTCAAAAAATGCTCACGCCTACGATTAATTTGAATATTGTTTATTTATCTGACTACGTTTTTACTGACATTATTTTATTTAAAGTTGTTTTAGGAAAACCGCCAAATCCTCCACTGAGAGACGTATCCTTGCAGAAAGGAAATGAGCGCGGGGGCGGACAACAATTATCCTCATCGACCTCACTGTGGACAAATGGGAAGATATGGGCCATACTTGGCAGTGTTGTTTCTGTTGTTGTAATTTTATTGTTGGTTGGGTTATTTATACAAATCAGCCTACACGATGAAAATGTGAGTACGATGCGAATGTGGCGGCATATGGTTGACAATAATTTGTTTAGGTCCAATATTGAGTAAGTATTATTGCAAAAATCTGGATACCTTATTCTGGATCCATAATGTATTTTCAATGCCTCCTTCACTAAACCCGATCTAAATCTAATCAATCATTCAAAAGTCTCGAAACCGCTCCTCCCTAATGTTGGCTACTGATCGCTTTTATCTTGAAGAGAAGAAGGATATCCCATTTTTATATTTTATAGTTGCATATAACGCTGAGAAACAGAAACACATGGCTAATATTCCATACTAACCGAAGCCGCACATGCGAGGATCTATCTTTTATTAAATATTTATCATCGGTGTTACTTTTTTTTCAAAAGGGATGGATGAAACTTATTTTGATCTATTATAATGGAATATCAACGTGAACCTCAAATGCATTACTCTATATAGACTAAGCGAACTGGATATTCGTAGTTACAGTGGTCAGAAATTACACCCTTATGGACCAGATAACGTTGCAAACACTATGGATATATTTATTAGTATTTTTAAATCAGAAATATTATTTTGTCAAGCATGAGCCACAGATGAAACGCGCCTCGGCGGCGCGATTCATCAGTGACTCATACTCAACAAAACATACTTGTTCGAAAAATTTCTAATTGCATGGATTGTCTTCTTAAAAACGCAAAGATAGATGTGCCTTTCAATTTAATCTATCGCAAAAATGTATTCAAAGAATTATTAACTTTTCAGACAAATACAGTTCATACAAGTACCTTGCAAACAATCACACGACCACCTGGAAACGGTAGTTCATCAGCTCAAGAAAGTACTCCGGTTAAATCATGTAAAGAATTGCAAACAATCACACGACCACCTGGAAACGGTAGTTCATCAGCTCAAGAAAGTACTCCGGTTAAATCATGTAAAGAACTGGGTCGTTTAGGATTTAAACCTGATGGGATTTACTACATTCAAGTCGAAGATTCGTCATATCCTAAAACTGAGGTGAACTCGCATAATTTTTTCCCTCCATTTTCGAATTAATCACTTGTGGGTATGGCTGGGCAACATCGAATCATTTGAAATTCGAATCTGATTCGGATAATCTCTTCGAATCGGATCGAATCACTAATTCCATGTAAATAACGAATAACGAATTTTAATATTACAGATTGTCTCCATTGTGAAAATCAAGAAATTTATAGTTTAAAGTGTATATTTTAAATTCACATCCCATGACTAAGGGCAACAATTTTCATATTTTAACGACAAAATATAATCGATTTTGGTCAAATTTGACCAAAATCGATTGTATTTTATCGTTAAATGTGAGAATTCTAGTTAATTCCTATGAATCCCTATGTTTCTATGAACGATTCACAATTGATTCGAATAATTTGTGCTTCGAATCGATTCGAATTACCGAATCCAATAGCCCAGCCCTACTTGCGGGCGCATTGTGTCGACTTACTATTTTGACCATTTCCGGGCTAATTATCGACATAGTCTGACAAAGGGCAGCAATCAATTTGATAAGTATAATAATTTGATATAAAGTAGCAATCGATTTGTCAGATGTAGAAATCTCTCACATTTCATGTTGCATTTATAAATCAGACGTTAAAGTCCTAAATCTCCCATAGATGTGTGTTACATTTATATTTTTTGATTTACATTTTTTTCTTGTGAGGCGCGATGGCCTAGTGGTTAAACATGTTGTCATCGCAGGTTGACGATCTCGGTCCGGCTCGCTTATTCATGCCCATGTCAGACATACAAACGTGTCGCATTTATAAATCGATATGCTTCGATTTTTACATCGGAAAAAGTCGAATGTCACGTTTTGGCGGACGTAGAAGTGTAACCTATTCACAAGGGAAATTGAAATAAAAAGAAATGGGATGAAATAACTTCATCTATGCATTTTTGTCCGCAGATCCGTGTGTAATAACAAGAGTAACTAGACCTAACTGGACAGGATAAATCTGTTGCTCAACGCCAACTCAAAGTTGTATCTATATAATTTTGTCTAACAGAATTTAATATTTCAGACAAGCGTTTTAAAGAAAGCATCAATACCCTTTAAAACTTTTCAGAGCGGTTTGTCCGACCATTCGCAAAATTGTAATTTTGTGTTGTTCAAAAATTCATAATACTACATATTCAACGTAACTGAGTTAACTGCATTTTATTATCCCGATGATCATGCTCACCCCCCCAAATAGTATTTCCGAAGTAAAGTTGCAAACATATTTCAGGTTTTCTGTGACATGACTTCTGATGGAGGCGGGTGGACTTTGGTAGCAAGTGTTCATGAATCAAATATTCATCTCAAATGCGGTGTGGATGACATGTGGTCAACTTATGATCCAATACATGAATACAAATATCCAGGTAGGCAGACTATCTAATATTATTTTGATAAAAATATTATAAATTTTTGGGCAAGGTAATGTAAAATATAATTGCATTAACTTTTATTTTGATAAAACGAACTGAAAAAGAGGGAAAATTTATATATATGCAATATATATTATCACAATATCACTTGTTCTATTTAGAAGCAACGAACTGGGAAAGTGAAAATGTGTTCGGGAATTTACATAAATGTGCGAAGAAAGACTACAAAAATTCTGCCTATCATAAGTTGCAGGTATTAATCGAAATTTGCCCGGTTTGGTTGATATTCGTTGAGCATTCGTGATGGTAAAGTAGTTATAGTGCTACTACCAAATTTGTCATTGAGTTAGACACTCTGTAGATATCTAAAGCATAGCGAGCATGCAGGCACTACAAAGTCCGATTCGAGCAGGATTTTTTTAGAAAAATGCAACAGGTTTACAGACAGGCCACAGTGAAAAACATTTAAACACGGAAAAATACGATTGTTGAACTGTGTTATGCTATTATTCTTCATATAATCTGCTGAATTATCTTTGAAAGGTATAGCCACCTTTATATATTTGTATATATAAGTATTTAATACTACTTCATGCCTCCATATCAAAAAATGACCGAACTGTTCTGTTTACTACGTGACAGAGATGACGCGTTAACAAGACGCGTTAACAAGATATTCCATTTAAATATTCAATACAGCAGTTCGTGAATCGTTTATAGGAACAAAAGCTTGCTAAACGAATAAGCATCTTCAACGCTAAATGCAATCGCTTTTAGTCAAATTTGATCAACATCGATTGACTTATGTTGTTAATATATTGCGCTTAGATATGGAATGTGAAATTGAAAATACCTTGCCTCTAAGTCTGTTTTTTTAGCAAGTATTATTTATTGACCTATAAAATTATTAAGTTTCATACTAGAGATAATTTGTATTAATAAAAATGGAATGTTTGTTATTTATGTAGAATTAATGGTTCAATCCAAATCGAAAAAATATCATAATCAGATTGGAACTCCAAATGATTCGGTTTTTTCCAGCTCAAATTTTATGTACCTTGAATTATTTCATTCCAGGCATCAGATATCATGGTGTGGCATGTCGATCCGAACTTTTCTCTGTCGCAACTTAAAAGTAATGCGTATCTTCGATACAGAACATATGATCGGTTTCTTGAAAGATATGGTGGAAATTTAAAAACATTATATCAACAACACTATCCCTTGAAGTCCAAGAAGTTAGGTATCAGGTTTTTATTATATTTTGTTGAATAACTTTATAAGACTGAAAATAGGTTTTTGAAACTCCTCGCTCACGAGATTTGATGCTTGAATTTTTCCTAAATAAATGTGGGGATCAAATACATAGAGCTGGGTGTCTCAATTTGGCGATTCGAATCGATTTAAAGCTTGAAGAATTATTCGATCATACCCAATCAAAAGTTTTATATTCTTAAGCGTGGGCCACAGATGAACCGCATCTCTACGGCGCGGTCCATCAGTGTACCATGTGTAAAATCCTTTTCATTCATCAAGTTTTTCTGACTGCGTAGGAACAAAACAAGCAAACGGAAATAGGACTTTAATACAAGCTATATATTTTGATGGCAAAATGGGCCATTCGTTAATTAGACGGAAATAGCGATTCCATTCGATAAAATAATCCAAATTAGATTCAAGTTCCAAATAATTTGGTTTTGCCCATTCCTAATGAATTATTAGTGTCGTCTGTAGGTTATCTCACCCAGGTTTTAATTTTACCTAATATTGTAGGAAGCATGGTTTCGGTCTCATACTTCAATTGAACTGTATACAATTTTTATATTGACACTCAAAAATAGTCCACACACACCGTTAATTACAGAAAAAAGCGTCAGTCCAGCGTCAAATGTCCTGAATGCTCTAGTAAAGAATGCAGGAAAAATACGATCGCAAATACCTGATTGGTATGACTATACATACGGAGAACACAAAACTCAAGTAAAGGATAGTGGAATGTATTCATCTTACGGGAATCAGGTAGGCGGGTTTGCTTCATCCCATATTATACTTTTTAAGAAAATCCAGCGGGGATTAAAAAATATATATTATGGTAATATTGCTTATTAATATTTCAGATAATAATATCAAGCGTCGGAACGGTCAAATACGAAGAGAAATATAGGTAAGTAGATTACAGACCCATATCGCATCAACATCTGACAAAGATCTCAGCTAATCAAAATTATTTGTAATTCTGATCGGATTTGAATGATTCGACATAAACAACAAATGTCCCGTTTTTACCATTATGATTTTCCTACATTATCGGAAAAAATAAATATTTATAGTTACGAATTCACAAATAATGATTTAACTCTAAACAGACTATGAGGAGTAATATACCTTCGTTTCACACCATACAGCTGCAATAGCAGATAAAAAATTGACTGAAATCGAATTTTTTTATTGTCTGCTATTAAAATATCAAAATTTGTTAGTTTTTTTTTTTCTTATGATCAATTCACGACTGATTCGAATCATTTCAGGATTTGTAGAATATTTTCGATTGTCGTATGAAACTTTTAGAGCATTTTTTTGAATTTATAGGCTAATTTAGTCTATTTCGGGTGCGGGGAATTTTTTTTATCTAAGTTCGCTCAGAGCAGGTTTTAAGAGACTTTTCATTGCAGACTTTCAACTTCCTTCATCGACTCTAAAAAGACCCATCCCTTTATGTTGGTAAATGTAATTATGAATGAAATCAGCCAAACTTCGAATTTTTATACACAGGTTAGTAATGAATATTTTTGCAATAATAAAGCAGAAAACTTTGCGGAGCGAGGGAATAGTAAAACCCCTATTTTAACGCAGTTACACCACAAATACAATTATTGGCATGAAAAAATAATCAACAAGAAATACATGTAAATAACATAAACCCCGACAAAGAAAGACTCGGAAAAAATGTTTATTCAGTTACGGAGAATTTTAGCTCCATATGTGTGTCATGTGACCCGGTTTAACTGTTCAATTCCCATGCATGTACCTTTATGTTTGAAGCATTATGCATTTACTAGTAATAATTTTTTTTGCAGGTAAATTCACATCGTAAAAATGGAAATGACGATTTAATTATGCTAAGCAATAACATTACAAGTGGAGATTATCATCTTCAATATCATGCTTTGCAATATTCATCTCCAAACATTCCAACTCCGTGTGAATTTCATTTTGTTGTTTCAAGTGATGTGAGTTATATTGATAAAATATCCTGTACACGGAAATTTTGAAAATCCTCTGTTGAATATGTCCTCTGTTTATGCAATATAAAAGTTAAAGACTTCAACTAAGTAATAGAAATAATGTGTTGTAGATCGATAGTCGACCTCATTTTTCTTAGATTTGCGATTTATCGTGTACATTTTTCATTCCCTTCTTTGTTGAATATTGTCATCCTTTTTGCTTCATCTTTTTTGTACATTTTTAGAATTGGGGATCAGGTCAACCTTCGAAGTTCTGGAACAGTTATCGATACAATACGGCATCAACTTATAAATCAAACAGATTTCAAATTGACGGATATCCTACGAATGTGGTTATGGGTTACATGCTGCTAGCAAGGTATTAAATTATTAAATGTAAAGAAATGCCAACATTTTAATAATAAAACAATTGGTTTCTCAATTTATCAAGGTAAAGTACTTCCAGTACTGTTTCGAATAAAGCGATATTGAAGCATCATGACTAAGGCTGAGCAATTCCGAAATTCGAATCTGATTTGGATATTTTTTCGAATTGGATCGGGTCTCAAATTCTCTATTAACAACAGATGTCCCGTTTTACCACTACAATTTGCAAGAAATCCGTACATCAGAATTCATTAGTTTTATACAAACAAACAGTAAGAATCTGCACTGTAACAAAAGTACAGTCAGTTAAAAAAACGACATGTTGATGTGATTTATGCCAATTATGCGCTGTTGATGGGCTGTTGACGCACCTTCGCGGTGCGTGCCATCAACACCTCATATTTGGCCATATTTAGAGTGTTATAATTGTTATAATTGCATTTTTTGTCAAAGCTCTCAATTTGTCCTTAATCGTTGAAATCACAAAATATTTGAACAAAATCGGAAATTTTCTACTTTTATTTTGTCATCAGTCGTAAAAGTATGATAATCTCACTTCAGTTTTTGACCATTGATTGTACAGCCCCAAGAATCCCTTTTTTGACGCGCATTTGCAGTTTACAACTTTAACTCTCCGACTGTTGATCAGCTAAACGCAGTTTACCATCAAATATTAATTTTTGGCTTTCTTAAAATTATTTCAAACTATCAAAGGATATAGATCGATAACTCCTTGCATCGAATTCAAGTAGTCTACTGAGAAAACTTATGGCATCATAAAAAAAAAATTTAGCTGCATCGTTGAATCTCATTCATGTAATCAGTCCTTATCGTGTTGTGGTGTCTTTGTAATATTAAATTTTTTTTCATATAGGAAAGAAGGAAAAAATATTACACTGGAACAAGCAGATCGAGTTGCCGGAATAATTCTAGACTCGTTGACATCGTTGACTGAACTTTTCAATGGTGACCATTTCACATTTAATTTGTTTCACGGTATTTCTAGTTTGGAGCCTCAAATCTCTACAAAAGGTCTTCTCAAATGGAGCAGATTATTGTCAAAATAAATACATATTATGTAAATTAAAACTTGTAAAACGTATTTGCCAAGACGTAGAACCAACAGTTTCTATGATATAGAAGTTTCTACGGTTTTAAGATTCTTAAATGTAGCTTCTACATTAACAGCAACAATACCATGCTGTTTTTCGGTCCAATGCCCATGTTGTGCATATCAGTAACAAATTCAAACTAATAATAGCCTCAAACAACATCATATAGAAATATAGAACTTTTAGGTCGCGTCATACTTTAAAACATTTGAAACCATGTACATAGGGGGAGTTCTGCGAAGTTAATGACGGTATTCAAGCAGACTTACCTAGCAGTCGTCAACATACATGAATCAAGGTTTGTTACTTATGAGTGAACCAATTGATTTTTTTACAGATAACCGGGAAACAAGAGTTATCAATGCTTTAGCTAGAAAATCGGCCGATATCAGAAATGTCATTCCGGACTGGTACATGTACACATATCGAAAGGGTTCATCATCTCGTGTTTATGATAGTACACTGTACAATTCCAATGGTAATCAGGCGAGTATGAATAGTTTTAGTTTATTAGTTCAAAGAGCTTCAGTAGTCGCAGACATCATAAAATGTCCCTCGGATTTTTTTTACAATCCTACAGCAGTCACTGTATGTGAATAAAACAGTCGAATGAAGTGAATTAGAGGTGGGTTACTGGAGCAAACCAGCCGTAATATTTCCGATAAACAAGGTCCAATGGGAAAAAGAGGGGATCGCACCGCATGGAAACTTCTGTATGGAGGAGCTTTACATGATAATAGCGAAGTTGCAGCGCTGATTGACGATGCTACAAGACGTGTATACCCAGGAAGTGTGTATAAGCAGGAACACGATACAATATTGGCAGAGAGACAATGCTGTAGAATGCCATTGATTGAATACACATTGAGTCTTACTTTAAAATCTAATTCATAAGTCCGAATTTGCGAGACCTCATCATGGTCAATTTCTCAGTGATCTTTGTGGCGTAGAATACAATAAGACATTATCTTTTTCTTCTCTTCTGGCCAGATCGGGCATCAGTTTGTGTTTGCCCCCTTCAGTATCTACGTTTCTGCATCATGTTTTTCTTAGTCAGCGCGAAGTCACTGCTTGACATTGACGTAACATCGGTATCGAACTTTATCGCGTTATTTGATTGATCATTTCGTACTTTGCTGTTCAGTGATCTCCTTTGTAATTATTCTGTAATTATTAACTGGATATCTTTATTTTCAACGATTTGCACGCAATTCATCGTCTTAAATCAATTGAACAGTTTTATTTGTGACTTCCGTCGTCGAAACGCTACGGATCCGACACCATCTCAGGAGATTTACTGCTAGTTGTTCAATCACTCCTATGGTTATCACCGCTCAGACTACTAAGAGACAGAGCAACTAATAGTTTGACAGTTTGTTCCGTTGTGCGGGACAGTGTTTCGGAAACTTGAGAGGAGAATTGGGAATCCTGCAATGGATTAAGTTAACAGAACCGAGGCATTAGACACTTCTAGATTTAATATAATACCAACGTGAATTGGAATTACCAAGATATTCTTAACTAAGGACTAGCGTACAGTAGCACAAAACTATGCATGTTTGACATTATCGTACAGTTTAAGTGATGGCTGGTTGATCAGTTACGATCGTTCTTCAAGCGTTATCAATTTGAATGAAATATGTTTGAATAAATAGGACAATTCTCTTAGTTGATATGGAATATAATTTCAAGTTGGAACTCCTCTAAAGTTGAAAAATGTGCTTGCAAACTGTCTGAAATCTTTTTCCGAACCAATATTTTTTATTTCTACCCAGATGAAGAAATCTATTTTCTGACACCGATTAGAACAGTTGATGGATATTTTTTTCATAGTTGTCAGGTGGCTGGAAAAGTGAAAAACAGTGTTCGACTTTTAACTGTTTTATCCGAATAACCAAAAAGCTAATAGCCAGATTATTATTTTGGTTCTATTGTTGTTCAATTTTGAGATTTACCTTTACTCTCCCATTTAGCTAAAATGAGATGATTTTTTGCAAAATTACCAAAACATCGAGTGTGGCACACACGCACGTTACGATTTATCTATTGTGAGTGAGTGTGAAGGTCATTTTTCAAGTCTAGGTTAGTAGAGAAAGTTTAAATCAATAACTTGTGGTAATTTTGTTACTGGAGGAAGTCTGTTTTATTTTTTTAATATGAATACATAAACACAGTCCGGGCGGAAAATCTCCGACATTTGAGGTCCGACGGTAAAGTAAATTCACAGATTTATATCATCGTCCATGCGCTGCAAATTTTTTAGGCAAACACGTCGAAAAAGTGCGCCAATTTCAATTTTACTGATTGAGGGGGGGGGGGGGGATTAGATTTAAACATGTTTTCTTTTTCAGGTCCACATAAAAAATTCGAATCGAAATCAATTTATTAATTATGGAAATATTTATGAGTAAGTAATTCTATAGTGTTAGAGTTAGTATTTTATAAAATTGTTATATAGAATCCCGGCGTCCGTTTTTACATGCTAAAAGAAATATAGGTTATTTTAGCTACTTCCGGAATTGCTTAGGATAAAGTGTAATAAAAAAATGGGTACTATGCAATGATTAACTGTATGGTATTAGATTTTCTTGTTGAACGGTTCAGGTTTTAAAGTCAATTACCTATATAATTGCTGTGTAGAATGCTACGTTTTTATTCACTATGGTAAAAAAATCCGCTTGTATTGATTGAGATACAGTTTCATCCAGTCACACTACTGATTTTTGAGTTACCCTCTAACAAATTGTGTCTTAAACACCTAACGGCTTGACCACCAGTCCACTTCTCGCTCGCCGTCTACAGTAAAAGAGAAGCTATGCGGTATACGTAGGGTTAGGCAATCTGGTTCGGTAATTCGAATCGACCCGAAGCACAAATTATTTGAATTAATCATGAATCGACATAAGAACAAAATTGAGTGGAATTTTGTTGCCAAAATCGATTGTATTTTGTCTCTAAAAATGAAAAATGACGCTCATAGAGTTTAAATAGAAAACACATTGCCCTTAAGCGTTTTTATGCTAATATATTTCATATCTATAAGTTTTTTGATTACCATAATGGAGGCAAGTTGTTACGGTAAAAATATTTATTAGGTATATGGAATAAGTGATTCGATCCGATTCGAAAAAATATCCGAATCAGATTCAAATTCCGAATGATTAGGTTTTGTCCAAGCGTAGGTATACCTACCTACTGGCCACCGCTAGTTAATTATGAGCTTTAATAATGTACCAGCATGGATGATCATCGCAACATTATACGAAGTAGAAAAACTCAACCCTTCATTCTGGTCAATATCATATCGAATGAAGATAGAGCATTGGATTATTTCATTACTAGAGTGAGCAAAACCTATTATTGTAATTGTCTGTTCATTGTTCAATCTATCGTATTTAGATGAGAATGGAGGCATATTAGAATGTTTTCATGGTAAATTGCCTTTAAAATATCTACTATTATATGGAAGTACTTCTTTGGACTTCCGTGAAACTTAATATTATACATATAAAGATGGCACAATATCTTTTTATTCGGCGTGCCTAACACATCAGACTTATTTTCTTCTGATAATTAAAAAAGATATAACAATACACTTTCTACGGATAGTAATAGACTAACACAAGTCGATATCGATACCGCAAATACTCGAAATTACTGTTACCGATGCTCACAAACAATAATTTCAAAACTGGTCAACGGATAACTTCAAAATTACGGTGGATATTTTCAAGAATTATGCCCGGAATGTTGAACTTGCTTGAGAGTAAGTAAATCTACCTCAGGGCCTGAAAAATCTATTTTATTCTAAATGCGGTTGGGATTCGTCGATTAACAGTATAGCAGCCATACTCCACGAGTGAAAGACTGATTTTTGTATATATGGTAGAAAGTTCTTTGAAAGTATCGATGGTATCGATTGCTAACTAAACTGCTTCAGAATTATAATACCAGCATGTATATCATCACAGATAGATTCACAGCGGAATAACAATGAAGGGGACATGGTTAGTCATATAAAGAATATTATAATAAAAGGAAATTATAAAATTCAATATAATCTGATGCAATTCTCATACTCGGATCAACCAACTCCAGCCCAGTTCCACTTTGTTGTATCAAATACTGGTGTAAGTTCTATTTGAAATTTAGCAATACTGCTATCGATTAGCGTTAACGACCTTTTTTCAAAAAAAAATATAGATTTAACCTCTTCTAGGGTGACAGGATCTAACCCGAATCATTCCGAAAAAACACATATTTTTTTACCCTCAGTTAACTGGCACATTTCCCGATTGGAAGGCTCTGAAATATGTCTTGTAATGCCTCGTAACAACATTTAACACTTTGGTTCGAAAAAGAGTTGAAGTTTTTCCGTAACAGCTTGGGGTAGTGGAAACATGGGGGGCTGCCAAAGGTTATCTTCATTTGGGTAACCTTGTTAATAATCATAATATAAAATTACCAACACATACTTATTGTTTTTCAGAAATGGCGATCTGTTGAACCATCATCATTTACAAAATCTTACACGTATTTTAGAAGCATATATCGACAAAATGAATTCAAAATTGATGGAGGTCCTTGCAACATAGTCATGGGATATCTACTTTTAACGAGGTTTAGTTAGATTCCGGTTAGATAAATAAAAGACATTTCCCCTAGAGAAATTCATTTAACCTATTTTTTCATCAACCTGTGGTGCACGTACCACTAGTAGAATGCTACGTAAGAATTTTTGAGGTGGAGCAATTTTTGTTTCACGTGGTCACGCATTGCAACAAAATACCGTTAAAAAGACTTAGTGATAAACTAAAGCCGTCCCATTAAACTGTCTTTTATGCGAAACTTCAACTTTTGCAACGATACCCTTTTTCGGGCATTTCGTGTCATTCTGAAACTTGGTCGCATGCCGCCATTAGAAAGTAAATGGTCAACTGGTACGTGTTAAAAACGATTAAGAACAACTGGCGTAAAAAATATCCTCAACATAATTTCTATCATGACTTGAACTATAGATGTGCCGAAATTCCCCAGATTCTGTTTCAATCTTCTATTCAAAAACGATTTTGGCAACACCATTAAAATCAATTTTATCAAATCTATTGCTGTGTCAGAAATAGCATAACGAACAGAACCAATGATTCCAACGGCATTCATAATGGACGATGCTTTCGGATACCAGATGAATAAAAGCATATCCCAGTCAGCAAAGCTATCCCGAGGCGTAATCCATCAATGGCCCTTGTCTGATGAAAACTATTTTCTTGTCGAGACTATGATGAAAGGAATTGCATAAAATATTTAGTGCTACTATTCAAGATTCAACTATTTCACTATTTAGACAAAATGGAGGCAATGTTACAGCCCTACAGTCTGATTCCATTGCAAGAATCGTATTGGATGCAATGATTTCTGTGGACAACTTGTTTAATGGTACGTTGCCCAGTCTTGTGAATCTTCATTGTCTGTGCTATTTTTTTTTTTTTTTTTGATATTAAGATGCCTCTCGCAAGATCAAATACCAAAGGCCTGGCACTAAAGAAAAGCGAAATAATTGTAGTGAAGCTTAATTGTGGTATCAATCTGATTAAATTCAATTTCGTTTTTACGAATAGTTTAAAAAGAATCAATGAGGAATAAAAACATTTTTAATCATAACTTGGTCACATTCGTCCGATTACGCTCGGAAGAAATTATTTTAATTCAAATTTTATATGAAATTTTCTCTAAGCTAGACCGAAAGATGCCCAAAAAGAGCTAACTAACAGACGCTCGGGTGGCAAAGGACAACTTCAAGGTGTAGTGCCAGCAACCACATTCTGAGCATAAAAATGCATTATTATCGGGCATTGGTATCGTACAATAAAAAGGTTTGCAAAAGTTCCGCAATAAATATCACCATTGCCAACGGCAGGCACCAATCAATTTTTGCCAGTATGAGTACAAGTTTCAAGATGATTCGCCTCTGGAAGACGATTGGTCACACAACACCGTAATGAAATTAAGGATTGAATTAAAAATTGGACAATTTTCCATCACCCAGGGTAGGTATCACTAACTGCACTTAACCATGGCGGTTCATTTCCGTGTGAAATGATTTTGATTGAGTGCAGTTTCTGGTACTATATCTTGCAGTTAGCTCTTTGCCAAAAAGTGGCTTTTAGCTGGTTCCGGTCTTGCCTAAAGTGAATTTTGATATTAAACAATTCTACTATTTTCCATTACAGAATACCCTGGAAATGAAGCTCTCGATGTACCAATTATATATGATAAAGGAGGCAACAGTCAAGCTTTGAACATGATACCACCTGATTACAGAGCACACGTAGAACCTGGATATTTGCAATTTCGAGCTTACAATTTTACGGGTTATCCAAACGCTTTCTGTCCTGGTGTGAGGTTGGATTTCTTTTACGTTTATCAAAATCTTTTGTTATGTATGTGTCTTCGGCGCATACTTGAAAAATAAATTTCCGATTGGAAATTCGCCCCATTTGCTGCCGTTATGAAACTCGGCGATTCTCTGCAGTTAATAACTAGGAAATGTAACGTCATCCATAATTTTACGCGCCAACGACGTGAGAATTTTTGCTTACTCAATTAAAGCAGAGTGGCATTTTAAATACTAGATATGACTTTTCATTACGTCCGTTAACATAAAAAAAAACTTTTTTTTTTTCAAATTTGAATGTACTCTTTTTGTCAAGAGTGCCCCGCCGTAAGTCTTAAAACAATCAAATGCGCTGTCAGCAAGTATAAATCGTGGAAGTGTAAAAAGAAAATGTTTAATAAATTTTCCCCGCGGCATATTAGGATTTTCTGAGCCAGTTTTGAAAATTTCAAAATCAGGAAATTGAATCTAACTTTATAAAAATCTGCGTCTTCTTCACTGCAGAGTCAAATCAATATCGCCAGAATATTCTTGCATCGGTGGTTTGTCAAATGATGTAACAAAATATGGAACTTGTGGAGATTTTGCGGGTATGGTAAAAGTATTTTTAATTAAGATCGGAAAGTTTGAAATTCATTCTATTAGTTGTGTGTTTGTTTTTGTTGTCTGGTTCATATTCTGTAGGCCTACAACCGGAGTAAAATCTTGTTAATGTAATGAAAAATAGGACTGTATCTGTTATTCAACAAAGAGCAAATCTCTTATATACCCTGAAATATTTTCGTCTTTTAAGCAAGTATGGATCCGTAGTATCAATGCACAATTCCAATGGTTCCGTCACCAGTGATCACTAGGGACACACGCTAAGGAGCGTGTGCCGCCAAAGCATCATTCGAACGGTTCCACCACCAGTGGTCACGGCGAAACACGGTACGTGGAATCGTTGGAATGCTGCAGTAGTACCGCGGCGTCATTGGTGCGTAACTTAGCTTAGGATTCATAAAGGCTCATTGGTTGCAATATTTCTTCTAGGATGGGGAGGAAAGTTAGATGATGTCATTGCTCCGTTGCTGGCTAATGGATCAGCGCATTCTCAACAAGATTTATCTTCTGCAATTCTCATATTTTATCGTTAAAGGTTACATTAGTTCATTGATTTCACGCAAAAGAAGAACCGACGTATCTCTTTAGCTATCGACTATTGTTAGAATATCAGTATCGGTCAAAGCGAACCTTGTAGATCTACTTCTGTCTAAATAATCAATACACCCTACAGTTTTAGTAGTATTTTAATATTTCCGTATTTGGAAATCATATTTAAAAAAAAATCCGTTACTCATCAATTTTTCACAATGTAGCTATTCATACGTCAATGTTTTGCAAGCCTTTGGTGTGCAAACCCGTTTAGGCTATTACAAACTATGTCGTTTTTTCAACTATTTACGCAATTACCATCAGTTTGCGCCACTAATAATAACATGCTGCGTGCAGCATAGGTTGTATTATATCCTGTGAATTTGTAACCAACGTCCTATTTTTATTTATATATTAAATGACATGTTCTTGTAACTCTGTAATTCTGTAACTGTAATTATTTTTTGCTTCTACTTCTTGTCTTTCATATTGTTTACTTCATGGTGTTTTATTAGGACCATACCCATCATTAGCAACGTGTCACATAAACGCTGGCTCGTGCACAGTTGGGACCCAGACTATCATTTGGAAAACATATCCACTTATAGATTGCCTAGTATAAAAGAATTATAATTCGTCTATGGCATTGCATTACAACACATCGGGGGATGTTATTCGATTAGATTTTCCCGGAGTGGGAACTAGTATTCACCAGTGGGGTTCATGTGGTACGTATGTACAACGATGTTTTGGTAGCAAAACATTTTGTACCAATAATGGGTTACTTTTTGAAACCCGTGCATGTACTTCCATGAGTGGACCACAGTTCCTAACCTCCAAATATCCCAAACTTAAATATAGCTCTATTTTTAGTGGCTCCAGATCCTCAACACTTACGGGATTTATTCATGAAAACTCTGACCGGATATCCGAGGTAATTGCTGACTTAACATCTGGCATCAACTATCTCGAGTGTCAATTGGAAAGTGTTTTCTCTAAG
The DNA here is from genome assembly GCA_963675895.2 of Styela plicata. Lineage (NCBI taxonomy): Eukaryota > Metazoa > Chordata > Ascidiacea > Stolidobranchia > Styelidae > Styela > Styela plicata. The sequence goes on from OZ023152.1 coordinate 7,811,471, forward strand.
TCCTATAAGATGTTGAGTAAACAGTATCCGGGCCAAATTTTAGAAGAAATCTTAGGAGGTAGGCATGCTGCTATTACTATAGGAGATGTAATCACTGAAATATATTGTGAGACAATTTATGTTACTATTTTACGAAATCTTATATATAAGAACAAATACGCCACACGGCCACTAGTTTCCTTTATTAACAAAGATAATGAGACAGTTATAGCGCAGATATTTAGAGACTCAAATGTCTACGCTGGTGTACATTTTTTTGAACATTATACTCCTGGCCGTACTTTTACCTTTCAGATAAACGGCCGATATTACAACTATGTAAATTATACTTTGAGGCATACTAATGCCCATATTAAACAACTAAGGCCAGCCCTCAAGAGAATTAATGAGGCCTACCTTTGGAATATCAAAAAATATTCCATGATATGCCTCACTCAGACAATGCTGGATTCGAGGATCTCAATAATATTTTAATCTCGATCAATCACTTAAACTTGGTCAAAGACAAAATATTGTTGGGACATGAGCAATCCAGTGCTGAACTGGCATCAAAAGGAAGCACTTTCCATATGAATGACAATACTATCAAGAACGATTTTGTAAGTGCCCTTTCTTTTATTAACCATCCAATTTTATCAGTGATATATATGATCTCAAAAACAGTGAAATATACAAAAAAAAATAGATATTATTGCAAGTATATAAACACCAAGTGTTGAATTTTAACTGCTAATCATAATATTTGTTTAAGGTTGAAAGATGTTTAAATATTTCATTCCCATCTATATATCGTTTTATTTTTCTCTTTAACTTGTTACCATTATTTCACGTGATTATGATTATATTATATACGTTATATATTTCAGGAAAGTTACCATCCATGTTCCCTACTCAAAGCCACTCCATTTTCTAGGGGGCCGACATATGTAGGGGACCATGATCAAAAATCATGACCACTAGGAGAATTTGGCATTCAATATATCAGGTTAAATAAGTTCGAGCATCATGCGTCCAACGCATGATCAGAAAAATTAGAAAAAAGTTTTCTTGTAAACAATTAAAACCGGCCATAGCTTCAAAACAAGTTTTAATCTTTTTACACCCAGAATTATAACTCTAATTCGGAACCTTTAACCCTTTAAGGCAAATCGGCCAGTATCGCAGTGAGAGTCATAAACAATTATGATTAGCACTCCGAGAACACTTTAAAGAAAATTGAAGGAAATTATAGTTTAGATTGTCCGGTTAATTGCCTCGTCGACGTGCACGACGATTATGTTGTGATCACGTCCGACGAAAAGCGATTAGAATATCCCGTCTAAGGCTAACTTGAATGGTTACACAAAGTGTATAAATGCGAGGTCATTTTTATCTATGGGGGAAGAAGAAAAAAGAAGCTAAGGCTAGATTGTATCGTGAAATTATTCTTTTTGTTGAAGTATAATAAAGAATATCAACTGGTCTCTATCTCGTCTTCTATCTTGACCCTTCGGGGTTAAGAGATCCCTATAAATGATCAAAACTGGCCCTGATAGTTTCAAAACAAGTTTTAATGATTATGTTGTGATCACGTCCGAAGAAAAGAAATTAAAATATCCCGCCTAAGGCTAACTTGAATGGTCACATAAAGTGTATAAATGCGAGGGCATTTTATCTATTAGGAAGAGGAGAAAAGGAAGTTAAGACTAGATTGTATCTGGATTCTGAATTTATTCTTTGTGTTGGAATGTAATAAAGAATATCAACTTGGGTCTCTATCTCGTCTTTTATCTTACCCTTCGGGGTTAAGATATTTACGCTATAACTGGTAACCCCTTGGAAGAATAGTGCCTTCTGATTTGGAGTTGAAGATTGCCGCATCGTTGGAGCACGGAAGTCAGGACAAATTTTCAAATAAGAGTTAAGTAACGTTTTCCACGATTATATTAAATAGCGTATAGGGGCCATTGCTAACATTAATCTGTGTTCGTATTTTTTTATCCAGCGTATTCAACCCTAATTAAAGAATCGAGGTTCTGCAAAGACAAAGGACACAAAACGACGATGTTACTTTGAACAGAAGATCGAATCAAAATCAACAACAAGAGCGGACGTGGATCGGAAAAACAATGCAACATGTTGGACTGCTCCAATACGATTTTTAAAAACTCTCTATTCAAGGTGAAAGACTGTCTTAAAAAAATGTACAACACTTAAAGTTGATAAAAAAAACATTTTTCAAAAAGGTGGACAATCAAATTTATAAAAATAAAGACATCGCTGATAAAAATTAAGGAATTATATTGCTTAGATGTCAGATTTGTTATAAATTGTGCTGCGTTTTTATTTCTTGCCATTATATTGTTTATTTTACAGTTAAAGAATTATAGAATTTACTTCCTTCTATGAAAACTACTTCAGGTATTTTCCTTCATTCATTTTATGGCGTTAAAATTCGGCTCATCAATTTCCTAAAGAAATTGCTTAAATTGATATTTTAATCATGCATAATTTTTCTGATCAATTAATTGTGCGTCGGTGGTTAATTTTAATATCAGTAAATTTTCTTTCTAAACCAAATTAATTGAGAGTGACAGATACAAACAAATGGTTTTTGTTGAATAGATTTTACGTTGATAATGAAAAGTTGAAAGATGATTTAATCGAATCATACTTTAAAAAAAAAGACATCGCTACAAAAAGCGGTAAACGCGCCAGGATATATTCGCAAAAAGCGAGTATCAATCCAAAAACTTTTTTTTATACAAAGCCCAAAGATGGCAAACACTAAAACGACTACAAAGGCAAACGATGCCACATTTTTTTACTTATAAGGCGCAAAAGCTATTCATTGTATAACGAAATATATTAAATTCAAACATTGTTCAATCTGTCAAAATCAATTTAATAATTAAATACAACGCCTACATCTCTACATCTCTCAAACCTACATTCTCTATATCTTTACTTTCTCTTACTAAATTTTCACCTCTCTTGGTGGTATTAATTTTTGTTTTGGATGTGAATTTTACGTATGTATTTTCATTTTATTGTTGTTTTCTTTATATATCGTTATATATTTTCAGAAGCTGACCATTCATGTTCCCTAATCAAAGCCACTCCGTGTTTAGGGGGTCGACATATATGTAGCAAATATGGTTAAAAATCAGGACCACTAGGAGAATTTGGCATTCAATGTATCAGGTTAATTAAGTTCGAGCATCATGCGTCCAACGCATGATCAACAAAATTCTTATAAGTGATCAAAACCGGCCCTGATAGTTCCAAAACAAGTTTTAATGATTATGTTGTGATCACGTCCGACGAAAAGAAATTAAAATATCCCGCCTAAGGCTAACTTGAATGGTCACATAAAGTGTATAAATGCGAGGGCATTTTATCTATTAGGAAGAGGAGAAAAGGAAGCTAAGACCAGATTGTATCTGGATTCTGAATTTATTCTTTGTGTTGGAATATAATAAAGAATATCAACTTTGGTCTCTATCTCGTCCTTTATCTTACCCTTCGGGGTTAAGGTAATAATAATATATTCCCTATACTGCGTACAGCATAGGCTGTATTATATCCTGTGAATTCGTAACCAACGTCCTATTTTTATTTATATATTAAATGACATGTTCTTGTAACTCCTATTATTTTTTGCTTCTACTTCTTGTCTTTCTTATTGTTTACTATGATATCTATGCAGAAATATACTAAATCTGTTATTGCATAATACATGTTTCTTTTTGTATCAAATGGATCTACACGTAATATGACGGAATAGATTGATGCGATTTGGATTACGGATAAATTTTATGCTAGACCCTACCAGAAAATAATGGAAAAATTTTGGAAACAACATTACAATGAGCTGTACTTCGATTTTTGTGACGTGTTCAATGACGTCACGTAATGGTAAAGAGAGCTGCTGTGCAAAAAGCATTGATTCGGAATAGGATTTCATTTTTATCCTGCGGAACTAAAAAACCGAGAATGAGCCTAAGGCACAACCATATGGCGAATCACGACCTCTCGTGCAGACACTAGTTTCGAATCGGGTTGAAGGTTTTAGCTATACATTTTACTCATTTTTCGTGTGCATGGGTATGGTTGGTGGAGGAAGACGTAAGCAGCGCCCAACAAACCTCTCGCACATAAGCATCCTTCATGGAATTCGAACACAAAACGTTAGAGATGAGTAAATCGAAGCGTATTCCCAACGCTTTAGCAACTGAGCTAACCGGATGCCCACTGTGCGTGTGAGGCATCGCAACATTAGAATATAAGGACAGCGAAACAACTATCTGCAGTGTTCAATATTTCGGAAACTAGATCTAATTCTAAAATTTGAAGTGAGTGGTGATAATTTAATCTATTATATTTACCGATAATGCACTAACAATTTCTTTGCCAACTTCCTCGTAGACATCGTTCGTCAAAAGAATAAAAAATAGAAGTCATGAACAATAAGTATATAGGCCTCAAATTGCCTTTTTTGTTGTCAGTTTTAATGTTCTATGTTTATAATTACTCTGAAATTACTCCTAGTTCGCAACACACTGAAAACTATAAGCAATATTTTTCGAAATTATTTCCTATACATTCGATAAAATCACGAACGCTTTATTCGATTACAATTCCCCTTTACAAAAGATGTTACATACATTATATATTGTTTATGCTTTTATCGTATCAACTTTTAAACAAATTGAGGTAAATGATTCTAAAAACCCCCTGTATCGTAATCTCGATGGTGACAATTTTTTCAAATCTGCAATTTTCAAAACGATCATATGTCCGAAGTTCGGAATAAGGAGAGGAAATTTACTTTAAACAAGTCCGGTTTCGTCGAATATCTTTTGAAATATCTGAAAACCCATCCTGATGCAAAAAAAAAAAAAATTGTTTTTGTGTATAATGTAAAAAAAACGTCCTGTCTGATCCGATAGAATCCTGAAACGAAGCTTCTTCATCCTCCCAAATGCTGCAAAGTGCTATTAATTTTTGAATCAACAGACTGAACAGACAAAATCCTACACGATTAAACTACGTCAAATCTAGTCCGGTATAGTTGATTAATAAATACTTTTAACGTGTCACGGTTCGATAGCCCTGTGCTCTATATTTTCACATGGTGGTAAATTGACTCTACTACTGCTCTTCAATCCGGTCTGTGAATCTGTATCTGGAACACGTATTTTTGACTCCAAAAATTTGTTTTGGTTGTATGTTACGCTCTGATGACTTTCGCGCGTGTTTTTTTTTTATTCATACACTTCTCTGTACCCTGACTGCTCTGTGCTGATGTACTCTGTACTTATAGGCAGTAGGCTGTACTGTGTAGTACTGTGCAGTAATCTGCCGGGTAGAAATCCAACTCTTTCGTTGTAGTCTACATCAGTTTAACCAGATTTCGTATACAGTTTCACAGTTCAGGTTTTTTCAAGTGAACTATTTTAATGGTCTGATTGCTGTGTTCATTTTAATGCAGAACAGAGAATGTTATGTTAATGACCTCCGCAACTGCCGAGTCTCGCGAAGTTTAGTACATCCGTTTATCATAAAAATTTCCCATGTTGCAAGCGACTCATGCTAACCCAGGAGACAATGCCAGATGCTTGCAGCATTGGCGCCCCCTAGTTAGGATGAGAATACTCTGCCAGTTTTTATTATAATGACATTCTGGAATATGGTACTGAATTTCACTAGACCCCAACTGGGTCTAGTGAAGTTTCAGGTTTAGTACGGTACCGTATTAACACAGAACAAGGGGGCGCCAATGCTGCAAGTATCTGGCATTGTCTCCCGAGTTGGGATGAGTGCCTTGCAACATGGGAAGTTATTATGATAATCGGATATATGGTTTGAAACTGTAAATTCTGAAATAAAAAGGTATTATACTCCGTACTGGATGAATGCAAATAAATCAACATTCTGCATTAACAAGTCTAAAACATTATTTATCAGTATGAGAAATGATGAGATAAGAAATAGTCTACTTGTTAAAATTGATGAACAGACACTTGATAATGTTAGGTCATATAAATATCTTGGCATAACAATAGATTCGAAACTTGTCTTGGATGCCCATACTATACAGTATAAATCAGGTTTCCTTGGAGCTGTCCAAAGTCTGTGGCATGCTGGCAAAGTTAAAAAGTTATACCACGCTACATATTCAGTATTCTACACTGTGTATATCATTCTTTATTTGCATCATATATTCAATATGGCTCACTAGCATGGGGACAATTTCAAAGACAGTCCTTAAACGCATAAATTACTGCAAAACAAAGCAATCAGGACCATTGGAAAATGTAGAGTGCAGAGTGGTACTGTATACAAGACTCTCTTCTGTTTACAAAAAATTGCAAATTCTGAAATTAGCTGCACAAATTAGAAATTGCCAAATTGATGTTCATGTTCCACAATGATGACCTACCTGTCTCATTTCAATTTTCCTTTATTAAAGGAAATGCTATTCATAATTATAGAACACGCTCAGTATTGGCTGAACCCTATTTTGTTCCTAGATTCTCCAGCCATCGAACAAAAAAATCTATCATGTTCCTCGGATCCTAAGTGTGGAATGTAGTTTCTCACAACATTAGAAATTTGTCATATCACAGTTTCAAAAAATGTTTGGTTCAATACATGGTTTCTTGTTTTTGATATTTCTTTGGATTTTTATCAGCATTTATTCAGTATTGGCTGTTGGTGTCTCCTTTTGCCAAGTTTCAATGTTGAGTTATCCTGTATCACTACCCGGTAATTTCCTGTCTCGCTACTGTAATTTCGCTATAGCGAGAAATCAATGCGAATTTATGACCAGTTTTTGATTTCGCTGTAATAAGATTTCTAATTTAATGACTGTAGTAATTACAAAAGTCCCTGAACCTATTTAGTATCTCACGGCTCTAGTCTATCTGGTCCTTGACCTTATTGAGCTAGAATTGAGGACCTCCTAGCGTCTTTCGCAATCCCCCCGTTCACTCCTTGTGATCAATTTTTTTTTATAATACGTGTACGATCTTTTACTTATTTTATTTACTCACATTGTAAAATTTTATCACTTGGACGACAAAATAAAGAACCTACCCACCTTGTGGTCCGTCCATGCACAGGAAAAATGAGAAATATGATAATCAAAAAACCTTCACCCAGATTCGGAACTGGTATCTGCACGAGAGGTCGTGGTTCGCCATATGGTTAAGCTGTATTTTCGGCTTTCCTCTCCCGCAGGATAAAAATGATATCCTATCTATCCTATGACTATCTGCTGTATGTACCAGGTTCATGCACAGGAAAAATGAGAAATACGATAAAAATATGAGAATCCAAAAAAACCTTCGCCCTGATTCGGAACTGGTATCTACACGAGAGGTCATGTTACACCATATGGTTGAGCTGTATTTTCGGCTTTCTCTCCCGCAAGATAAAAATGATATCCTATCCTGCTGTTGCACGAGATATTCAGTATTATATTTATTATTGATATTACAGAAAGAAAGTATTTTTTCGTCAAATTCCAGAATACTTTATACAAATAAGAACAAATATACACAATAGATTGCTTATGAATTACACTGTGCAGATACAGATAGTGGTTATTTAAACATATTTTTCCTGGTTATCAAATGATATTGTATTATGACCAGCATTGAAGGTTCAGTGAGTTCATATTGAAAATGCCTCAGAAAAGTCTCCTGTGAGTAGCTTTTATTTTATTCAAACAACTTAATCTCTTGACCATTGCCCCTGACAAAAGTATTAACTTGATTATTATTATTCAGACACCTGAAGCAAATGGCTCATTAAAAGAAAATTTACCGATTGGCGTAGTATTTCATAAGAAATCCTTTGCTAGAAGAATAAAATGTCTTTTTTTTAGGTGTCTAATAGCAAAGAAACTGTAGAAAAGGTTCAAGACCATCAATACTGCTATGCTGTATGGAGTAGTCCAGCAGTTTTAAAGCTTTTTGTCCTCCAAAAAGAATGTGGGCGCCCAAAAAAGGAGATTCTGTCACCCTGCTTCAAATCCTTCAATTCTGTTTTCAATCATGTTCACAATTTGACACAAAGTTTTTTCAAATTTTGGGGATTATCAAAACTTTTGAAAAATTTTATGCTTTCCTATCTATATCTATAAATGACTACCATTGACTGTTAATTAATTATTATTTGTTTATCATTTTTTCAGATCATTTTTTTGTGGCGCTAACAAAAAAGCTCAAAATCAGCCATTGAGTGCTCCATTGCCTAAGAAGAAGTCCTCAGAAAAAACGACTAAAGTTTTCGACAACCCTGTGGAAGATTCACCTGTCAAAACAAAAAAGAGGAAAGCTTGCACACTTTTCGACTCCTCTGATGAAGATGATGACGATAAGGTTGGATTGTGTGACAAAGGATCTTTTATTAAGATTGTTCAATTACTGGTAGTCGTACTTCCTAAAACCTTATCTTAGTGCAAGGCAGCGTATTGACTTCATATGATATGAAATGAACTTTATTTCACAGTATGCAATTTTTGATTCTTGCAATATGACTATCATTTTTAGATTAATTAAGCTTTTAACAATCTAACAGAATCTTATATTTTTCCGGGTATCTGAAACTTCCAATTTTTTCAGGTGACCCAAAATGGCTCAATACCTTCAACACTTCAATTAAATAGAGACCTTAATTAAAACTTCTAGTCACGGATATGTCATGCAGTATTGCACAATTACTAACTTTTCTTCTGATGAAACCCATTTTCATCGGGTAGCAGAGTAACTGGCATTCTGTCAGTCTGTCTGATGAAGTCAAGTAGTTAATTAGCAGGCCTGTCATCTGGCTTGACTGACCTATCAGTGACTCGACTTAGGCTTCCAGTTATCAACAAAACATGCTTAAACCAACAGTTTTTGAGTGAACCTTACTACAATTTCTGAACTTCTGATTAATCCAATATTATTTTTAGTTTTTCATATACACCAATAATTATGGAATAAGTAATGACCTTAGATTAGCATTGTAGTTCTTAGAGCCAGTCATTACAAATATTAATGAGTTTCAGAATAGCAGCTGCTCTGTTACTCAGACACCCGAAGAAAAGGGATTCTATCTGAAGAAAATTTAGCAAATGAGCCATATTTATGATATGTCTTTGCCTAGAAGATTGAAATGTCTTTTTTAGTGCCTGGTAGAAAAAGTTTCAAAGTCATCGATACTGCTACATTTTTTGTCCATCGAGAAAGAAGTGATATGAACATTTCAGACACCTGAAGAAAGCCAAGGTTCTTCCATCCTGATGTGTTGCTGCCATCTCATTAATTCTTGGTAAGAAAAAATAGCCCTCAAAATTCATGTATTTTCAACACAGAGTAAAGAACCAAGTAGTAAAACTAATGAACCTACGCCAGAAAAATCCGATATTGAGAACATTCAGCCAGAATCTGTTGCAAAGTCACCACAGAAAGATTCCGAGGTAATAGAAATATATCACTGTCTTGTTTAGATCTTCTAGATTAAGTCATTTCTTCCCAACAATCGAATGTACGGATTTATTAAATGTATCTTTGACACAGATTAATTTGATTTCGTAAGAATTTGAATGTGGAATTTTTTTGTCAATTCCATTACTTTTTAAATTGCCCACCATTGAGTAAAATTCTCAAATGAACCACTTTTAAAAAATATTTAATTCGATTCCTGCAACAATTAGAAATCCAAAAAACACTCTAATGCTGGCCACCCCTAATGATGAGGCAGTTAAACTTGTGGTTCCATATCTTTCTAGAAAGGATTTAAGAGTAATTTAAAGTGTTATTAAGAGTATTTAAAGCAATATTAAGTATTATTAATTCTCCTCAGGCAGAACTATGCAATCCTCCAGCTGATATCACAAGAACACCAAATGGAAGCATTAAAAGAAAAACGGGTAATTTTTATATATATATATATATATCTATTCTAGCAAAAACGATGCTACTCAGATACGAGAAAAGTCAAAAAATACCGCTCACTCACTTTACGAGCACCATTGTGGTTCAATTTTGTTTTGGATATTATTTATCTCACTAGCAGAATGTGAGCCACTATGCTGCTAAAACACTGAGGAAAAGGCTGCTATCAGATTAATTTAATTAGCAAATATGCAATATCTCATGCTATATTATATTTTTTTTTTTTTTTTCATAGCCACTTCTTTGAGTGGGTCACCCTGTACAAGGCCCTGTAACAGCGGCCACTTATAGGCGGACAGGGTTACAATTACTGGAAAGATATGATCTTTTTCTGTTCGGCTTAGCCTACCCAAGTTATTACACCCTAGGTTGAGTGGTGGGCATGGATAAGCGAGTCGGACTCACCGGGGCTCGGACCCGAGATCTTCAACCTGCGATGCCAACATGTTTAACCACTAGGCCATCGCTAGAGAATTAAAAGTCTCTTTTTGAATGTCTGGTAGTGACCAAACTATAGAAAAAAGTTCAAAGTCATCAATACTGCTATGAAATAGCAGTGTTGATGGTGTTGAATCTTTTTACTTCATACTAAGATATTGACATATAAAGCATTCCATTATATTTAAAGGAAATGCACCTTTTACACCTGTAGTCCCTGGAAGTCACAGGTTATGAGTCCCCATGCCTTCCACTCTACCCTGTAATAAGTTACATTTTGTCAAGCATGAGTCGCAGATAAACCAAGAAGTGTCAGTGAAACACTTATTTTTCCAACTACATTTACCTTGTTCTTACTTTATAAAACCACACTTAGTGACCACGAACATTTTTCTCTGGGAGGTACATTCACCAAGCTTCTTTCCAAATAATTTATCAACATTTTAGGCAAAAAACTTGTAATTGTGATTATCACTGAACAAACATAAACATATTATTGTTTTAAAGTTTGATTTAGATCATGATTTTGTGCCATGGCTCGACAAGAAAGTATTTTAGATAACTGATTGAAGAAATAGATTTGTTGAGGGTGACAGAATCTTGTTTTTCTTCGGGTGTCTGAAAAGTTCATGTATTTTGTTAGGATGGACAAATAGCTTCAAAATCATCAACACTGCTGTTTCATAGAAGTATCGTTGATTTTCAACCTTTTTCTGCTGTTTGGTTCTTACCATACACTACAGGAATCGAGACTTTTATTCTTCTAGCAAGAGATTTATGATGGAATAATTTGTTCTGATGGCACCCATTCGCTTCGAACTGTCTGAGTATTAGGGAAGCTTATATTCTCCCATTCTGAATTCATTATACATTGACTTAGCTTTTTGAGAACATCAATTTCATCATCAATATTATTTGCTGTATGTATCTTAGATTATTAATTTTTCCAGTGGGTAAACCCTATTTTTTTAGCTTCTCGGATACATGGCTAAAAGCAGAAGTGATTTGTTTTCAGCACGTAAATCATTACCAGAATCGAAGAAACCAAAAATGCAATTGACAACCAAATCGGAAAAGGAAGAAAATATCGCAGCAACACCCAAAAAGAAAAAGGTAGATTCATTGCTTATCCAGTTTTCTTTAACATACTTTCAACTTTTGTGCAAAATGGAAATTTTGTAACCGAGCATTAAATAAAATAAACATTTGTTTACTGTTTTATTATGAAGTGATAAGTACGTAATGTGAATTTGTAAAATGACCATTTTGCTATAATAATGAAAATTCTTGTTTACAATTTCGAAATACTGAACATTCAAAATATATTTATTTTTTTATTATAGTTGACTATTCAATTCTCGCTCGCTAATAAGCAATATCAATGAAATGGTGAAAAAATATTCATTTGGCAGGAATCACCTGGGAAGGAATCTTCCAAGTCATCAACTAAAGAGGAGGAAGACACAGAATCTATTAAGTCTGAGATCACTGAAAAAACTTCATCACAGACGCAAAAAGTGAAAGACGAACCAACGGATGTCTCCCACACAAAAGAATCTTCTTCAGATCAAATAAAATCAGAAGAAGAATTGGGTAATGACTCCAATGATTCAGAATCCATTGAAAATAATGAAAAATCACCAAAGGGTGAGAAGAGTGAAGTGAAAAAGGAAGTCAGGGAAAAAAGTTCTGATTTGTAAGTTTTTTTTATCAAATTAATAATGTTTTTGGTTATGTTGTAAATGTAAGTCGTCCTTATGGTGTATGTTTTAAGTCTGAACATATCCAGATTGGCAGGATCCCTAAGGACTCAAACAATCAGAGAAAATGGTTCGACTTTGAGCACTATCGACCAGAAAAGATTATTATATGATGGAACAGCAATGTTTGTTTGTGACAAGAGAAAAATGCCTCAATAGTGCAGTACTGTACTTTTCATATTTGCAGTTTTCTGGTCCAGGCAGAGAAGAAAGCTTGACAATTTCAATAACTGAAGAAAAATTAGATCCTGTCTACATTTGTTTGTTGTTCTTTGTTATCGTTTTGCATTTTATCAGTTTTTATTTTCAAAAAATGCAACAGAATGTGGCAACCCTACTGGTAGCAGCCAAACTGTGCAAAAAGATTCAAAATCATCAACACTGCTATGAAATAGCAGTGTTGATGGTTTTGAAGCTTTTTTGTCCATGTGAAGATAATCTCATGAATGTTGCAGAAACACAAAATTTTGTCACCATGTTTACACCAAGTTTATCGCTATTAACTAACTAACGGTTTAGTAAACCCTAATTATCATTACAGGAATAGTTTCTTTCAACCTAAAAAGCAAGAGAATGTGAAAAAAGAATCGGATTCTTCAACTGAAAAATCATCAAAGTCTAATAGTAACACGGTAACAGACTATGACCCAACTGTTTCAAAATATCATCCAATCGATAATGCGTGTTGGAAACGTCATGGAAAGTACGTAGTTCATTTAACAGCTTTTATTAAGCTGGAATGTAGTTACTAAATCACAAACTGTCGAGATACTTTGCTATTCAAAACATGTAGAAAAAATTAGAGATCGATCGATATCACTTTTGTAAGGCCAATAACATATATTATTTTAGACATTTGCTGATAGCCGACAACTGATATTTAAAAGTATACTTCCTCGTTTTAAAATATTTGATTGTTGGTGTGAATAGTATTTTTTGAGTAGATATACTATTTTATTTTAGTACTGTATTCCAAGTCAGATACGAGTGTTTGTTTACTCAGTGTTCTGTTGGATGCAGTGACTGTCGCTTCTCTCAAACTTTTTTCTTGCTTTAAATACTTTAGATAATTTCGACCGAAAGCGACTAATATAATAGTATTAGTCAAACATTGATATATCGGACTCTATCTAGAAAAAATGGTTCCCATCACAACAAAAAATTTATCAAATTCCAGTAGTTCATAATAAACATCACTAGACAGAAGATTGCAATATTGCTTTCTAGGTGTCCTACATTAGCACATGTATATATGTAAGGCTTATAAATTATCAACAGCGTGCATCGAATTTAGGGCTGTCCAAAATATTCAAACATAACATATTCGCTACGATTTCTGCAAAAATTCGAAATCAACAAAATGATAATTTTAAATTTTTTTTATGAATAAGTGTGAATTTTCACGTAAATTATAAGATGATCAAAGAATGTCTTTATTTGTTTATTATATGACTTCTGATTCGAATATCCAATTCAGGAAAATTATTCGATTCGATCCTGAAACCATAAGAGATATTGAATTTTGGCAACCCACTATCTATTTCAAAATGCAACTTCTGATTCTAATATTGCTCAAGAGCAGCAAATGAAAATTCACAGTATTTATAGAACCATGAAGCATCAACTCCAATAATATTAACAATACCATAACTTCATAAACAAGGCAAATACTATAATAATATATGTTACGGTACCAAATAATGGGAAATAAGTTATTTTCTCAGATTTTTTTCATTGGTTTATTTCATTCTGTTGATTGAATTACTTTCGTTTTCAGGGTTCCATATTTAGCTCTTGCAAGGACTTTTGCGGCTATTGAGGAAACGTCAGGGAGGTATGATATCTTTTTTAAGATTAGGAAGCAAATAGATGCAGATGAAAAAAATATCTTTGTGTATTTAATGATTTTAGTATACATTAGATTATATATTTGTGGTATTTAAAAGCTGTGAATAAATGTTGGCAAAATTATAAAATATTCCATTCGATATTGCTGAAAATTTATCTAAGTGTACACGTTTTATTAATGTTATCGTCAAATCTTTGCATACTTTTCCTGTTTTTGAATTTAAATAGTATTAGTGGGAAAATGATTCCATTGAACACAATGGCTGTAAATATTTGAAAATTGAATTTCTCTTCACAGGATGTCAATGTGTGCTATATCATGGCGTTATGACAGTGACTGAAAGCTTTTCTTTACATTTTCAGGTTGAAGATGATCGAATATTTGTCAAATTTTTACCGGAGTGTGATCGCATTAACTCCTGAAGATCTTTTACCTTGTGTTTATTTAAGTTTGAATCAACTTGCTCCTGCTTATGAAGGAATTGAACTTGGGATTGGTGAGTTGTTGCTGGACATCAGCGGGCGACAGAAGATCTTCAACACGGGGGGGGGGTTCGACTCGCAGATAGAAAGTTAGAAAGTAAATTGACAGATTTACACCAGCGAAGGCACGCAAGAAATTTTAGAAACATTTTTCCCAAAATGCCAAAATTTCAGCTGAAAAACATTTCAATGATATAATTTGGTCATAAAATGCAGGAAAATTTAGAGGTGGGGTGGGTCAAACCCCCAATGGGGTTCCTGACCCCCTGTGCCATGCTCCTGTCGCGTGTGCTATAACGCCAAAGTATCAGGATCAAAGTTTTGAAATAATGTGATCAGAAAAGTTTTGCCAAGACCATCGGTACCAATACCTATAAGAGATGCTTTTTAGTTATTTTGCCAACTTCCACGCCCTCTATATGCACACAGTCTTCACACCCAGTCATTTTGTTTTATTGCAACCACGATGTAGATTAAACTCAATGAAGTTTATAGCGTAAATACCGATAATACAAAAGGTTCTGCACAAAATGGCATTAGAGATTCCGAGGCATGAAAAACGATATAGCACAATGATTAAGTCATTGCGATTTTTGCAAAATTTGAAATATTTGTCATAGGTTTACTGTAATTTTAAACTATTTTTCTAGTGACAAAAACGATTGTCTTTTTGACAGGGGAGAGTCTCCTAATCAAAGCAGTTGCAGAAACAACTGGGCGAACAACAGAAAAAATCAAGATTGACGCCAAAAAACTCGGGGATCTCGGTGCAGTTGCAGAGGTATATAGCTCGACATTGCTACTGTATTTCTTCCCCCTTGGGAGATATTTTCTGTCAAGCATGAGCCACTGATGGATCGCATCGATCAAGGTGCGGTCCATCACATGCTCACACTTGACAAAAGGAAATTTCTGGATTGGACACAATTGTGCAAAAAAAAAATTATTTTAATGCCATCGCAGCTTCATTTTATTGCGAGAAAATAACACTTTTGAATATGAAAAATTGGCTATACATTGTAAATGATAAGCATTTAAATATAAAATCGCTACAAATATGACAAAATTTTTTAAAGATTTATTTGCTGCACATGCTTGACTAAGTGTAATTTCAGATGGTGTAAAGAAACAAATTATCTTGCACTGTTTTCTGACTTCCCGAATTAGAATTTTTTTTTCTCAAGCATGAGCCGCAGATGGACAGGCTTCAGCAATATGATTCATCTGTTGCTCATACTTGCCAAAGCATCCTTGTGAAGAATATTTATGACGAGTCATGCAATTAGTGAATCTCCTTAATACTACTTAATTCACATATTACCTTTTTGGTTTTTTAGACAAGCAGAACGACACAGAAAATGATGTTTGCACCTCCCCCTTTACATGTCCGAGGTGTTTTTGCAAAATTAAAACAAATTGCTGCAATATCTGGAGGCTCAGTAAGTACCAATTTACATAACATCATCTGATATCTGCACAGGACGTCGTGGTTCGCCATAGTGGTGTGCTCAACTTTTCTCTCCTGTAAGATAAAAATGAAGTCCTATACTACATCAAATACGTTCATATCCGAATGCATTGAAATATTTGATTTGTTTTAACACACACCTGTCTTTAATTGTTGCTGATTTTTCTGTAGGTTTGCTTGTGGTCTAATGTCTACTTTGTTTTTCAGTCCATGGGCCAAAAAGTGAATTTGGTGAAAAGTTTGTTGGTTGCATGCAAATCAAGTGAAGCAAGATATTTAATAAGGTTGTTTTCTAGTTTTATTCTATCATTTTTTTCAAAGGTGTATTGTTTATGAATATTATACTTAGAGACGTGATTTTTGATTTATGATATTTGGCTGAAAACATATCATTTTATAGTTGATTTTCTACAAATGGCTTAGTTTTTTTTTAAATATTTGTATTGTTGGAAAAGCACATCAAAAAATGAATACGATCAATATCATAATACGGTCTGCGATAGCTAAATCGTTCATAAATGCTATTGATACAAAACTACCGGAATTGTTGATACTAATTGCGTTATTTTCTCAAATTTTCTGCATATTGTTGATGCTGTTTGGCCAGCCTTGTTTTTGCCATGTAATGTAATTTCTAGGTTATCATTATGACAACGATTATTTTGATTTTTTAGGTCACTGGGTGGTAAACTCAGAATTGGATTAGCAGAACAATCAGTACTAACTGCGTTAGCTAATGCTGCTACATTGACACCCCCAGGCCAAGGTGAGGAATATTTCTTGCATAAGAAAGATACATTCAGTTTGCAATATTATAATCTTTATTCTGTGTAATTTGTTTACTTTCACATATCTAGTACTCTCATTTTTTAAGATGAATTGAAAGTCTTCACAATCATCTGCAGTGTTAATTCTTTTTGCTGCCTAATTCCTTTCTGCGGCATTTCTTTCGCAATATTATAAGAAACCCTAAATACTATTTGAACATAGCGACTGGAAAAGCATTGAACAGTGTGCCAGAAAATTATTTTTATTCATGTGTCCAAAATGTTCATACCATTATCTTCGAATAGAAAAAATGCTACATACATCACTAAATTTTCTCCTGACTGAACCCATTTTCTTCGGGTGTGATTGGCAGAATAGCCGACATTCCTCCAGTCATTTTTAACGATGTTGATGGCATTGAATTTGACTCCTGGGTATGAATTTAATTTTTGTGAAACTCTGGAAAGATATGTGAACTGTATGGTGTGTAATATTATACAATATTGTTAATAGATAAATTTTCTAAGCTTACAATTACCGTAAGAAACATATTTCATGATTCCTAATACACTGGACATGTTTAATTTTATTTTATTTATTATTCCAGATTTCCCTCCAGAAATAGTCAACTTAGGCAAAGGGATGTCATCGGACACACTGAAATCAACTTTGGACGAAAAAGCTCTTATTGTCAAGACAACTTATTGGTAAGATGATGGTTTGTTTCATTAATCAATTATTTGTATTAGTTTATGTTAAATTAATTATAATTTTTTTTTATTTAGTTATCTGCTTGGTTTTTTAGTTCATGTTAGGGTAATTTACCAAAAATGATTCCACTCAACCAACTTTATATTTATGATTTGAATTTATTCATATTTCAAAAGTCTTCATCAATTAGAAAGCGTTACTCATTTAAAGCTTTATAACTTTTTTTTTCGAAGTTCGATTTCGATGCATGTCATTTATACTTCTAAAATGTATATATTTTTTTAATTTCAATGTTTTTATTCATAGCGAGTTGCCAAATTATGATGTCTTGATTGAAAATCTATTGAAACACGGAATTGACAAGTTACCTGAGCATTGTAAAATAACACCAGGTGAGAAGCTCTTTCTAATGAAAAACGTCATACATTCATGTTATAAAAGGACTTCTTCGAGCTTTTCCCGTTTGCAAAATCTTATTTGGTCAAGCATGGAGGACTGGTGTAAAACGAGATCACAATAAGTTGTACCAAAACTTTTTTTCGAACTCTTGATAATTTTTGAATAGAGTAGATGTCATTCACTCGACAGAATTATTCATACCAGCAGAATCTTGTTTTTCTTCAGGTGTATGAAATGGTTTTGATTTTCTTCCGATGGACATAAAAAGCTTCCAAACCTTCAACACTACCATTTAATTACAGTTTTGCTGATTTTGAGCGCTTTTTTGCCCTTTAATTACCACCAGATATTCGAAATGTATAATCGCAACAAATTTGACAAGTTGCTGAAAATCGATCGTATGATATCATCATGTTATGAGTCGCATAAAGACGTATTGGAGTCATCAAATTCAGACATATATCCGACTCGATTTATATCTAAATGAATCAGCCTTGTAAGGCCGAAATCAGTGTCAACTGATGACCAATCAAATGGCAAGCTTGTTTAACTATGTATTGTTTACAGGTATTCCACTAAAACCTATGCTTGCTCATCCAACAAAAGGAGTAACTGAAGTTATGAATAGATTCGACAAAAGTGCGTTTACCTGTGAATATAAATATGATGGTGAGAGAGCACAAATTCATGTCCTGGAGAACGGAAAGGTATAGCTTATTTATGTTATGCATCACAGCAGAGTGACAGGATCTTGTTAGTTTTCGAGTGATCAAAATAAAATCTTCATGCTATTCCTAGACAAAAAAAGCTTCAAAATTGCCAATACTGATAATTTTGAACTTTTTTTTATTGTTTTGTTACTGCCAGACTCTCAAAAATCGTCATTTTAATTTTCTAGTAATAGATATGTAGTCAAATTTTGCCCATTGCTAAATTGCCTTCTGAAGCAAGCCGATTTCTTTGGCATTCTGCTACTCTCGTTTCATTGACATTCTGCCACTCTGCCTCGCACTGGACTAATAGTTTCTGATGTTTTCTTCTGTTTTCCTTCTGATGAATAAAACTTTCAAGGCGTATCTTTCGGATGAGTTAACGTCTTTATAATATCAAAATTATTTCATAGCTTTCAAGATAACCCTTGGTGTGTCCTAATAGCCCCTCTTGCGACAATTTCACAATGGAAAATGCAAAGATTTTTTCTGTCAAAGTGAGCAACCAGAAATAATTAAAACTATTAAAACAGGTTGTAAATAAAATAAGATTTCTAGAATATAGTTGAATCGACATAGTTAATATTAGGGTTAATAATATTGTTCAAAATATTCAGTAAGATTCATAATTTGCGAATCATAAATTATTGGATTTGATTTCCCTGCAATTCTGAAAACAACAGATCTAAAAAGTATAGGTGTTTAGAAAATACATGTCAATGTCAATAAAAAAAATTTTTGAAAACACTTTTTGTTTATTTATTATAATACTTTTGATTCGAATATTCAACGCAATTCATAATAATGATTCAATGTCGTTCTGAAGTTAGCAGATATTCGATTTTGGCTATCTCTACAATAGAAATGATTGGATGATATCACATAAAAGTACGAGGGTGATGTCTCACGCCTGTGATAAATCTTCGACTAAATGTTATATTTTAGAGAATTATTGTCTTTGTATTTTAGATTGAAATTTACAGTCGGAATCAGGAGAAGAACACTTCAAAATATCCTGATATTATTGCGAGAATGCCACAGGTGGAATGATTTGTATTTTTGTTTCCTAATTGCTTAGTGGGTGTGATAAGACATGGCTCAATATATTATATATATACCAATACTTAAAAAAATTGAGATTTATAAAAATGCTCATAACGATTGAATGACTGCAAGAAAGAAGATTCTGTCCTTTTCTATTCAACTGTTATTCAAGCATGACCCATAGATGGACCATGCTAATGAGCATGGTCGATCTATGGTTCATGCATGAAAACAAGGTGATATAGAAAATGTCCACACTTATTAAATGTGCAAGAATTTCCATCTTGTCTTCCAGGTTTTAAAGGAAGGAATCAAATCTTGCATAATTGACTCTGAAGCTGTGGCGTGGGATAAAGTCAAGAAACAAATTTTACCATTCCAAGTAAGTATTTTGTTTCTGTGCAATGATACGAAGACCTGAGTTCTTGATTAAGGTACTAATTCATCATTAGTCGGTTTGATGGCGCTTAATAATTATTATGTTGGCATCACAAGTTGAAGATCTCTGGTTTGAGTCCTGGCGAATCCTGCATGTTAGTCCATGCCTACCACTCAACCCAGTGTGCAATAACTTTTGGTAGGGCTAACCTGAAACGGAAAGATCATATCTTTCCAACAACTGGTATATGGTTTTTTTTTGTTTTATCACCCAGGGCAGATACTACCCACTGCACTTTTTAATGGTTAAGTTCTCTCTCGGATGTTTTCCACTTGGAATGCAGTTTCTGGTGCTTCATTTTTCTGTAACTCTGCAGCTTCAGTGGTTCTTTTTAGGTACCACTTCCAGCATAGCTCAGAGCGAATTTCAATATAAAAAAACACTCCACCCTGACAGTCCTTTAAGTGGCTGGTACAGGGGTTGATCAGGGTGATCCACTCTGAGGAGTGAGTATAAAAGAAAAATATTCAACTAGTGCTACTTTGGTTTTAGTGACCAACGTTAAAAATATGATGAAACATTATCAAAATTGCCTAGTTTGAAAGAAACATTGATACAACAAGCTCTTTAACAACAGCGCTGTCGAATCGCTCAATATATCACTCATTTACATTTGCCGAGTGCGAACAGGAGATAGGTAGACTGGAACGTTGTAAAAATGTGAGTTCGAGCATGGGTGCAGTTGCAAGGACACAGCCTACCACAAAAGTGGCTTGGTTATGGTCCAGGTACAAATAGGTCAAATTTGTTTGCACCAATGACATATAGCGTAAGTGTGAAGTAATAAGTAAGGAGACCTCGTCCCGAAGTTTTTAAATAGTCCATTGGGGTTTCGGCGCGAGATTAATACATGCTGAATGATGGTGTTTAGTAATATGATTGAGTATTTTTGATTCGATCTTGCTATTCCGGAACAATCCCGGAATAGTAAAGTGTTCTGAAATACCCTTCCCTGTTGGTACTATCTATGTATATATGAAAACTTTTAGTTATGTTGAACAATCTAAAGAGCAATGCAAACCCTATCAGAATTCGATTTGAAAGGCTCTGCCCTACTCACTAACTCCTCAAAACATAATCTTCTTGCATATGCGTCTGTATGCATATGTTTCTTGATAATTTTCAGTTTTATATTTCCCGTGCAACTGAATGGATTACACTTTCAAGCATTTTATAATAATATACCTTGTTATTTTGCTATTTCTTACCCTGTAGGTACTCAGCACGAGGAAAAGGAAAGATGCAAATTTATCAGAAATTACAGTTCAAGTTTGCATCTATGCTTTTGATCTTCTATATATTAATGGACAGGTAAGAATGCTGTTGATGAAGGACACCTCTATAATATAAACTTCTGTGTTGTTTTCTACTGCTGGGAAAGAACTATTTTGATTGTCTCATAACCATTATTGTCGGACTTAGACACCTAAGAGGGGATATTCCAGTGCTGTTAACGAAGGCTCTGAGATGGTTGATAGCTATTCTTAATCAGTACCTGACGTTTTGTGATGGATAGGAATTTCTTAAAACGCATGTGTCAGTGTGACAAGTTTTTCTTTTGGTGCCTGAAATGTTCCTGTTATTTGCTACAGAAGATGATTTTAAACTCTTTATACAGTTTGATTACCACCAGACAATGAAAAGCAGACAATAAAATGTTCTAATCTCAGACTATCGTGAGTTATTGAATGTTTGCTTCTGTTGAAACCCATTTTCTTCAGGTGTCTGAGTAGATGACAAGTGGGCATTCGAATTGCCCTGCCCTAGCATGGGATATTTTCCTCGTGTTCAGTTATTTTATGTAAATCTTTTCAATATTATTAGTAGTCAGTCGCTAATGAGATTGTTTCAGTTGTTATTCCAACCTTGCTCAGAGTAAATTTCTATATCAGATAACGAACACTATTTTTCAGTCACTAGTTCGAGAACCATTACGAAAGCGAAGAGAACATCTCTTGAAAAGTTTCAATGAAATAGAAGGAGAATTTGTATTTGCGTCATCACAAGATTCTGTTGACACAGACGAAATTGCTGAGTTCTTGGAAGAATCTATAAAAGGTATAACTCGTAATAAAATCAAAAAATTTGAAATCGCCTCAACCATTGTTAGAATCTATTGAATAGGGCGTTTATGTCCAAGATGTTAAATTGCCTTTTGATTTGCTGAAACAAATTTCCACCAAAGTCACAGAAACTCTAGGGTTGCCACTCATGTATCCGTATAAATATTTGCGAATGGAATCTCGAACGGTATCATTTTGAATCTTCCAAATCCGCTTCTATTTTATTGAAAAATTTTCTATTAATTTCCAAACTTTTTAATATTTTCCTGAAAAGTTATGGATTATATATAAAAAGTTTTGATATATCTCATGTTCAAAACCTTTTTTGAATTGTGATGAATCACATAAAACAGTATTTGAATCAAAAATTTGTCCATTTTGCAGTACAATCATGATCTAGTCAAATTTCACAATAAAATCTTGTACATATCATGATTGTGCTGCAAAATGAATCGATTAAGCAATGATTGAGAAATCGAATAAATTCTTCATTTTTTTAAATTCATGTCAAATTTGAAACGTAATATTTGGCATATATCATGATTTTATTGCAAAATGAATCAATTTAACAGTACTCGAAAAAATAAATAAATTTGTCCATTTTGCAGCATAATCATGGTTTATGTCAAATCTTGCAACATAAAATTTGGCGTATGTCATGATTTCTCTGCGAAATAGATCGATTTAGCAGTAATCGAAAATTAACTGTTAATCTACATTGAAAAAGAATGCATAATATGAAATAGTGAATTCAATATCTTTCCTTTCTTTGCAGGTAACTGTGAAGGTCTCATGGTGAAAACACTGGATGATAATGCAACATATGAAATTGCTAAACGATCACACAACTGGCTTAAATTGAAAAAGGTAAATATTCCTCATTTCCTGGTGTGTTCATGTGTCTAATTAAAATTGTGCTATTTAATAATTAAAATTGTCTTTAAAATAGTATCCTACGTGTGATAAGAGGCACCTGAAAGGAAGTAAAGAGATTGGTAGATGGTTTTACTATCGCCCAGGCCAAATACCAATGACTGCAGTTCACTTCTGTTTGGGATGTTTTTCTTTTGAGGTGCAGTTGCCGATACTACATCTTTTGGTAGATCTTTGCCATTAAGTGGCAGTTAGTTGGTTCATTTTAGGCACTGGCTCCAGCTTTGCTCAGATTGAATTTCAGTAGAAGAAAATAAAAAAGCCTGATTTGCTGAAGAAACAGCAAATATGAGTGAGATTGATCAAAAGATCTTTGCATACAGCAAGCCGCATTTACTTGAAGGAAATTTTCCAAAATATCAAACTATTGGAAATAACATGTATATAAAAGTGGCCGAAAGACCCCAAACTGTTCCTAATGGATTCGATATGAGCAGAGGAAACTTGACATACTTAAATATAAAGTTACCGATATTATCAGCCATATTGGTACTTATACATATATAGCTGGTAACCTGCTTTGACTCTAGTGACCATATTTATTTCCAAAACAGTGTAAATTTAAGATCATCTAGCCATGATGACAACAAATTGTATTCTTCGGCGCTTTTTCTACGCAAGTAAATCAAAATCATCCATCCATTGTGGTGTGAACAGTCCAGATTAGATCCTTTCAGATTCAGTTATGACTATAATTCAAGTTTAAAGTAAAAGTATTTAAACAGTTACTTTTTGTGTGAGCATGGTATGATTTAAATTTGTATATGGGAGTAAAGTAAAAAAGGATTTCGTTTCTGTCTTCAGTTCTCGATATTGTCGCTTAATTCCCTATTTGTCTCTAGGTCAATGTTATTGACCCACCCAAAAAATTAGTTTAAACAGAACCTGTTTTGTTAAGTATGGGTAACTGATCGACCGTGTCGACGAGATGCGGTCCATCATTGGCCCATGCTTGACTAGTTAAAAATTCTGATTGAATGAACAAATGTTTTTTCAAGTATGGGTCACTGATGGATCGCGTCGATGAGACGTGGTCCATCATTGGCCCATGCTTGACAAATTGAAAATTCTGATTGATTGAACAAATGTTTTGTCAAGCACTGATAGATCGCGTTGATGAGACGCATTCCATCAGTGGCACGCGCTTGATGAAATGAAGTTTCTGATTAAATATACTTTTCTCGTTCAAAATCGTTTCCCATTTAACCAGGATTATCTGGAAGGCGTGGGCGACACTCTTGATTTATTGGTAATAGGGGGTTACCATGGAAAAGGTAAAAGAACGGGAACTTACGGTGGATTTTTACTGGCATGTTATGATGACGAAAGTGAGGAATATCAAACTATATGCAAGGTAATGTTAATGTAACTTCGATTTGACATTTGTTCGTATAGAATTATGTTTCAGATAGTCAAATTCGTTGTAAAATTTGTACTGTACTCTTTTTATGGTAGTTAACCCCAAGCAAGGTTAGGGGACAAGCTCCAGAAGGTGCTAAATAATGGCTGCTCATGGGAAAGGTCTACAAAAATGTAAACCCAGCAACTACAACCTGAGCAGAAAACATTACAGAACTGAACTAAAGTAGGGTGTAGTGAGCGACATTTGCCCTAGGATATGGCAATGCTATTTACGACTTTTTAGATTTTTCACAGTCACCTTTTACAACATACCAGAAATATGTTATAAAAATTATAAAGTACCTGCCCAAATAGCAATGGCAAACCATTTTATTATAATTTTTTATAGGAAATTCATTCCAGGCTAGGATGATCATTTATATGACAAAGAGCTGCATAAGAAGTAGCACGAGGAATGTACTCTTAAGCCAAAAACATCCGAAACGGCAGAATCGTTATAGTTAGCTGCAGTGAGTGGTAACTGCCCTGGTCTTGAGTAATGTAGCTAATATTCTATATATATATATATATATATATATATATATATATGTAAAAGAATACTCTTTACACGTTCTCTTAACTGTTTCCTGTGATATCTATATGACCACAGGCATGATATTCAGGATATTATTTCCCCAAAACCTTGGTTAATGACAACCTTGTCAAAAATATGAATATTTTAAGATTGGTACTGGATTCAGTGATCAAGCGTTGGTGGAACATACAAATTTCTTCAAAGATCATCTGTGCGACAAACCGAAACCATATTATCGGTAAGATTGAGCTTTTTCACATACTTGGTGCTTCGACAACACGATCCTCGAATCTCAGTGATAGAAATTTGTTTTAAAATGACTCATTATACTGTAATTTTGTTGAGTTTGGACTGCATAACTCTTCGGTGTTTTGTGTTCAACGAAACATGTAACTTAGACAGCGAATTGGAATTGGAAAAACTTAAATTAATATTCAGGTATATTTCTGAAGTTGAAATCGCTTTGTCAAAAAAAGTTCATTTAAACAGGTTTTGTTAAGCAAGAGTCACTGATGGATCGCGGCGACAAGGCGCGGTCCATCTGTGGCTCATGCTTAACAAAATAAAATATCTGTTTAGTTATTATCCCCTTGTTTCCTTCCAGATTGAATGGATCAGAAGCAGATCAGTGGTTTGAACCTGTACAAGTTTGGGAAGTAAAAGCAGCGGATTTATCAATATCTCCTGTATATGCTGCTGGTGCCGGCATAGTAAGTTTGAGTCGAATTTGATTGTAGTCTCATCAGAAATATATTGGCTAACATGTTTTTGTTAAGTATGGTTCAATGAAGGACTGCACCACCAAGCGTGGTTCGTCTTTAGCCAATGCTTGATAAAATATAATTTTGGTAGTCATTGGGTAAGATTTCGAATAATTAATTTGCCATTTTTTAGGAATGTCAGCCAATAGAAAACGGTGGGTTTACTCAATTTGAACCAGTACCATGGGTTGTAATTGGGCGAATAGAATCTGTGACTTCTCAGGTCACAGCAAACTAAAAGAGAATGTAGTGGTTTTCTAATTCTTCCAATTTCCAAATTATTGATTCAAATCCTATCAGCTTATTATACTGAGATAGATCTGACATTCTGATTTTCAAATCCAATACCAAATTTCTTTTATGACTTCGTGAATGCTTCAGAAATCTTCTTTGACTTCCTTCCTATGGCCTAGTAGTTATCATGTTGGCAGGTTGTAGATCTCTGGTTCTAGACCAGAGCCCAGTTCGTTAATCGATACCCATCACCCAACACAGGGTGCAATAACTTGGGTAGGCTTGGTGGAATCGAAAACTATATCTTCTCAACAATACTAACACCAATACTACTTTGTCTATAAGTGGTTGTTGGTACAGGGCCTTGGTCAGGGTAATATACTTAAACGTTGGCTATAAAAATGTTTTTACATTGAAGTGACATCCAGAACTACAGAGAGTATAGACATGAACAATTTTTCTAAGCTTCCCATAAAATAAGGAAAAACTGCTGATGGCATTGCAAATGACCCCCAAAGGTGTAATGGCAAAGTGGAAGTCACGCTGGACCTATTGATTGAAAAAAAAGACTTTATTAAAAATTGAAACCAACACCTATATGCACAAATTTTGAATTGCTGACTAAGAATTTGAAGTCTCTGAAGAACCATGAGTATTTTATTCAAATCAATTCAAACATAAAAGCGTCAAAACCGTTATTTCATACAAGAAGCCACATTCAATACATTAATCAAATAGGTCATTTTGGTTTAGGAAATGAAACTATATTATTAAGCTTTTTCAACAAAAAGTATGTCTGTGTTATAGGTTGATCCAGAGAAGGGTATGTCACTAAGGTTTCCAAGATTCATCAGAATACGAGATGATAAAAAACCTGAAGATGCCACAACAAGTAGCCAGGTATGTTACTGTAAGAATTTCGGGGGGCTTAAATGGAATCTATATTTATTAATTAGCATTAGTATTTCTGGATGAACATGAATTTATTTAAAAATAAATTCATATTCTTCTGACAATACTAATGCTATTTGTGTGCTGCTCAAGTTCACCCAGTGAATGAGTTACTGTAAAAAAATATTTTCCATTTTCAATTTGTTTTCTCATCCTCCTAGCCTATAAAGGTCTGGGATAACAGATTCTTTTTTTCTAATATTTCTGCTATTTTCTAGTCGCTTGGTATGAACAAAGGGCTTCGAATCATCAACGGTGCTACTCGGCAACCTCTGTTTAAATAAATTCCATGTTCAGTGTCATGAAACATCAGAGATTTCATGAAATTTATTGCTATAGCAGGCTTGCAGATTTGATACGATTTTCAACATTTCCAATTTTTTCCCCAAAGAGAGTAATATAGCTGATTAGATGGAAATAATGCTGGACTAGATAGGAAATAAGCAAAAGGAACCTCAAGGAATCGATCATTGTTGAAATGAATATTTTAAAATTTCATCGTGGCTTCTTGGGACTTGCACAAAAGTATGTGCAAGATTCTAGAATCCGTAATTTCGTGAATTTACAGTCTTGCGATAGAATACTGAAAATATATGTTGGGTTATATATTCATTTCAATTTACTTATTTTATTGGTACTCAGGTTGCAGAAATGTACAATCAACAGGAACAAGTAAAAAACCAACAACAAGATGGTGGTGGGAAAATGCAAGACATCGACTTTTATTAAACTGTATACTACTTAAAATGCAAACTGTTCCCACTCTGAGATACTTGACTTAGTTCAAAATGGTTATGACCTCAAGAGGGAATTAAAAACAATGTGGATTATAGAGACTAAGAAAATATATAAATTCTTGGAGTGGTATATATTGGTTTCTAAAATATAGTTTTTATTTTGGAATTCCCTGACATTTAGGTAAAAACAATAAGTTCTTCACCGCCACACCATGCATAGTATCTTGTTCTTTTCTCTGTTATGCACAGATCTCAACCATAATTTTCAAATTCTATCAAAAGCCCTAAATCGTAATATCTAGCGTTTATGATTTGTTTACACAAGCTTGCTATTATCTTAAAATTTATCATTAGCTGACGTACATGCTAACTACTCGTTGCTATATTATTAATACAAGTCATATTTGAGGAAAAGTAAAGTGACTGGCTGTGTTATTACCATATATGTGCATATCTGTGAGTCCTTAGTGATCGTTTATACAAAAATTTTGGAAAGTGCGCAATTTTGGAAATTGTACAAGAATACAATACAGACTTGTACAAGAATAGCAATTTAAGTTCATTTTGTTTGACGAAGTATGTATATCACCGGTAGGGCTGTCCAAAATATTAAATTAGATTTCTGCTACAATTCGAAATCAACAAAATGAATATTTTGAACTTTTTTCATAAATAAGTGAATTTTCATGTAAAATAAAGCTGATAAAAGAATGTCTTTCCTTGTTCATTACATGACTTCGATTCGAAAAATTTTTCGGTTTGATTCTGAAAGATATCCGATTTTGGCCACCCAACACCAAGTTTTGCTTTCACAGTGACTGACTTCATACGAAAAAAAGGTCCAGCAAAGTGCAATTACTCTATATGTTGGGCAATTTTATTGCACCACTTCATCAGCACATAATATTCACTATGACTGGTACTTTTTTTTATCTAACTCTATAGCTTTCATCGAAAATTTCACATTTGTTAAGCATGGGACACATTTGGACCGTGCCGTTAGTGCACGATCCATCCGTGTGTCATGCTTACCAAAAAATGTTTCCTCATATATTTCTGTTTGCATCAGCCAAATTTTTAAGTACCTTAGTTTGAATCTTGTTATTCATTAACTTAATTTAGTTACGCCTTTCCCCGTGAGTGCTGCAAAGTAAATGAAAAATATTTGGACAGGCCAGCTGAATGATGTCATCGTTCCATTAGAACCGTGTAGGTACACTATTGGGTCAAATGGGGCTTGGCTAACTATAATTTATTTTTCATGTCCTCAGCGGGCTCGCTTTTATTTCGCAAAATAACTGTTGTAAAATTTTCATAAGAGTCTGCCATATTGAAGATGTCCACTGCCTAGATTTTGTGTTAAATAATATTAAAAATAAATGTATTTTACATTCAAAAATGTTTGTGAATAAATGATCTTTGATTCGCCCTCGTAGACCAGGAAATTGTAACTGCTGCATTTTTCTCATTGCACTGCAAGTCCCAATTTGTCAGATTCCACAATATATTGTGTGGCATACATGAGGATATTTTTAAGTTCGGGGAAAGCTGATATTAGTAATGTTGTCCAAGCTGACGCTTGCTGGGATTTGATTTCGGTGAATCTGGCCGTTTGAATATGATTTGCATAGCTTTTTTATGGGTTGTTCAGCCCTCCCCATTCGTGAAACACATTTTGCATGACTGTGTCACAGAATTTAGAGGGGATGAGTCTGATGAATTTTTAATTGCCAAGCTGGTGAGGCATGTGTGGATATGCTTTTTTTCTGGCATCACCTTACATTTTTCGTACAAAAAGAGCTCCTCGGCCATGGAAAAAACACGGGCAAGGCCTCCTTCCCTAAGCAACGAAATTATATAGTTTTGTCTAGCAGCTTGCCAACTCTTGCTTTATATGTAGAACCCAATAGTGTCCCATGTCCGTCAGTCGGCGCTTCATCATTTCCAGCAGCATCATTCCCCCATCTGCGGTCTTAATTGTGGTTCATTTAGACATTCAAAATTGCACCTACAAAGGTTCAGAGCAGGTTGTTAGAGGTGTAAGCCCCAT
Organism: Styela plicata; assembly: GCA_963675895.2. Classification (NCBI taxonomy): domain Eukaryota; kingdom Metazoa; phylum Chordata; class Ascidiacea; order Stolidobranchia; family Styelidae; genus Styela; species Styela plicata. The sequence goes on from OZ023152.1 coordinate 7,841,133, forward strand.
TCCATACATAGTCTACTTTTTACAGAATTAATCACAACCAGAGCAGAATGTACAATTGCAATTTAATTGGAACGTGCATATCATTGAAGAGTAAGCAGCTACGATGATTTGAGTACGTAAATATGTCCAGATGTTTCACAACTTGCTACATACACGAATTTTTTTTTACAAATACTGCCAAAACGTTGATCACAGGTAAGTTGATCAATACACAGTTTGTGTGAAGCGAAAGAATAGCTTGATGCAGACTTCAGACAAACAAATCACACTCCATAGAAAAGAATGCAGTTCTATGCAAAAAATAACCATATGTATATAAAAGCAGTTTGAATACCCATGCTTATCTAAAGCCAAAAGAGCGCTCGAATGGTAGGATTGAAAATAATATTATCGTTGTTTGAATTTCTCACGCTTAACTAACGACTGTGAAAGTAAAGTGGGATTCTCTAATCTGTTTTTGAAAGGAATAATGTGAAGTCTGTAAAACTGATTGCATAATTCAGCAACCAACGATTTCAAAGGAAGAACTTTGCTATACTGCCAAAAAATATAATTTTTCAAAAGATCAGACAAAATTCGTGTTTAAAAGAAGACATTTTGATCTTCTAGCAAAAATATTTATCGTAAAGTACTGCCCATTAGCTAAAATTTCTTCTGGAGATGGTCGTTCATTTGCTTAGGTGTCCAAATAGCTGACATTCTGCCTTCATGTATCTATCTTACCATTGGAATTATGTAGATCAAGAAAGCACAGTTTAACCTCCCAAAATGGTTCGTGAAATACTCCCTTTTCAAATATTCCCTTGGCAAATTATTTTTGGATGAGGAACATTTCCTTTGTTCATTGAGTAGTAGTAGTTTGGGCAGTGAAACTACCAGACAGTAGGAAACAAGTAAAGCCACAATATATTATGTTGATGTTGTTAATTGCATATTGTGGAACAGGCTGGCTGAATGAAAGCTACTATGCAACTCAGACATCCTACAAAAATTTGTTCCACTAGAAGATGGGAAATATTTCATAATATATCTATGGCTGGATGATTTACCTCTTTCTTGAATGTTTGTTAGCAATCAAACTGTACGAAAAGAACTATATAAATCATCAATACTGCTATGTTTTGAAGCTTTTTTGTTCATCCGAAGATATTGACCATAGTAAGACCTATGGATGTTAAGACAATTGAATTTAACTTGAAACTCACTATAGAACTATATTTCCAATGTTCCTTTTAAGGCATATTTTGTAGAATGTACAGAAAAATCATGATTTCTATGTCAAGATTTTTAAAGTACAATTTCACAAATAGCAAATATAATAACTTGAGTACGGTAGTCTAAAGAATAAAAAATTAATTTCAATAAAATTTTTTTGACACCATTCGAACAGACGACATCATGAGCACAACGAGTACAACTACATCACATTTTTTATCAAAAAACTGATTAGGTGGGAAGTTTGGAATAAAGCATTAAACGAAGATCGATAAAACCCTTCAAACACAATCAGTGATGGCTAATTTTAGGATTAGAACGAAATCTTGAGGTACAGCAAAGGGCATAAGGAATAATGCTGCATAGTTTTTAATAAGCGGATTTCCTTTTACAATAATTATTTTACATAGACTCACATCAGTCACAAGAAAAAACCAGCATACGAGTTTTGAAATGAAGTGAATAAAAAAAGACTAAATATTTTTGATACAATACCCTACAAATATGAAACTGGAAGAGTGTATTACTATATACAGCAGGATAAGCAAAGTCAGATTTTGGCGTGAGCATAGTTCCTGTCGTAGGTAAGAAAAAAGTAAATTGTCAAGTAAAACCGATGTCTTCTGATAAGACAATAAAAAGATTGTCTGCAAAAACATGTATTAATAAGCTATATCACCTCAAAAAGTCCAAATTTTTTTAGATTGAATTACAGCAATATATAGTGAATATGTAAGAGGTTCCGAACCGTTAGCACACTGTCAGAATCATGTAATAAAAAAGTTGACCGTTTCAAAACCAGAATAATTCGTTTAACAATAAATAACACACCCAGTCAAAAACAAGTAACAGTATGGGATGGGTAAAGTTACCTCAAGTCACAACACAGTTTATTACTATGTATGGTAATAGACGGAATTGAATATTTGAAAATGATAACTGTAAACAATACCATTTGTGTCAGGTCGACCGACTATTTTGGACTCCAACAGGCAAACTTAATCTTTGTGCCAAAATATAAGACTGGCCAACAAAATGGAAAAAAATATTAGATATATTTTAAAAATTGCATGAATCATGTAAAAATAGCAACAATGAAGATAAAAAGTATCAAACCCATCAGAATGAGCCTGTACCAGTTATTTGTCTAATTTTTTCGAGTGACAACCAGAAAGTTAATGACCAAGGTGCCATTCTTGACCAAATGGGAATGAAACCTTTATACAAGCTGAAAAATCCTTCTTTACGAACAGTTTTCAACAAGCAATCTATTGAAGATCTATAGTAAAGTCCGGCATTATTTTTGTCCCTTGGTTGATTCATAATGCGAGTCTTTACAACATCGGCTGGAGTGCCAAGAGTGGCCGCTGTAAAACCACTAAAAACACTTGAGATACCGTGACATACCCAGTTGTCTTTTAAATTTGTATTGCGCAATAGGGCATGTTTTACGGTGTCATATGTAGCGAGGTCACCCATATTAACCAAAGCAGCCCTCTGAACATTTGGCACCCAGCCAACCCAAAGGCCTCGTATACCCCCATTTTTCAATGCTACAGACAATGCATGCGACACACCATGTACTCGTGGGGGATGGCCTTCCATGCGTCGTCGTCCTTCCATTTGCATTTGTACCTTAACCAGATCCATGGGACTCGCTGCAAACTGTCCAATCGAACCAGCACAAAGACCTCCAATGATTGCTTTATACACAGGAAACGAACCATCGCTATTTCTTCCCAAACCCTCACGAATTTGTTCGTAAGCACCCATTCTTACTCCACTGTATATCAGATGACGATAAACGGCAGGAGGCAAACCCTGCCATAACTTAGTAAGACCCTCTTCCTGTACAATTCCCGCAGCAGTTCTAATCATTCCCCTTTTAGCAGCGCTCACGGTGCCATTTGTAGCAGTATTGGCATGCTCTCCTTGAATTTGGAGCCTAGTTTTGGTCAAATCTAATGGGAAAGTTACACTTTCTGCTATTGTTGATGCAGAAGCAGACAGAGCATACTTCCATGCAACTGTTTTAATTTGTTGTTTCCATTGTTGTGATTTTTCCACATTATTTTCCTCTGAAGACATTTTTTTATTTGGTCAAAATCAAACACCAAGAAGCACTGAAGCGACTACTATCACTTTCCAACTAAGCCAGAACCTGTAACTCTGAACTTACACGCCGTCAAAAAACGGTTATATTCATCATCCAGATTTCGATGGCGTGCATCGTAATTAATTAGTCAAACATAAGAAACGGCAAGTCATTCAAAAACCCGAGTTTTGTGTACTCGAAAACGGAAAATCAAAGCCAGCGAACGACAGACACAAAACACCGAACTGCTGAACAGACAAACAACGGACAGAACTTAACACGAGACCAGCATGCATCAGCTGGTGTCACGCCTTCGGAAGATCGACCAATCGGATGAGATATTGGAAGTAAGCACTATTCTTATATCAAAAAGAGTTTCAAAATCATTGTTCGAGTCGAGATGTCAATCTCTAAATACCAATAAATATGGTCAATCTATGGCACATGCCAGACAAAACAACATCAGCGATCGTGAAAGGCTGACAGGCGGTTAATAAAATACATTGTATTTGGCCTCTGAAATTTCATATATAATGCATGTAAAGGAGAATGTGATTCTGCGACATATTGTTATTATCACGAAATAGGAATGGGAATATTTGTTGCAGTATTATTTTACTTCTCACATGCTATACCAGCCTTGGCTTATATATACTGAACATGCAACGATGTACCTTGAATTCAATTGTTTCTATAATCCGTAAACATTTTTTCTTTTGTTTAAGCTAGAATTATTGACCTTTGTACCCTGCAATAATTTCTTTTTTTAACAGTAAGGTCGTTCAGTGATGGGCAAGGCTGGTTCATAAGCGGTACGGTACGGTTCGGTACGAAGTCGATACGGTACGATTGAGATTTCCGGCACGATAGTACGATAGATTAATTTTTCAATTTGCTTACCTGGTACGGTACGAGGTTCGATATTTATTTCCTACCGTACCGTACTCTTTTCCGTTCTTTTGCATTACACCTTGTTCTTCACAAATGAATTTAAAAAAATAATTTCGTTCGTTTAACATCTATGCCGTTACATAACTGGACGCTATAATATAAATTATGCCTATTAAAGAATTAGTTACGGCACGAAAGTTGTGATAGCTAAATTAAGATCGACAAGATAAGCAACATTCATGAAATGAATTAATGAAAGCCACGGTGTAGTTTCTGAATATATCGTTAGAATCATCGATGTGCTTTGACCTGTTTTTATTTAAAATTCACAACGGCGTAGAAGCACTGCCCGAATATATCAACAACAATGGCGGATAAAGCAAGAAAGAAAATTTAGGGGAGGGCGCATTTTCCCAAAATGAAAAAATAGGCTTTCAAATTAAAAAAAAAGATTAGCGTGCCGGAGGTGCGAAAAATTTTTTTGGAGAACGAAATAAAAATACATGTTTCAAGAGCGAAGTAAACATTATCAGACAGGAAAATGTATCTGCGCGCCTGAAGCTCGCTAGAATTTTTTTTAAAAATTGAATAAAACTCACACTTTAAAAGCTAAAGGCTACGAAATACAACAAAATTAATCAGGGAAAAATATTGCGCTCCACAGGCGAGCCAAAGTCTTATGAAAATGAAATAAAAAGCTCTCCCCCTAACCAACTATGCAACTGAGTTAACCAGTAACCACCACTATTACATTTTGTTTGCACTTTGACACGTAGAAGTATATTATCAGAGCAGAAACATTACGATATAATGATATATTTAGGCCGCTTTGAGTTGAATGTTAGCTAATGCTCATCTCAATTAGAAGTTATATTTTGTAAAAAAACAGTCAAGTCACGATATAGACAACGAGGCATGTCGGGAATACGACTGTCTGGTATGAAGAAATAAATAGCATTATTCAGTAATGTGAAGAGAACTTAAATTGAACCAGAAATACCAGACGAAATATTGCACAATGGAAATGTTTTTATATCCATGTCTTCGAATAAGACTACACGAAACCCATGTATAGTGCACAACGGACATTCTTTCGCCGTGAGAGAATTATTTGTAATGACACAATGCTGCTAAGACGCTAAATATTGCTTCATGCCAGATTGTTTCGCGAAGACAGTGGTCATCCCATAACTATTTATCACCACCGGTATATCATACTACTGTTATGCGCTAGGTCCATTTACTGGAGAATGCATGCACGAAAGCAGAATACGCAGCACGAGATTGCGTTATTGAAATTTTTAACAAATTTGACCAAAACTGATAGTATTTCGTCGTTCAAATATGAAAAATCGTTGCTTTTAGTATGAATGATATTTGTTATATTCATAGAATTAGTGATTCGGTCCCATTCGAATCTTCAAATTTAACAAGTTTCACTAGCAAACACGCAGCGATACTTACCGACAATTGTACTTGAATGTTCCACAATATGCTTGAGTTTGCCCACTTTTTCCCCATCGAAACGTCCCGAATGCGGTCGAGATCGTATCTTTTACGTGAGAGAATTTCAAAGCTCCTTCCTCTTCTCTCAACTTTGACTCTTATATGGAAGCGACAACTGATAAATAAGACTATGTCGGAATATAGTCATCCACCAAATATAACGTGGAATATTCGTAAATTTCTCGAAAACATGAGGGAAACTGAGTGGGAACATGGATTTACATTTCCCGCATATATTTCTGCATGAAAGGAAATTTCCCTTCGATTGTGAAACGGAATTCTCCCTTCAGAACTCCTTTGTGTTCACTTTGGCATTTTATGAATGGACAATGAACTTGGATAGGAATTCAAATCTTATATAAAAGGTGAGGAGTTAATTTTTTATTGCGGAGGTTTTCTTTCCAAATAATTTATTAGGCCTAACACCTGCTCCATATGCATATAATTTAAAAAAAAATATATATATTGTACCGAAATTTTGTTTATTAAAATAACGAATGACGATTAAAATATCTAGGCGCTATCCCACCCTAGAAATTATGATCACGGTGTATTTTGGATCTGCTAAACAAAAGCAAAACACAAAACAAATATTAGAGATTCAGGAAAACGATCAAAACTTATAAAGAAGTTCGATGCGATCGCTAACCCACGAAAAGGAAATGAACACAAATCAAAAGCTCCTTTTTAACTAGTGAACTCGGGCAAACTATTTATGTGTCACAAATAAATAAATCTACTTCCGGGCAACCGTGAAAAATATTTTACGATTGCACATGTGATTATGTCTGAGTGGTCAAAAATTGGTGACTTAATTTCATAGAACAGTGGCTTGAAAATGTTTTTAAATAGCTGAATGGTGAAGGGGTTGTGAGACCATGTTGAAATATCACTGCGGGATATGAAAATCGATAACATCGCCAACAAACGCAAAAGTGTAGTTAAAAAATGCCACGATTTAAAAGCGATAATTCGTAATCTGGTCAACTATAATATTACGGATTTCGTACGTAGCATTTCCTAGTATATACATTTCCAGTTGCTAACTTTTTACATGTTATTTTCTCTTTATCTCCATCTAATGCTCAGATATGTGGAGTAGGTTAGTATTATTTTATAAAAATTTATGAAACAGTTTATACATCGAACACCGTAAAGATTTTTGTATTGTGTAGTTTCTTCGGTGGCGAAATCATTTATGAATAGATGGTAGGGAACACCTTAACATGGTAACCGGTCATAAACAATTTGTTGAATTTGTTGTCAGCAATAGTCACGAGCTCTGAGCTGATGCAGTGTGTGGAATCGGACGCGTTTTTAGCAGAATAATTTCTTTTGCTATTCCAACCACCTCGGTGGGTGGAAAAAGGATTTTGTTGCCGACATGCTTCTTTCAAATGTCAGACTTGTACTGTTTGCGTTATGTTCATTTTCCATTGGAACATGGATTGGCTATTATTGGAGAAGGCGACTGAGTACACCTCAGTTTGTACAAATACACAAAAGGCTCGTACCGCCAGAGGACAGGTTAGTTAAATATATTCCCAGTACGTAGTAATTTTTGCTCTTCCTTTCAGGTTTTGTTTGCTTCCCTCGTAACCTTGTAATGTTATATCTTTATTAGTATCGGCTTTTGTGTCACCAGAGGTGTCCAAATAAACTATGTCTATGCTCAACACGAACAAGCTAATACTCTGTGTCTCCCGTGCTTTTAAACAGAAATTGAGCTGCGCCGAGCGTTTTTTACCTTCAAATTTCCATAATTTTTTAGCTCCCTCTAAACAGTGAATATCAAATTTTATCCTGCAAACCATTTTAAAGAAAATATAGAACGAGGTTAAGGTGCACAAGGGCCCCATGCGGCGGCGAGCAACATGTCCCCTAGGATTTTGGAGTGTTATTTATGTGCTATACAAATTCTTTTATTTTTTGCCCCTAAAAATTGAAATAGTGTATTTCCTCAACAGAAATTAAGAAAAATTTGTGCGTCTGTGCGTGCCTTCGCCGCGAGGTATTGAGATAAAAAATTTATCTTTTATTTTTATCATGTCCCCAACTTAATACTGTAACCCTGAACGTATGGCAAGATTTTTAAACTCTTAACATTTTAATATCTGAAGGGTGGAAGGCAAATACAGATCTCATTGCAAATCCTTAATAACATATTGATGTGTTTTATGCTCTTCCAAGAACTTTTGGAAGGTAGATTTTAAAAAGCATCAAGACTACTAATGGCATTTAAGTTTGATCAATAAAATGTATTTTTTTTATCTAGGTTAAGTGAATACAACAAAAGCGGAAAACAAGCCTTCGCTGCGAGGTATTGAGATAAAAAATTTATCTTTTATTTTTATCATGTCCCCAACTTAATACTTTAACCCTGAACGTATGGCAAGATTTTTAAACTCTTCTGAAGGGTGGAAGGCAAATACAGATCTCATTTCAAATCCTTAATAACATATTGATGTTTTATGCTCTTCCAAGAACTTTTGGAAGGTAGATTTTAAAGAGTCAAGATCAGTCTAGTAAGACTAGTCATCAAGACTAGTAATGACATTTAAGTTTGATCAATAAAATGTATTTTTTTCGATTTAGGTTAAGTGAATACAACAAAAGCAGAAAACAAGATAACGTTGTACTAAGAAATCATTTTCATTTTCAAGAAGAGACATCAAATACAAAGTGTCATCCTCGTACGGATGTTATGTTTCTCAAAACACATAAAACAGCAAGTTCAGCCGTTCAAAATGTTTTACTAAGATACGCCAATAAGGCTGATTTGACAGTTGGTTTATCAAATACTCATGACATTAGATTTCACTATGGACAAAAGTTTCAGAAAGACTTTGTTGCTGCGGCGGAAAGACCTATAAACATCTTATGTCATCATATGGTTTTTAATTATCCTGAGCTACAGAAAGTTATGCCGGAAAATACATCATACATCACAATTTTGAGAGAACCCAGCTCTCTATTTGAATCAATGTTTGATTACCTGCATTATGATTCCACACCATTTTCAAGGATTAAAAAGAAACCCAGTGCACTTGAATATTGGTTAAATCACACTAATCAGTAAGTATCGAGAATGAGACAACTTAGGATTATTCTGAGAAATTGGAATTGTCTTAATTGGAAATACTGTCCTTATCGGACCCTTTTTTTGTCATAATCAGCCACAAATGGACATGCCTAAGTTGCACGATCCATCTGTGTGACTCATACTTAACAAAACAGTTTTGACTGTGGTACTGTTTTATTTTATAAATTCACCTATTGGGCCGAATTATTCTGGTCAAAATATGAATCTAATGCAATACTAAATTATGCTATTCAAAGCATCTTAAATAGAATTGCCTTTAGTGGATTCATAATTGACTACATCTGACAAGTAGATATATATGATTTGTCGAGTATGGATCACTGACTGATAGTACTCTGTTCGTACCCTTGTCAATTCGTACCAGAATATAACTCTATTAAGAGCAACTAGTCTATTCATACCCTGAAAAAGTCGCCGTTGGTCAATTCGTACCCTTCTTGAATGTTCAAATAAACTTACCTGTTTGCAAATTTTAGTGTAGCAGCGAGAGAATTGAATAAAAATTCTTGAAAATAGTCATGCTGCTCAAAACCTCATAAATTTTGTAATCTGTGGCTCAGTTATATTTGTGGTCATCATACAAGCGATATTAGTCCTTCCATCATTTCATTGATACTTGAAATTCAGTTCTTTTCCAACTTAAACTAAAATGTCCGCTCGTCTGGGTTAGGGGGATTTTATCTTATTGGTAAAATCAGACATCCCCGACTTTTCATGGTCAGTCCATTGAAAATTTCATCAGGGTACGAATTGACCTATGTGCTATTTGCTATTTTTTCTGGTACAAATCGATCCACCGAAAAACATACTGACACAAATTGACTGGCAACCAACGCTGTATGTCTGGTTAATAATGATCAGCAAAAGAGCAAACTGATTCAACATATGAAATAACATCTTCTATTTTAGACCAGATCCACTGTTTTATCACTGACGAAATAGACCAAATTTAACTTTATCTAAGATTACTGAGTGTTCTGTTCAATCAGAATTAATATTCTTAAATGTCCAGTCTCCTACTTTACAGAAATGCTGATAGTTTTTAAGCCCTTTGTAAAATGTCATGACTATCTGATAATGAAATGAGGATATTTTAAAACATCTAGCTAGAGAACGTAAAATATTGAGTTTTCAATGATTTTTTTTTTTCCTTGAAGGATCCATCAGATTTGCTGCCAGTCTGAATATCGCTCGGTGTTGATGATCTTTTTTTCAATATATTCTTCATTACAGTTTTGAAATCTTTCTATATGTGTTACCGTTTTAATAAATGTTTTCTTATTGGGACACTTTTCTTCGTTAATTTTCCAGATTTTTCCGAGGAAGAAATGATGGACGATTCTGGTGGTTTGCAAAGAATGGAGTGTTTTTCGACATGGGTTACGATAATTTGAGTGATGATGATAAATATATAGAACAAGCCATTGCTGAACTTGACAAAGTTTTCGATCTTGTCCTGATATCCGATTATTTTGCTGAATCTATGCTTTTGCTAAAAGATCATTTATGTTGGTCCATGGAAGATATATTAGCACTAAAAACCAATGCGAGAGACTCTGCTAATACAGTATTAACGGATAGAGTTAAAAAGAAAATCTATGAATGGAATAAAGCTGATGCAGCAGTTTATCTACATTTCAATCGAACATTTTGGAACAAAGTTGCTGCGTATGGTCATGATAGAATGCAAGCTGATCTTAAAATTTTAGAGAGAATGAATACTGAACTTCAGCAAAACTGTATTGATGGTGGTGCAGTGAGCAATAAGTTTATAAAAGATGAATCAAACAAAGTTTACAACCCACGAGGGGTTGTAATGAAAGGATATAATTTGAAGGAATCCTCAAAAAATAATCAAACATGTATCAATTTATTGAAAGGAGAAATTCAATGGACAAGGGAAATGATGGCTCGTAACAAAGTCAAAACATAAAATCGAGTTCAATGCACAACCAGGTAAAATCACAGCCAATAAGAAAAATATGTTTCAAAACATTTTGTGAAGCATGAGTGAAACACTGCTTGATCGCGCCGACAAGGCATAGTCCATCAGTGATTCATACTCAATAAGGATTCAGAATCGAGATACCATATTCTAAAAAAAGAAACATTTTCAGAAAATAGAGATATTTTTTGATATTTCAACGATATTCTGAGAAAATTCTTTGATTGTTCAATATAATACTGCTGATTCGATTCGTGAAAATTATTCGATTCTGAATTCAACGGATATTTAATTTTGGCCACCCCTTGTATTAGATTATATCTGTGTACAAGCAATTGCATATTGAATTAAAAAATATCAAATAAATCAAAAATATCCTATAAATCCAATTTTTTATCTGAACACGTCATCTTGAACGCATTTATTTTCAGGGGATAAATAGTTGCTTTCACCAAGTTTATAGGTATTTGAAAATGCACAGCGCTAGTCTTAAGGATGATGGTGTTTCATATTATTTTTAGTATGGTATGATAAGAATACGAATCGACCGGTATCACTTTTTTGGAGCAGATATTTAAGACATTCGGCACGGATAGCCAATATCGATAGTTTAAAAGCTTAATTTCCCCATTTTATAATAGTAATCCAATGATTTTTAAAAATTTAGTTGCAATATGATATGAGTATTTTTACCAGTTATAGATTAATGAATTGACCAATATTATTTTTTGGGGGCCGTTATCAATATTTCAGGCATTGGCCACAGATAGCCGGTATTAATAGTTGAAAATCTCGTTCCTTATTTTAAAACAATACATTAGTGAATTTTAATCATTGTAGTTGCAATATATCATGAGTATTTTTAGCAGTTGAACTGTTTCATTTTTATTAGAGTAAGAAACAGTGTTGGTTACCGAGTATTATTGTCGACAATATAATCTTAACATTGCCTGTTAATAAAGTAATTTTAAAATAAAAAGCCAACGTCAAAAAAATGACTGGTGTCTTGCAAAATCATACACCTAAATTCATAATATACGGTGGTTGTTCTCTCCTTAAAATGCTTTGGCCGATATACTGACCGAAGGCAAGCGGTATATAATATTGTTCAAACACCGATATCGGCCCCATGTATTAGCCGGCTCTCATATATCGGCATTTTTTATATAGCTTTATTATTGCATACTATTATGTATATGGTTCGATTAACAAGAGTGCCATTTACCATACTTCTTATAGCTTTTTATTAGATGTCATGGGATCATAAATATGAATTTGGTTTTATGAGAATGTGCTGTTTGTCTGATAAATTGAAAATATTATTATAGCATACTTTTAGTCCGAATGATGATTTTCAGTTTTTTTTTTTAATTACTTTTCCCTGCAGTATAACTGTGTCACAGTGTTCTTGCCATCCCTCATACTAACTAACACTTATTTCTGTTAAAATTACGGATATTATAAATATTAGGTATATTTTTTAAATGTTCAGTTTGTAGTACTAATAAATATTTGTTGCAGTTAAACTTCCAAATGTGAACTTATGTTTTTTGTTTGTATTCATGTGCAGTTCTAATAATGTAGCAATATAAGATTTTTTATTTGATGATGAGTACAATTTCTTCGAATGTCTGATTAACTGACATTCTCCCAGTCTATATTAGAGCAACGCAATCATTACAGATGAGAATTTTCTTACCCCATTGTAAAAAGTTTGAATACCATATATATATGTATAGGCTGGTCTCAACTATTGACACTTGAAGAAAATGGGTCCCAAAAAACAAATTCCAGAAAAATTTCATGATAAAACGTTTAATAAAAAGTGGAATTCCCATTTTTAAGTGCAATATTAGCACTTCCGTGAATTAACAGTCGCTGCTGATGAAACTGAATCTACACTCATCCACAGAAAATTACATTTTGTGGCTGCAGGAAAAAACACGAGATTATTCCACTCATGATGAGCCACTATATCCCAATCAGAAATTTTATCTTATTGCGCATGATTCACCGTGCTTTCACGCCGCGATCCAACAGTGAGAGACTCTTGCTTAACATAAAATGAATTGGGACAATACTTCTGATTGGGATCATCCTGTTGAGTCTTGAGATTCAATTGCATGTTCATCAAAGTTATTTGATTTAAATTTGCTAATTGAAAATACCAAATGTAGTGCTCATGAATATGTCAAAAAAATTTGTGCCATTGTACTGAGAGTCTAATTAATCACATCCATGAAAGTTTACTTTTTTATTGTTTCATATTTTTACTCCTATTATTCTGCTATACCACAGCTCCTAATATCGTTGATCAAATTACAAATCTTGAATTTAACTTCCATTAAATCACTGTTAACTATTTCTTATCGGATTGTATGTATTACTAATAGGATAAGGCAGGACGGGATTCCATTTTATTACAGCACACCACGGCCTGGTGCAGATACACGTCGGGGTTGAGGACACCGTGCAGCGAAGAGGTTTCCAGCGACTCGCATGTGTAATCATGTAAAATTATTACAAATTCGTAGCTCGAATGTTGCTATTAAGAAAACAGTGTATCTGCGACGCATATTAAAATTTAGTGATACTGGTTACATGTATAATGCAAACGCGAACATTTTTTCACTTTCTTTACTTTCAGAACTTTAACTTTTTTCGGACACAAATATCCTTGCCACTTGAGGGATTTCTCAGTAGAGAGAGAGAGAGAGCTTATTATTTCGTCAACCAGGAAACGTACATAAGCATTTGCATAATCTGAGAGTTTCGGCTACAGATTGGTGGTGACGGTACGACCAACTAGTCATCGAGTCAGTCAGTCACCATCCAATATGCAAGTTCATAACATTTTGTAGGAAACAAAATCAATTGTGTCAATTCATTTCACACTCTCAATTTGAAAGGGGAGAAAATAAATTGAAATAAAAAATATCAAAAAATGCGTGACTTGTTTCAAACTATGGACTTCTACGGAATATAGCATTTTAAAAAATCCTCATTTTATATAGGTTGCTGCAGCATTTTGCAAATCTGCTTTAATCGTAGGTGGAAATAATGATATACAAACGATTGAATATTCAACACCATAAAATAAAACTATATCAAGATGGAAGGAAGACAGTGCAAATTTATATTATTGCATGGGCATGGCCACATGAAGTTTGTGATACAGTTGCTGTCTCGTTAGAACATCATGCACCAGGTATTCCATCCACTCCTCGGCAGCCTCATGTTATTAAGTCTGACACAGACCACGACCCCGCAGAGAAATGCACAAAACATGGTTGCTGACAACTAAGTTCCAAGAACCAAGCTTTTACCATGTGGCAAATGGATGCGCGTATGAGAGAGACTAATAAAATGCAGAATCAAGCAAAAATTAAAATTTTTAATATATTAACTTTTATACTCCTGTTGATGGGTTCAAAGTCTCTGTTTATTTGAAGACGACTACAAAAATACTTGAGACACCCGAAGAAAGTTAAATTCTGGCTCTGAGGCTAAGCGTGGCAATGGAATAATTCAACCAGAAAGACTCACTCCAAACTAGTTACTGCAGCATTTTTTCAATATTATGATTTAAAGTTATTTGAATAGTTGAGTATCAGCAACATAAAAAAAAAACTTAAAAGTAATCATATAAGAAAACGCAGTACATAGCATCAAACTGGCATGATGCCAGCCAATCTGATCTTCAGACACCCTAAAAATGGGCTCAATCAGAAGAAAAATGGATGCTATGAATAGCCGCGCGGTCACCCAAAGAAAGTGACATGGACATTTCGAACACCAAAGGCCTGGGTTACAGATGAAACTACCCAACTGACTAACTCGTTCTATATAGGTTTATGTAGCATTTTATAAACAGGATTCACAAGGATATTGGGCAAAAATATTATATACAGATGATTGATAAGCATAAAATAAAACTGCATCGAAAAATAAATAAGCAAAGAACACAAGTCCAATTTATATTATTGTAAGGACATGGCCGCATGGATTGTCAAATCATTAATTTTAGAGATACATCTGCTAGTCCCATTAGAACATTATGCACCAGGTATTCCATTCATTCCAAAGCAAGTTCATGACACATATCAGCCTAACATTGTTAAAGCTGTCACGGACCACGACTCTGCAGAAAAATGAACAAAACCTGGTTGATTAATGTTCAATTATATACATTGATGAGACGTTTGAATAAAGTTTGGCAAATGGATAATATTTTTTGATATATCTGAGGCAAGAAGATCAGTAGTCCTTTAAATTTATTAATTACATTTTACCTTTTATAAATCTAAATTTACCCTCAGCCAATGATGAATGATGAAGTATCCCAGTATTCCAAAAAGGTTCACGGCTGCGGCTCAATTTACGGGCTGTTTATTTGTGATGTACAATAAAAACGCCATTTATAGGGAAATTTTCTGTCCTTCGACGCCCATTGTGAAGTTCCAATTTGACCACAAAAGTGGAAGAGGGGTGTCTTGGTTACCACCGAAGCTTTCAAATGGATAGACAAAAATGAGTGACTTACAATGCTTACGAAAAGAATATTTTGAGCGTAAATTTATATTTTGCAACCATGTCTATGCTAAAATACATCGAAAATAGCTGTGCGCCCTCCACTCGGCAGCTGCATACATGTCTTCGAGCGTGTGAATTCATTGAACGAAAAAGTTGGAAATATAAAGAACTTTGAGATAACAATAACATATTTAAGGCACCGCTCACTCCGCTTTTTTATAGTGGTTTAGTTCGACAACGGATTATCTATTTCCTTCCTCCCCATATTTGCTGTTAAAAAGTTTAGTCGTCTCGTCATATAGGTAAGTAAATTCAAACTTTAATTTTTTCAATGTGTTTGCCCAAAAGCAAGGTTTCATAGGCGCAATGTGGATATCCGGGCGCGGATACAATGGGGAAAGAATAGAAGTGTCTACTCCAATCAGTGACGTATTCAGAACCTTGAAAACAAGGGGCCAAAATTTAAAAACTTTAATATCAAACTATGATGTCATAATGAGCGCGGCAGGCAACATTTTTTTTTAGAAATGGCGTTTCCATTGTATAACACAATAACATATGCAAAAAAATCAAGAAAAAGTGAAATTTAGGGCCCAAGCGGGTTAAGAAAATTTTTTTTCCACGCACGGTCAAGTATGAAAAAAACTGTTTCTTTTTCATCCAAAAAGATCACCTACATTTTACATCGGTGTTTCCTCTTAGACATCAACGAATACTGTTGTTAAAGCGGGTCCAGCTATGGCTCATGCTTGATAAAATATCGCCCGAAAACACTTTTGGATTCGATGTGTTTCTTTGTTCGATTCCACAAAGTTTTTAGCGAGTAATGGAGAAACACATAACGGTGGAAATGACACACTGAAATATTGTCACAATGTTCCAAACTATTTCAAATTCTACAAGTAACATTTTGTTTTACCGAGCATAAGACATTGATAGACCGCCTCTTCCAAAGCGCGGGCTATCAATGACTCAAGCACGACAAAATCATACTTAATCATAAAAATGTATGATAAATTAATGTTCCGTTTTGGTCTCCTTAAAATGTAACATCGATTAATACAAGAGGAGTTGTTGTGAACTTTTTAGGCGTGTCCTCGAAATATAACAATAAGAATTGAGGTCAATCTTAACACTATATTTAATAGGGTGTTCTATCCATTCCACAGCGAGATCATGACACATATCAGCCTCACATTGTTAAAGCTGTCACGGACCACGACTCTGAAGAAAAATGAACAAAACCTGGTTGTATAACGTTCAAATATATACATTAATGAGACATTTGAAGAAAATTTAGCAAATGGATAATATTTTTTGATATATCTGTGGCAAGAAGATCAGTAGTCCTTTACATTTATTAATTACATTTTACCTTTTATAAATCTAAATTTACCCTTAGCCAATAATGAATGATGAAGTATCCCAGTATTCCTAAAAGGGCTCAATTTACGGGCTGTTTATTTATGATGTACAATAAAAACGACTTTTGTGGGGAAATTTTCTGCCCTTCGACGCCCATTGTGAAGTCCCAATTTGAACACAAAAATTAAAAAGGCATGTCTTGGTCACCACTGAGACTTTTGAATGGATGAATATAAACGACTGACATGTAATGCTTACGACAAGAATATGTTGGGAAGTAAATTTATATTCTGCAACCATGTATATGTTAATGTACACCAAAAATAGCTGTGTGTCCTCCACTCGGCAGTTGCATACATGTCTTCGGGCGCGTGAATTCATTGAACATAAAAGTTGGAAATATAAAGAGCTTTGAGATAGCAAGAACGTATTTAAGACACCGCTGACTCCGCTTTTTTATGGTGGTTCAATTCCGACAGCTAAAAAATGGATTCTACAGTTATTTAACAATCGTGCTTAGGTGGATATGTTCGTGGATCGCCATGTCTCGTCCCATGCGTGAATACGACAACGGATTATCCATTTCCCTTCTTCTCATATATTTGATGTTAAAAAGTTTATTCGTCTGGTCATATTTGTAAATACATTCAAACTGGGGAAAGGTTAGAGGTGTCTACTGCAATCAGTGGCGTATTCAGAACCCTAAAAACGGGAGGCCAAAATTTAAAAACTTTGAGATCAAATCATGATGTCATAATGAGCGACAGGCAAAAATTTTTTAGGAATGACATTTCCATTCTATATCACAATAACATATGCCAAAAGTCAAGAAGGATTTTAGGGCCTAAATGGGCTAAGAAAAGTTTATTATCTTGTGATCGCCAAATAAGCGAAGTTTCCTACGTTTTGGAACCCCTTAAGTACGCTAGTGACAATTCCACCCAGGGTATATTTTGACTTTCCATGAAGCGCGCATATCTATCTTGTGAATCGACTCTTTAAAATATTTTGAAGACTGTAGATTGAGTGAAAAATATAATGGTCTCAGCAATAGAAAACGATTTCTTTAACAAAAAATTATTTCCACGCACGGTCAAGTTTGAAAAAAAAATGTTTCTTTTTTATCCAAAGAGATCACCTACATTTTACATCGGTGTTTTCTCTTAGACATCAACGAATATTGTTGTTAAAGCGGAGTCCAGCTATGGCTAAGCTCGATAAAATATCGCCTGAAAACACTTTTGAATTCGATGTGCTTGCTTGTTTGATTCCACAAAGCTTTTAGCGAGTAATGGAGAAATACATAACGGTGGAAAGGTCACACTGAAATATTGTCACAATGTTCCAAACTATTTCAAACTCTACGTGTAACATTTTCTTTTACCGAGCATGAGACATTGATACACCGCCCATCAAAAGCGCGGCCTATCAATGACTCAAGCACGACAAATTCAAATTTCACCATCAAAATGTATGATAAATAAATGTTCCGTTTTGGTCTTGTTAACATGTAACACCGTTTAATACAGAATGAGTTTTTGTAAACTTTTTAGGCGTATCCTTGGAATATAACAAAAAGCATTGGGTATGTCAACCTTAACAATATATTGAATAGGGTGAGAGTAGGTACGTAAAGACAAAATCAGCTTGACTTGAGCTTGCCTACTACACGTGTACACGGCGTACAACTGAGATCATACAGATATGGCCTATATGACCAGCTGTAGCCTAACATTCAGACTTATTTCCTTCTAGTACGAACCAGCGTCAGATGCGTAGCTCGAAGCGTATTTTAACGACTGAGCTAATCGGTCACCCATATTTATTATATCTAATAGACTGAGATTATAGTGCGAACATAATTAAGTGACAATATTAGCTTTGTTGACGTGGGATTCAAAATAGTTTTGGTGTGTTTTCTGTGTGTCGTAAAAGCCGACTATAACTTTAGATGAGTTTCCATCACCATGACAGAGTACACTCTTCACTACACTTTACCAAGACGATTCTTTTCCGTTTGGTAGAAAGTTTCTGCTTAGAGTGCAGTTGCTGCTATTAAATTTCGTGGTAGCTTTCAGTAATTTGAGTGATGTTAGCCGATTCCTATTATAAATTGTTTTTGACCTGTTGTGAGTGAACTTTATTAAATAAAAAGCGAGGATTCTTCTGCTGAGCGATAATTCATGAACTCAATGCGCCACATGCAGGCGAAAATCTATCCAATAGCATGCAATATGTTTTTGATAACTCAGATTATATTGAGGTAGAATATGTTTCTATTTTAAGCGGTCCTGTAAAGAAAATAGAGGAACCAGAAATAGCGAGTGTATGAGAAGGGTAACAGGTGACTTCAGAATCTTCAAAAAAAATCGCTTTTTTATTATATAAAGTGTATCGAATATGAAAGCATAATCCCAATCAGACATTTTATTTCATTATGCATGAATCAATGATGGCCCGCGGCGGCGCGATCCATAATTGACAAAATATGTCTCTACAAATTTCCTGACTGTGATACCCAATGTCTTCGATAACATTGTTTTGGGTTATGGCGCAGGAAAAATATTTCCTGGCCTGACCCATTCATAATTGTCAAAAATTGTGTTTGCCAATAAATTCAATGAAGCAGTGGTTCGTGAAATGTTTGCTCTGTCCGTCTGCCTTTTGTCAATAAAAGGCTGCCCATACAAACAAATAAAAAAGGAAACTTGGTAAATAGACCGCGTTCATTTTATATTTAGTCTACCAATTATTCCGCCTATACCAAATAAAGATAAACCGGTTGGCATCGCATACGTGCGTTAACTATTATTTTCAATGTTTACGTTTACAGTGAGACGTCCAGGTAATATTATATATGTGTCAATATTGCGCTATTACTAAAACACTATCTCCAGGTCACGTTAATTTAAAGTCTACGTGGCGATCAGAGATGCGCAGCTAGAAACCTATTCCGAACGCTTCACCGATGGGCTAACTGGGCACCCCATAAGGGTACCAGGTAATAATTATTTACAATCTTCGCTTTTTAACTGATGACCATTTGCCGGATCAAAGTGATTCATATACTTTGTACTAATAAATACACTCTCTCGTGTCTTCAAGAAAACATGCTAAGATGGAGAAAGATAACGTGAGACTATATGGCCGCCAACTAAGCCGCATTTCAGAGCCGAGGACAAGAGCGGGCAATTCGACCCGTTGATTATTCTAACAATTAGACAATTTGTTGTATGCATAATTATGAGCGTTATTCCAATCATAAATTATATTTTGTCAAGAATGACCCACGGATGACCGTGCCTCGGACCGATCTGTCAGTGACCCATACGTTTTAAAACATGGTGAATTGAAATTTGTCCTGACTGGGATGCCAATTTATGTTAGAACAAAACGATTGAGATAATATTATAACAAAAATAGAAGTTTGTAAATATTTTAAACGAATTGTTAGAATTTTCTCAAAACATCTTTGGGCAAGTATGAGTAATCCATACTTAACAAAATAAAATATCTGTTACAAACTTACTTAATTTTGAAGAAGTTCCAAGTCCAAAATCTATCGTTTGTCAAATCTGTAACATCGAGACTCACAGCGTTGTAAAGTTTTGTTGAAAATGTTAAACGTCCCAATAAAAACAATTATTTTATGATTAAAATTCTATATGCAAGTCATAAATGAATCGGGTATGTTTCGACGAACTATATTTGTTCGAGCAAGATCGTTATATTAAGCTAAGCCAGTCTGAAAGAACTGGTCTTATCTTGTATATGTGCTATAAAAAGTTAGGTTAATCAAGAGTAAGACGTAAACCCCTGGACTGCTTTCAAATCCTGTTCTATACATATTTAACTTTTTTTTTTATCAATTTTCCGTGATATTTTTTTAAGTTCTTGAACCGGGCGGCATCATGGAAAGACCTATCCTGCTGAAAAGAAGTTAAAGGTTCGTCCAAGACCAAGGTCGATTCGAAACAGCCATCTTCTCGAGGGGTCATGATACGCCATAAGAGCAGTGTTATCGACTTTCCTTTTTCGCAGAATAAAATAGACCTTATCGTTGACAAGCAGCAACTATTGATTGAACGCCCCGCCAAGGTGCAGTCCGTCAACAGCTCATATTCGGCATTAATTCCACCAGGGCGGTTTTGAATTTGAGAACTATGAAATTACTGTGTATGAACAGTAAATTTACTGCACATTTGCGACAGTGTACTTTTTTATAATAGTGCTGAAAGACTCGAAGTAAAACAACGTCGATCTGTATAATCTCGACACATCACATATTACGCATTCATCTCAATCTATGAGAATCGATACAATGTCTAATAAAATATAACTGAAGAAATATTATGCCTACTTGCGTTTACCTGTTACGTGTGATTTAATTTGCAGAGTTTTATATTTTAATACAACAACAAGTATGAACTGTATGTAACATGATTATGGAAAGTACCATCACTGGCAAAAATACGAAGATAAGATTTTGGGTGCCTCAGTTAGAAACTAGAAAACTAAAAGAGGTTTTCATCTATTCAAAACTGAAATAAGCTTAACATTTTGAAACCAAATTGTATGAAAATGCAAATAAACTTTCGGGAAGCTGGTGGCAATTTTTTTAATGTGTTTGATATAACTATTGCGGAAATGTGATTAAATTCTGATTGAAAACGGCACAATTTTTTTAATTTTAGATCCGCGATATATTTCTAAACAGATATATTGAATATATTGAAGGGGAGATGTTTTGTACTTTGTTGTATGTATTAGTGTCAGTTGATTTGGTTTGAAAAATAAATCAATAATAGTGATGGCAACCTAGTTACTTCTTAAACTAAGTAAAGTGAACCAAATTTACCACTAAGCTAGGTAAAGTATTACTGGGTAACCTAGTCTCACTTATAAAACTAGGTAGTATCTAGATTAAAAACAAGGTTAAATAGGTCATTTTTGTTTGTCTGCATTTAAGGCAAATTTAATATATTCGGAGGTAAAATCTTCAAACGGTCTATTCTGAAAGCTTTTTTATAATAAAAATAAGATTTACCTAGCTTTTTTATACTTGGTACTCAGTTTTTTATCCAATTGCGTAGTTGTATAATGAGTAAATTTGTTTATTTTACATACTAGATTCATTGGTAAAACTTCAGACAGAAAAATCGGTAAACGTTAGCTATGTTATTTATGTTTTCTTGAAGCTAGGTGAAAGTACTTAAAAAACAAACTCGGTAAACAAGGTATACTAGGTGAACTAGATCTGCCAACACTAACAACATTATTGAGCATAAGCAGTATTTAAAATCATAACATGTTGATATTTTCTGTTTATATTTGTATTAGTGATATTCTCTGTATGTCAATTCGTTTTCAAGGCTACTGAATTGTCAAAATGAAAGTTACAAAGACAAGTGCAAAAATACTCATTTGGCTATTTTGTATTGGAACTTTATTCATTTACCGGAAAGAATTTCGTCATATTTTGTCAGATTTTACGCCGGTACAGTACGGAAGATTTTTCTTTACCAACAGGTAATATAGCATTTCAAACGTAATGGCATTATTATTCAATTCCCAATAAGAAATTTTATTTTGTCGACCTGATCTGTTGACTTAAAAAGCAAGTAACCCTGTCCGTCTATAATAGGTCGCCAGTACAGGGCATTGGACAGGGCGATCCACTCCAAAAAGTGGTTATATAAAAAAACTTTATTGACGATTCACTTCTTTACTTCATTCTGGAAACTTCTTTCTCGATTTATGTGTTTCATAGCAAAAATTGAAAAAGAACTGGAGAACAATCAATTAATATATTTTCACTAACTATTTCACTAACTTTTCACAAACTAAAATCTGAATAAAAACTGGAGAATACTAAATCGACGACTTTTGAAAGTAACCTAAAATAGTGAGAGCCCGAGTCAGATTTTAAATTTACATTGTTGCGTCGTCATAAATAATTCGATGAATAGCCTTCAAAGCGGAAACAAGTATGACAGTCAGCACTTGGGAAAGACCCATTCTGCGTTTCAGTTTATTGTTTAGCTCTTTATTGATGTTAAGGCCACATGTGCAGCTGTTGTGCAGATCCATTGGGTTGCGTTTCATGTAACAACACAAAAACGGTCATATGTGGCAATGTGCATCTATGCCTATTCCCACGTTGGTTGTAGTCCACCATAGCAAATCGTCCGTTTGCGTTGGAGAACGTAAAGAAATACATGTGCATTGCTGTGTTAGGCTAGCGTCAAACGCAAGATTAATTTAAAACAAGTATGGAAAAACGCAACCCACGCAGACGTGTATTGCGGTATTAAAGTCGAAAATATGACCATTTTGACAGTTATTGTGAAATCCTTTTTCAGGTCACAAAAAGGAAATGGAATTGACGCAAAAACCGGTCGAAACTGCGTTCCTCAATCCAATATCGTGTTTCTCAAAACGCACAAAACTGCCAGTTCAACCGTACAAAATATGTTACTTCGTTATTCAAACAAAAACAATCTGACTGTTGGATTATCAGACGCATATGACTTTAAATACGGAAGGAGCTTCAGGGAAGAGTTTGTTGCAACGCCAACACGACCCATAAATATAATATGTCATCATATGGTTTTCAATTATTTCGAACTACAAAAAGTGATGCCGAAAGGTACAACGTATGTTACTACTTTACGAGAACCAAGCTCACAGTTTGAATCAACTTATGAATATTACTACTACGATAATCCTTCATTTTCAAGAGTAGAAAAACGGCAGAATTCCATGGAGTATTGGTTGAACAACACAGAAAAGTATGTATTGCCCAAATCAGGATTTTCGTCCCAACTATGTTTTAAACATCGTTGATCAATCGCGTCTCCAAGACTGACTCTGATTAATATTTGTTAGATTTTTAGAACCTTTTTCTTGGTGTTGAACAAAGTAAAATTGAAAGTAAAACTTTAAAACTCTGTAAATTTCATATTCCGCACAATTTATCCATTTTTGTTCAATATTTTTCCTTTTGTCGAATACAAGTCATGCGCAATTTCACCGAGAGGTGTCAAATCTAGGAGCACTGGACGAGTGTGGACGAAAAATCAGCAAAAACGAAGCGCCTTAACGACGGGTTTCACCAGTGACCCACGCTTTACAAAATAGTTTTGACCATCAATTCACCAGTGTTATAAATAGCGTATAATTTCCCTCCAACTGTTGCTTCCATCTTTGTTAAGGCGAATTTCAAAGATTAACATAAGTTTCAATTGTTTTTTTTTATAGATTATTTCGCGGAAAGAACGACGGCCATTTCTGGTGGTTTGCAAAAAACCTAATATTCTTCGACTTGGGCTATGATAATTTGAGTGAAGATGACCAATATATTAAACAAGCTATTGTGGAACTTGAAAACACTTTTGATCTTGTCATGTTGTCTGATTATTTTGACGAATCCATGCTACTATTGAAAGATCTCTTATGTTGGTCCATGGAGGATATCTTATCAATTAAATCAAACGCCAGAAATTCATCAAATAACAACTTGCTAAATAATCGCGTAAGAAAGAAAATTTATGAATGGAATAAAGCTGATGCAGCAGTTTATCAACATTTCAATCGCACATTTTGGAAGAAAGTTGAAGCGTACGGTTATGACAGAATGAAAAATGATCTTCAAGTTTTAGAAAAAATGAACGCGCAGCTGAAAGAGTATTGCATTGAAGGTGATTCTGTGAGCAATAAATATATAAAAGACTCTTCAAATAAAATGTATAATCCCAGAGGTGTCGTAATGACAGGATATAATTTAAAAAAAACTGCAAAAAACAATGTGACATGTGCAAATTTAGTTAAAGGAGAATTACAATGGACATCGGAATTGTTAAAGAAAATCAAAATATGATACACAAAGCAAGAAGCCTAGAAATTCTTTAGTGCAATTCGTTGTTTTGCAGTATTTTCATAGTTATTTCATATTTATAAAACCTAGGTCACTTTATATTTTTTTTCAAATGTACGTCACTAATATATTGTACCACCTAGACTCGCAAACCCTGAAGTCCATGTAGACAAATGTCGTAATAATAACTTTACATGGTAAATTATATTACGTGTATTACTGAAACAGTTGCAGGCTGTTTTATCCTAGATCCAAATGTTTGGAGTCAAACTTGGTTACCTAGAAATACTTTATTTGGTTCAATAACATTATGGCTAAATCTTACTTGATTCAGGCAGAAAAAATAGTTTTCATCATTACTTGCATTTTTTTGAAAAAAAAATTTTTGGTAATTACTAAAATAAGTGATACCGTGACACATTTCTATCTAATATGTGCTGTTTTTTTCACATTCTGGACTTAAATGTGTAGAAAAATCATGCTTTTTAGGTATTCATTTTTGTTGTAAGATATCCCAGTCAAAATGGTTTCCTAATTTTGGATTACTGATGAAATGCGCCGACAAGGCGCGGCTCATCTCTGGCGCATGCTTGACAAAGTAAAATACTGATTGGTAATTTTAACGTAACTAGTATTATTATTCATCTAGTCTAGTTCCACTGTGGTGTTTTTCTCGTGCAATCAGAACTATCCGCGAACAGCGTTCTATTTTTAGGTATTCAAATCGTATAATCGTATGAAAAATATAATGCCCTCTGCCTACCAATGTTATAGTTCTGTGTTGGTGCGTTAATAAGCATCTTCACTCCCACAAAAAAAAATTAACAAATGATGCGTGAATAAAAAATTAAATGAAAATCATGGGCAACATTTCAATGTGAAATCGAACATGTTGTCAAATGCTCCATCCCACAAAAATTTTTTTAGGTTGCTGGTTACGGGTAGTATTTATTTGGTGTCACGCGATCCCTCATGCATCATGGCATCTTATTCAACAAGAGTCGTAAACCTTTTCTCATTGGTATCGCAATATTAGTCCAGCCGTCAACCCAGCCTACTTGCAATTTGGCACTAACATTTTTTTTTCTCGGTGGCTTCTGATCTCCTAGTTTCATATTTTCAAAATCGTTTGTTCCTAAATCGTGAGCGTTTTCATACATTCCAGTTTATTTGCAGGTAAACCATTAAAAAATTCCGTAAATTAACCTGCCTTTCTCAGTATACCGAATGCTCAAAATGGAGATAAGGCGTTAAAAATAAAGAATTTTCGAGGCCGTTTATTAAAAATCAATTCAAAATTACATAATTAATGCACGATCGAGCACTGTACCCGACATAGCGGGTAATTAGTTGCAAAAGAAACTAACAACTTTTTAACAGTGTGGTTTATTTTGTGTTGGCAAGTTCTTTTTTACTTCAAATTCAATTCAAATGATGAATGTCGTCTCCCAAGAATTACTTTATTTTTTATTGTAAAACACGCATTTGACGTACACATTGGGTGGACGAAATTCTGAACAATCATTGTGACATCATGAAATGGGCCAAAGCGGGTGTTTTTTGCGTTTTATACGCTGCTGAAAGGTTGCTTCACAAAAACTTTATTGGGTTTACAAATAATTGTTAGAATTAAAGAGGGGTGATGTAATTTGATTACAGCAAGTTCGCCAATTACAATTTTAATTATAGTATTTTTTATATATTTACGCTTATTGAGGTGGCCACGACATTGTCCCTATACACAATTGCACACATGCAGTATTGAAGAAATTGCTCCCAGACGACCTTAGTCGCCACACAGGATATGCTCAGGCGGAATTGCCTCTCCCCCTATTTGACGAAATTGCCTTCAACAGGATTGCGCTGTTGCACCCATATGAGATTGCCCTTACACGGGACTGTTCCACGAAATTGCCCCCTCGCAGATTGACCCCACATGCTAAATCACATAATACAAATGCCCGTGTCTAGAGCAATTTTTGCGTATAAGACTCTATCTCTCTCTTTTGGGTTCACGGAGAAAGCATAGCAAATTATTCGAAAATAATTTAAACGCAATTTCCAATATATTCTTGACTGCAATTTCGCACAGGAGTAGGTGTACGTGAAGACAAATCTTGCGTGGAGCAATCCCGCATGGATGCAATTTTTCGTTAGGACAATATTCCGCGTTGGCAGAGGGTATATTACGACATAGCAATTTCGGGTGGATGCAATCCCTTCCCTTCCAATGCCCAGTATTGGAGGACTTGTTTTCTCGCGCTTTCAATTTTGGTCAAACTGCATCATTGGAATCTGTTTTTCAGCTTCAAATTTGTCGTCTTTTGTAAAACAACCTAAAAATGTCTAGCGCGCATTTTCATTAATTTAAATTTGTCAATTTACCTTTTTGGTCGACGAGTAGAATCCGCCCTCTCCCTCCAATGTCCGAGATCTTCTGCCGCCGATGGGAGGGGCCGAACCTTCATCGATCTTGTCAGCCATGGCATAATATAATGTGTTTTGTAAAAATCTGTTTCTGGGGTTTTGTAGTGCAAAGTAATTTTGTTCCTGGTGTTATGTTATAAAATGTTCTTGGGCATTTTAAGTCTTTCTGAAGCTTGGTGGTACGCAGCGATAGAGAATAAATAGCAAGTATCCAGCATGGCTGGAGGTTGTGACAGCTTGTTTATTTCTTATGAAAAAATAGTTTATTTAAATAGACGAATAATCATATGCTAATTATGATTTTGTCTTAAAACTTTGGTATCGGAAGAACGCCTGAAGAGGACCGAAAATTTAGCAAGTCTTTTAAAGATTGTTGCTAAAAATGGGACCTATCATGACAACTTGATGAAATCTCTGGGAAAATATGTAGCAAATTAGATCTACAAAATGTTTCTAATAGAATTCGAAAATATTTATACGGAGTATAAATAGATAAAATGATAGGTTCTCGTTTTCCCAAATTCACCAAAATCAAAGTCGACCCTAGCAAAACACCGAAAAAAAAAACAGAACAACTACCAAATTAAAAGCGGCTCGTGAGAAAGGGAAAAAACTGGGTGTGTATGACGAAAAGATGGGGTCACCGAGACGTAAAAATGTAGGGGGAATTGATAGATGTGGAGACGTAGACACCAAAAAATCCGCTACACGTAGATTTTTTTTTATTTTTGCATTGTCCTCATTCGTGATCAAATCAAATTTCTAATATAGACTGTGTATTATTTCTCTCATATTTTCTTCCGTATCAGAGTTTTTTTTTCATACGTCCCATGTTAGGCATGGATCACTTGTGGATCGCACAGCGGAGGGCGATTCCTGAGAAATAAATATATAAAAGACTCTTCAAATAAAATGGATAATCCGAAAGGCGTCGTTATTAAAGGTTGTAACTAGAAAGAAACTGCAAAAAATAATCTGCCTGTTCTTAGATGGAAAAGTAACCTTGTGAGCATCTAGGAATACAATATCTGGTCTGACATTTACGATTCGGATTTCATTTTACAGGAAAAAATCAAGCTTTTTGTAAAGCTCAGGCATTTAATTTTGTCCTGTGCTATAGCTGCTGCGCGTGAGCACGGTGAGCGCGGCGTCATAATACACCATCTTTATTTATTTTTTTAAATTCGCTCATAGCAAGGCCTCAGGAGACAAATCATACTTGAAAAATTTTTCAGAAGCCACCAAAGTGCATGTTTTATTTTACTTTACGTTTTACTTTATGATATCGCATCAACATGTTTAATTCCTGTTGTTTACTTATATTTATTGTGTAGCCACTGCCCATTGTTATCCGTTACTTGTTGTTATATGTATATATGAATTATATGAAGAAAAAATATTAAATTGCTTTTTAAATGTTATTTGCATATTGGCAAGAAAATTGACCCAATAATTGAGCGAAGTAAAACGAACGCAAATGAATTTTTTTTTTGAATATGCTATAAATCATGAAATTGTTCAAATCAACGAATCCTAAAAAAATTGAAAGCTTAACCCAAGTTATACATAATAAATTATGTCTAGAAGGCAAAGGTATTTTGCAAATCATACAGAAATGAATTTAGTTTTTGGACTATTGATTCATTTTGCGGTGAAATCATGATATATAACATATATAATTTACACTGTAGAATTTGACATATACCATCATGACTTTGCTGCAAATATGCAAAACCTTATTCTATTTATATGGTGATTTACTAAAAGCGTTTAAGACAATAATATAAGGAAAACCCTATCTATGACCTATATTTGATTGCTGTAGAATAAAAAAATTACATTGTAACCCAAACTACAAGTAAGAGCTTGATAAAAAATTCTTGAGAACCGCAGAAGCTTGTTTAGCACAACCCCAATGCATAGTTACACCTGAACCTCCGTGACCATAATGATGCATCACAATATACTTTTTACCAGATTTCGTAACAGCCGTTTCAGCTTCCATTCTACAAAACAAAAACAGGTATGCAATATGAATGATAAATTTCTGACCCTCTAGGCGCAAATTAATGAAAATTACGCTAGTACATTTGTCTGTGTGTCTTACAGTAAGAGGACACTGAGAAAAGCAAAAGAAGTGGTGCAAGGTTTTAGCATCATCCAGACCATATACCACACACTTCACTTTAATATACTGATGTGGTAGCTTGCCTTTGCCCCTTGAAGTGTACTAACTGGCAGCTACTTGATAATCGGCAAATAGCTTTTTCAAAATTTGACTTGCAGCCCTTTGCCATATAAGTTGCTGTCAATCTGCTCGTGTATTGGCTGCTTCTAGCCTTGTTTAGTGTGATTTGAATTTGGCCAAAATAACTTCCAGAGATACATACTCAATCAGTGGAATGTTGTATTTAACTACTTGAACATATTTCTTGGAGTAATGAATTCACTCAGAGGCAACACACCTATATTGACAATAATAACTTGGAAAATATAACTTCACCAATTTATAACTAAAATTTCTCAAAATATGTTTTGACAAGTGTGGGTCACTCCTGAATTGCGCCGAGGAGGTGCAGTCCATCAAACGCCCATGCTTGACAAAATATAATTTCTGGTTGAGATGGATTTCTTTCAGAGATAGACCATTATTATATCGCGTTCGGACGATATATCAGACAATGCATTTTATTATGGAGAAAAGAACTACATTATAAGAATGTATTATTCAAATATGGAAAATATTGGTTATCGGTCTAACATCATGGTACGGTACTTGTATTGCTGGCTCTAATAAAAGTGATATCGATAGATCTCTAATTTTGCAACTGAACTCCAAGCTAAATCGTTTAATATAGGCAGTAAATAAAACATTGAATCAAAAATGAGAAAATATTTTGGTGAAAATTGCACACAATTTATTTAAAATAGTTGATATTAACATCACGCTTTGCCATCTGACAAAATATTGTTGAAATGAATGAATTGGGCGATTGTTCACCAAGATGTCAGTAGACTTGAATTTCACAAAACAAAAAGATTGCGACAGCTCAAATCTATTTTATTGAACTTTGATTTTTATCAACATAAACATCCTAAAACTCTGGTTAAAAACATAGCTTGGTGACACTGAGAAGTTTTATGGTAATTCCATCAATTAATTCAGAATTTAGACCGCAATTTTGTCCTCTCTATCTGAATTTAATATTTAAACATATCAAAATAAACATATAAGCAAGCATTAAACATATTAAAATGAGAGTTTACCTTATCGATGATCTTGCAGGACGAATACCAACAGCTTGTTTTACTATTTTTCCATGTTTGATGCTGGGTATCATTTTACAAGCTCTTGAAATTATCATTTCGCTTACTCCCTTTTCAACTTTTAATGTCGATTCTAAAATTTTATGACGTGGTAGAGTAAATAAGAAAAAAAAAACAGAATATACAGATACCGATGGACAGAATATCAGCTACTCCAGACACCCGAAAAAAAATATAAATTTACATGAATTTCAAAATGTTTGTTTTGGTTTTCTGATATTAATAAAACTGATCAAATCATCAACACTGACATGCAGTGGCTTTGGTTAACCTGAAAACAAGGTTCTGTCACCCTGTTCGTATCTATATTGTATAACAACATAATATTATGAATATGACCTAAGTTATCCTTATAGTTAAGTTTAAACAGTATTTCTAATTCACTGCATAAATTGAATAATATTTCAACGGGATTACTAACGTACGTTTGCAGTTTTTATGTTGGCCCTTTTGCAGCAAAGTACCAATTCGCCAAGATAAAAGGAATCAACTTGGAAATATTTAAAAAATTACGTCAATCAGGAATCATGACCATTTCTACCTACGAATATCCCGGAGTTGTTTAGCTTTAAATCTAATCTAAATTCAATATATAGTTGAACAAGGTTGACAGAATCTCGTATTTTTTGGTGTTCGAAACATTTGTATCATTTTCTTTAGGTAGACACAGAAGGATCCAAAACCACTGCTTCTTCATAACAATATTGATGAACCTTTTTGACAGTTTGGTTGCTACCATGGCTCAGTCATTAAATTTTACTATTAAATACAGCCTATTTGCTAAATTTTCTTCTGATGAAATCATCTTTTTCCGGGTATCTGAGGAGCTGACATTCTGTCAGTTTGAATTGAATTCCTTGCATATTGACTACACAAATCGAAATAAATTATTTGTCTACATAATGATCGTTCTATGGTATAAAATCTACACACCAGCAGTATGAGTCCCTCCTACAACAACATTGTCGATTCTTGGCAGAAAATAAACGTCCCCATCTTCTTCTACAAAAAAATGTTTTATCCAAGGAGCATCCACAACGACTACCTATTCGAGGAATGGACACAAATTCTTAATGCCGGATGCCGTTGTTTAAAAATAGGCTTAATCACAAGGGTTAGTATGGAAGCCACTTGGAGATTCAAATCAATTCAGATTATTTTTCAATCCAGATACCCATTTCTGTGATTCGGTATGCCTAAACAAGTATGCTGATCAAAATTTCCGTCAAATTTGTGGATATTTTATTTTTTTTTCCAAAAAGTTCAAACTTTATATCAGAAATTTATTTTTAAATATTAGAAAACTTTCCCAAGCAGGAGCTACTGATAGACAACGTCTAAACGGCGCGATCCATCAGTGGTTCCTAATTCACAAAATATATTTTTCGACATTGACTACTTTCTGAAAGTAGAGATCCAATTTTCGAAAACCTGTGATATCATAGGTCAAGAGACATCAGTTAAAAAAGCATGGTCTGTGAAAACGGATAGGCTCGGCCAAACAAGAATTATCGTCCAGGGCAGATACCACTCAAAGCAATGGTGGTTCAGTTCCGTTTGGGGAATTTTCTGTTTAAATGCCGTTGCTGGTACTACATCTTTTAGTAGCTCTTTGCTGCTGTTAATTGGTTCTTTTTGGGCACTGCTTCCGGTTTCGATCACTCTATAAAACATAGGTCAGGATGTGAATTGCGTTAAGTAAAGCTCGGTTTTTTTCCTGTTATATATATAACAAACACACCAAGTCACAAATTCGAGTCTTTTAATCTCGGCAATCTGTGTCAAATATATAAAAACATATTTTATATAAAAAAAATGTACCAGCAACTGAGGTCACATGCAGACGAAAGTGGACAAAAAACATCCTGTTTGCGACTTTCTTGCAAACGAATACGCGACTCCACGCTCTCAAAGTGAACGAATCCTAATATTCTTATAAAATCTGAGTTTTTTTTATTCGTATCGTTAGTCAAATTATTCTGATGAGTAATATTTATATCTGTACTATTTGGGAACTTTTTACCTGTCCTTTTAAAGGTTTTAAAAGTTTATCTCCAATCAATTCTCTGGCACCAAATCCACAACAATTCACTACTATATCATGACCTCGTTCTGCCAACGTATTAAGAGAAAATATTTTTTCCTGTACAAACTTGACACCTAAAACAAAACTTTGTTTAGTGTTGGTTGTTGTACTTGGACACTGTTAGAAAAATCAGTAAATATACTGAAGAATTTAGTAAATATTACAGTAAATTTTACTATATATTGGTAATTTTTACTTTTTATAATAGTATTTTCATGAAATCACGTGACATTCCATTTTTGACCAATCAGATCAGTTCAAATTTACGAACTTACCAATTTCAGTCTTATTTACTTGACTTTTAGCGAAATATTTTACCAAAAATACAGTAAAGTATGTGAAACGCCAATAATAATGATATTTTTACGATGCTATCAGTAACTTTACTATAAGTTGACAGTAAATTATTTTATTATTCGTGAAAAAGATTCTAGTATACTAAATTACTTCCATGATAGTTGAACTTACCCTACTTTATAGTTTATTTATTCACCAACGCTATTTATTATGAAATCTAGTTTATCGGTACTGCCGATGT
The DNA here is from genome assembly GCA_963675895.2 of Styela plicata. Taxonomy (NCBI): domain Eukaryota; kingdom Metazoa; phylum Chordata; class Ascidiacea; order Stolidobranchia; family Styelidae; genus Styela; species Styela plicata. Next base: position 7,874,040 of record OZ023152.1, read on the forward strand.
CGATGAATTAAATACCACGGTTATTAGCTAATTAGCATTTTAGAGAAGCTACTCAACTGAGGCTGCTCGTTAGTAACATTTTCCTGCGAAGCAACGCAGAAAATTCCGAATCGATTCAACGTAGGCTATTTGTCTACAGGGCCTAGGCTATTAAGCGAATTCAAGAAACGTATGGCCTGCACTGGATGGAACTCGAGCTTTGTCAGTTGGTGTCAGGTAAGTAAACATTTTGTAAGTTGTCTTCAAATTGTGAGGTAATTGCGATCTGTGAAAGTCGCGGGGCCAGATTTAAAAGGTGGTCAGCTCAATTCTCAAAATCTTGAAATACTTTTAAATTTTCATATACTTTCAAAGATATTCTAGGCTAGTGTAGCCTAGTGTATAACCTATGACTGATGAGTAGGGTAGTCTACCATGAATCAGTGTTTCGCGAAATTCAATTTTTTGCACAATGTCAACGAATGATTGTAGTTTGGCAGAAAATGTATCCTAGTGCAACGATAATTAAGGTCGACGGGATCAAGTTGGTGTAAGAGGTGGGGACCTCGATAAAAAAATAACCTTCAACTTGTAAAATCATACACTACTTAATAATAATACTTCATGGAATATTTTCAAAAAGTAACCACACACGCGAACAGTTTGGGGATATTCAATTTAAAAAGCTTCAGTAACGCCAGAATTTCAAAACTTGAAAATATTCTCATTTTGTAATTGTTTTTTATTGGTCAGACATAGCATGCAGTACCTCTACTCAAACGAAAAGGTCAGTCCAGAAAAAGCTAATTTTAAATACACTTCCTCCACTGTTTTTCAATTAAATAGTGTTTTTGCATTTTGTGTGTGAGCCGTAATATAAAGTACAGTAGGAATTGCCAAAACAATTGTTTTTCTCATTTATTGTTCAAATTATTTTCTCCATGCAGGTTCTTGAAAGTGCCAACCCTTCCGTCACGATTTGGAAAAAGGATTTGCTGATAATCATGCGTAGAAGTTTCTCGTATAGTAAGATTAAATAACTTTTCGCAAGCAGTTTATGTTCAACTGCTCGAACAATAAAACTAGCTAATTATGTAATGACAAATCTTGCCTTTTTGGGGTGTCTAGAATGTTCATGTAATTTTCTTCGGATAACCAACAAAGTTTCAAAACCACCAACGCTGCTATTCCATTGATGAATCCGAACCCTTTTCTACAGTTTGCTTGCTGCCAGACATTCAAATGGAGGTATTTTTATCTTTATCAAGACATACATGATGTCATATTGCCCAGTCTTATTTTCTTCTATTAGAACCTATTTTCTTCGAGTTTCTGGGTAGCAGAGTAAATGTCATTCTACTAGCCTGAATTTGTGAATAGCGAAATTTTTATAAAACGCCAATCTGCCGTCTACACATTGCCATTTCACATTTTAGGGTTTTTGTTACGAAAATTGTGTCTATATTTTGGCTGAACATTGGCTTATGGGATTTGGAACAGTAAACCGGTTCGAAACCAAATCTTGTAGTAAACAAAGACCTGCTGAGATAATCGGGCATATGTTACATATATATTCTGAAATTGTGTACATTTTTGATTCCGTTGATTTCGAATCGCTGGATGAGTTCAATCGAATATTTCACACTGCGCTCGCTTTAACCCGGAACCCTTATCCTTAATCAAAATTTTAAAAACGAAAAAGAATTTGCAAAACTGATATGCTAATGTGTGATATTTTCTTCGCCAATGTCTATCACTACTACGGCCAATCTATCACTACTCCTTTACTATTTACGGTACAAATCCGTGACAAATTGTATCTGAAAAGTTTATGAAAAGTTGAAACGATTGCAAATAAATTTCAACATCTTTTAACATTGTGTATTTTTTATGCAGAAGTATTTCTGTTACCATTAATTGGTAGGGTGCTGAGGGAAAAGTAGGTAAAATATTATACTTGGCACAGGTAACTATGCTGCCATTGGGATCGGTAATAGTTTCAACTACTGAAGTAGTAAATGCACAGACACTATAATAGTAATTAATTCAACTGGCGATTAGTAAATTTGCTGCCATCAAACTATGGTAGTTATTTACTGCTGAAACTGTGAATATTGTTACGTAGAAGGCTCGTAAAATTGGCAACTTTTGATAGTAGCTATGCTGCCATTTTTATAAAGTAACTTTTCCTAACAGTGTAATACTTAACAAAAGTTTTTTTTTTTATTTTATTGACCGGATAAAAAAATTTAGGGCTGAAAACCCTGGAACAATAAGGGAAGCTGATATTTCATCCAGGATATGCTATCTGAGTCATCACTCACCCTTTTCTTTCAATATATTTGTGACGTAAGGTAAATAGACTACACATGAGCAGGTCAGTGTTGAACAAAATACTCCTCCAAGATAATCCCCTTCAACAACATTTTTAATTTCATCTTGTGTTATAAGTCGAGGTTCAATAAAACATTCTCTCATCATATTGGATATGAAAGGAGGGCTGTTCTTATAGAGAAAGTATCCAGACAAGAGAGAAATTCCTTAAAAGAAAAAAATAATAGTGAGAACACAGCCGTAAAATCAGAAGAGTTAAAAACAGAATTCACACATAATTTCACCCGTAGGGCAGAAATGATTTTTACGTAAGTATAATCAGTTAAATAAAAACGATCCATTGTATGCTTCTAATTTCAAAATTTCAACCCAAAATAAAAAAGTTTTATCATTAAATAGTTTCATATTTTATATAAGGGAACAGAAACGTAAAAATACATTTCAAACAGTGCAGTTCACCCATAGTATACGGTGAAGTTTTATGACGAAGTTCTTTTTATTGGGGATGCACATTTGTGTTACAACCAAGTATACTTAATCTTATAAACTCTTGAGAGTATAAATTTATTGATTCAAACAATACCACTACTAAAATTCAAAATAGAGACAATATGATTGATTGAGAGGGGTTTCATTCTGGTATGTTATCATGTGGGAGATTCTGTCCGGGAATAGGGGAATTTAGTCCATTCCAATATGTTCTTTTACATGGTTATTTTAAAAATCAAACCTGAACTACTCTGCAGAATGGCAGATCATCCGCTATTCAGACACTCGAACAAAATGGGTGCCACGGAAGAAAATATAGCAAATAGGTTTATATTTTATGATATATCTGTGTCTGAAAGATTCAAAGGTCTCTTGAGTGTTGAGCTCACAACTATTGCAATATTTATCAATAACTGTTACATAAGGTATTCATTATACGGTCAGTAGGTATTCATTTTTTCTTTTACATAGCACACATGATTGGAATTACAACCAATGATTGGTGACATCAGCATATTAGGTGTTTTGCAACCAATGCACATCTCAAGTGTCACTTTTGCCCAATGGATGAAATTTGTAGGTTTAATCAACTATAAGTCACTACTTTTTTTTCCAAAACTGTCCCTCAGGAGGCTTATACTTTGCTTGCCTTTAACTTTTCCTCTTGAGTCTTATACATTGCTACCTATGTATTGTTTTTTCCCGATCCACGGCGAATTATGAAGTTTTTTTACATATATATATATACGTAGACGTTAAGGACATGCGAACAGGGGGGCAACAAATTTACTTCTGTACGGCAACCCAGGCCTTTTTGTACTGAATATAAGTTTAACAGATTTTATTTGTTCATATTCTATTTGCACAATAAATTCGTGTAAAATATATCAAAAAAACCCTATGCGTATTGTCTACCGATCGTGTGCCCATGGGTCATCATATTTTAATTGCTAATATTAGTATCATGGTGAGTTCTAGTGTCCGTCATACAAGAGCCGTGAGTGATAATGCTCCAATCATGCATGATTTGCAGACTTTACAAAACCTCGCAGTGATCGAGTATGTTTTTGTTTCAGACAGCACGTGTCATCGCGTCTAACGGTCACGTGAGCGTGAGGTCGAATAACGTTTGAAAAAACGCCAAATGGAAAATCTCACAATTGTGAAATCGATGAATATGATTCGGTATTTATTAGCCAGATTTATAAATAAAAAAAGTTATTTTATCATTAATTATATGTTGTTCAAAATACCTTTCTAAAGAATCTAAACCTTACAAGTTGGACACAAATTACTTTGAAATTTCCCAAACCCAATCCAAATAGTACCTTTATCAATCGACCAAGGAAGTTTTAAAATTTCACATTTCATAGTACATTTTCACACTGTGATATTGTGTCATCTCGGTTCTGTTCACCATATGACGTCTTGTGTGATAATCTTCGTACGAGACTATATGGACGATTTGCCAATCGCACTAACTGGGCAACGATATATTGTTGGCTTAACGTTTGCGCGAAATAAACGACATAGAATTCGTAGGCAATGTATTAAAATAAATGTGTATCTCGATACATAATAATTACAACATGAAATGGCGAACTTAAATCAGAATCCTTCAAAGTCTTCGTCCTCGGTGTCCGAGGAAAATGGATCACACGAAGGTGATTGGTTACACACAAGGAAAAACGATGTTCGGAACGAAATTATACACTAGGGAAAAAACGATGCTATGGTCCATGCGCGTTTGAGGTAATAAATTGCGAGCCCGTTAGCGTATAATAAGGCGCAGCGTGCATTCCCGTTTTTGAGTTGTATGGACTCTGAAGAACTTGAGGGCTGATAAATTCATGTATCTTTGCGACGATGTTTGCTCTGTTGCGTCATATCTGTGCACAAAATAATAAAATTTCAAATTTTTAAATGACCTTTTGCGACCATTAGCAAGGAGGTCTTTATAGTTCAAAATACGGCAAATAACTAGATCATGAGGAATGCAAATCCCTGCCATCATACTGTTTTCCAGACCATATCCGAACATTTTCAGGCCCTGCATCAATATCATTTAAAGATTTCAAACACTATAGAAGTTTATAATAAGGAGAAAAAAGTTGATTGAAGCATCTGCAACTGCATCATTTATTGAATTCAACAGAGAGTGAATACCAGTAAAGATTAGTATAGCAAGTTTAAACCTCCAAAGATAAATACTAACAACTAACAAATCGTGTTAAATATAAGATATTTTTCTTCAAGTATAATTTAAAATGCCCAAATATAATTCTTACCAGTTGCAAAATGACTTTTCTCTTTGGCAATTTTGAATAAATGATTCATCGTTGTTTTTGTCCAGTATATAAAATCCTCCTCTTTCACATTATCGCCTAGCGAGGATGGGCAAACGAAACCTGCCGATACATCTCCTGTCGTATTTGGAGTGAATTCACTCGAATATATTGTTACCTGCAACAGATATTGATTTAGAACCCAGAGTTTGGGAATAGTTTCCATCAAATACTATTCATAATTGAAGCCAGACCGACACCACCCCGGTTACTCAGACACCCGAAGAAAATAGCTTGTACAGATTTCAGGTTGTAATTTTTCTGAAATTCGATTGAATATTTAAGATTTCAAAGCAACAAACAGACAAATACGCTTTGATGCTTTGCTAGAGATCCACCGAGTATGAAACTAATGAAAATCGAATATTGTTTTAAAATTAACTCACATCCACTCCTGGTAGATCTTCCAAAATAACCTGGGCAGTTGATAATCCAATAACTCCAGCTCCAACGACTGCTACGGATTTCATGATGATACCCAAAACTATTATTGTTAGATAATATCCTTAAGCTGTAAATAACATTCAGACCTCACCTTAAAATAGGCTTCAAACCCGTGTAAACTGGTAAAAGAGATTCTTTTCTATATAAAAATCAGTCATTACTCCTGAAAACTTGTTCTTGAATTCCTTTAGCAGCGGATCACAGACACTACGCAAAAAGACCTAAGGCTCGTGCTGCATACAATTCACGGATTTAGCAGGGTCAAAATCTAGTCTGAGTGAGACAAATAAATCATTATCTCTCCATCAATATATGCAACGTACATAAAGCTGCAAAGAAAAACACTTACCAACTGATTCGAGTTCAATAAACCTGTACTGTGTAAACGGAGTGTGACGTCGCCTATTTCAAGGCCGGTATGCATGGGACAAGTGCAGTGTTCAGTGTTTGTCCTCATGCGGTAATGATCGACAACAAGCGTAGATAAACCGTAACTATAACTATCAAGTTCAAGCCAGTCACGGTCGGCGTTTTTTACTACATGCATTGCAGCTAAGGGTGGTAGTACGGTACGCTACGAAGTTTTTATCGTACTTCGAACCAGCAAAATAATTTCGTGCCGAGTCTTTCGAAAATTTAGAATTAGCCTTTGAAGTGAGAGTTTTTATTCTATTTCTACAAAAAATTCAGCGACCTTCTGGCCCGCAGATACTTTTTCCTTTCTGGTAATATTTATTTCGCTCATAAAAACATGTATTTTCGTTTCATTTTCAAAACCAAAAAAAATTGCGTCTCCGGCACGCAAATCTTTTTTTAATTTGAAAGAAAATTGAATCGTTCCGTACTATCCTACCGGAAAATTCAATCGCACCGTACCGTCTTACCAGCCTTGATTGCAGCACTCTAATTTGCCCTAGCGCATGATCATCTTTGGTGGAGAAAGTAGTCGCCGTGGTTACGAATGTATGCAATCATCGGGAGCGCAGATGGGCAGCTTAAAGTTGTCTATAAAAGAATGCAGTAAGTACAGAGTGGGCCTAGCCTACATGCGACGAATACAGAATATCGAATCTTTTCAGCCTGCATTCCTGATCTAACTATTACTTTTCATTCGAATGCGATGCCGGTACTTTGCTTTTCATACCATGAATCACGTGATCATTCTAATCTAAACAACGTCAAGAAAGTACGCTTACCATAAAATATATTTCCGAATTTGTTTGATTTCTACTGTTCAAGTTTATGGTACAATGACGCGGAGCTATTTAGAAGATCCTCGTACACAGGCCGACTCAGACTTAGTTTGTACCAGCCATAAAACAAACCAAGCATTCTTAGGCCAAGCTTGAGCGCGGTTATGTTAACCTTTATATAACGATTGAGTCACCGCACTTCGAGTCCCATGTCAATTGGAGTCGATGAACTTGTAGCAAATATGGTTAAAAAGCAGGACCACTAGGAGAATTTGGCATTCAATGTATCAGGTTAATTGAGTTCGTGCATCATGCGTCCAACGCATGATCAACAAAATTCTTATAAGTGATCAAAACCGGCCCTGATAGTTTCAAAACAAGTTTTAATGATGATGTTGTGATCACGTCCGACGAAAAGAAATTAAATATCCCGCCTAAGGCTAACTTGAATGGCCACATAAAGTGTATAAATGCGAGGGCATTTTTATCTATGGGGGAAGAAAAGAAAAAAAGAATCTAAGACTAGATTGTATCTGGATTCTGAATTTATTCTTTGTGTTGGAATATAATAAAGAATATCAACTTTGGTCTCTATCTCGTCTTTTATCTTACCCTTCGGGGTTAAGATATTTACCCTATAACTGGTAACCTCTTGGAAGAATAGTGCCTTCTGATTTGGAGTTGAACATTGCCGCATCGTTGAAGCACGGAAGTCAGGACGAAATTTCAAATAAGAGTTAAGTAACGTTTTTCACGATTATATTAACTAGTGTAAAGGGGCCATTGCTAACATTAATCTGTGTTCGTATTTTTTCATCCAGCGTATTCAACCCCAATTGAAGAATCGAGGTTCTGCAAAGACAAAGGACACAAAACGACGATGTTACTTTGAACAGAAGATCGAATCAAAATCAACAACAAGAGCGGACGTGGATCGGAAAAACAATGCAACATGTTGGACTGCTCCAATACGATTTTTAAAAACTCTCTATTCAAGGTGAAAGACTGTCTTAAAAAAATGTGCAACACTAAAAGTTGATAAAAAAACAACACTATTCAAAAAAGTGAACAATCAAATTTATAAGAGATAAAGACATCGCTGACAAAAACAAAGAAACTATATCGCTCGGATGTTAAATTTGTTATAAATTGTGCTGCGTTTTTATTTCTTGCCATTATATTGTTTATTTTACAGTTAAAGAATTATAGAATTTACTTCCTTCTATGAAAACTACTTCAGGTATTTTCCTTTTTTTTCTTTTATGGCGTTAAAATTCGGCTTATCAATTTCTTAAAGAAATTGCTTAAATTGATATTTTGATCATGCATAATTTTTCTGATCAATTAATTGTGCGTCGGTGGTTAATTATGATATCAGTAAATTTTCTTTTTGAACCAAATTAATTGGGAGTGACAGATACAAACAAATAGTTTTTGTTGAATAGATTTTACGTTGATAATGAAGAGTTGAAAGATGATTTAATCGAATCATACTTTAAAAAAAAAACTTCGCTACAAAAAGCGGTAAACGCGCCAGGATATATTCGCAAAAAGCGAGTATCAATCCAAAACCTTTTTTTTATACAAAGCCCAAAGATGGCAAACACTAAAACGACTACAAGGGCAAACGATGCCACATTTTTTTACTTATAAGGCGCAAAAGCTATTCATTGTGTAACGAAATATATTGAATTCAAACATTGTTCAATCAGTCAAAATCAATTTATTAATTAAATAAAACGCCTAAATCTCTACATCTCTCAAAACTACATTCTCTATATCTTTACTTTTTCTTACTAAATTTTCACCTCTTTTGGTGATATGAATTTTTGTTTTAGATGTGAATTTTACGTATGTATGCTTATTTTATTGCTGTTTTCTTTATATACCGTTATATATTTCCAGAAGATGACCATTCAGGTTCCCTAAGCAAAGCCACTCCGTGTTTAGGGGGCCGACATATATGTAGCAAATATGGTTAAAAAGCAGGACCACTAGGAGAATTTGGCATTCAATGTATCAGGTTAATTGAGTTCGAGCATCATGCGTCCAACGCATGATCAACAAAATTCTTATAAGTGATCAAAACCGGCCCTGATAGTTTCAAAACAAGTTTTAATGATGATGTTGTGATCACGTCCGACAAAAAGAAATTAAATATCCCGCCTAAGGCTAACTTGAATGGTCACATAAAGTGTATAAATGCGAGGGCATTTTTATCTATGGGGGAAGAAAAGAAAAAAAGAATCTAAGACTAGATTGTATCTGGATTCTGAATTTATTCTTTGTGTTGGAATATAATAAATAATATCAACTTGGGTCTCTATCTCGTCTTTTATCTTACCCTTCGGGGTTAAGATATTTACCCTATAAACTCACGAATTGCGAGTCAGAGTCTTCCAAAATTTCTAGAGTCTAGAGCCAGTGTACTTTCTAATCGCAAGTCAATTCGTGCGCTTATGAGTGACAAGGCAAGTCACGAGTCGACTTCTAAATCTATTCAACGGCATTGACATATCATTTTGCCTTTTCTCAATCTGTAACCCACTTGAAATTCCTCACTATTGTATAGACTCATCATAGACTCACGGTGGTTCACTAACTCCACCAACCAGGTCTTCGCACAGAAAAATGAGAAATACGACAAGCCACAAAACCTTCACCACGATTCGGGACTGGGAATCTGCAAGAGAGGTCGTGGTCATATGATTAAGCTGTATTCTCGGTGTTCCTATCCCACACGATAAAAATGAAATCCTATACCATACCGATACTCGAATTTTTTATTAAAATTCGCTCTTTGCGAGACCGAAAGTAGCGCTCGAAAGGAATCAATTGAACAGTCACTTAATGACGAAGATTACTGCAAAATATAGTGCCAGCAACTGCATTCTAAACGGAAAACATTCCAAACAGGATTGAACCACTATACTGTATCTGTCCTGGGCAATGATTCCCAAGACGAAGATAAATAACAGCTTGTTACGTTCAATGAAGCAAAAGAGCTGAAATTCTCTGAGATAACTTTAGCTTTTGCGAGCTAGGCCCTTCAAATTAAGGCAGTTGTTTGGGCGAAATCTTAGCACATTTGTACGGAAATCGACTACATTAAAATTTGTTCTCTTATCTAGGTTGCTCGGTGCGTTAAGGCGCTATCGCATTGTTGCGTTGACAAACGTTTTGTCGTTTCTCCAGGTGTGCTTTTCTATAAAGCATTTCGTGGCTGACTAACACAAGCGTCGGTTGCAGAGTCGCTATAAATGTCGGTACATGGTCTGTAACGGTCATGTAGACTCTATACAGTGGCGCAGCTAAAATTTTGCAGTGAGTGATCAGATGACCCCCTCCAAACGGAGTGATAAAATAATGGTAATGTTCATAAATAGCAAAGTAAAAAATGACATTTTTTCCTTTGCAATCAACGCGCGTTTCATCGAATGTTGTAAATATAAAGGGATGCGCGCCAATGTCGAACGAAGATTTTGGAAATTTATATCTCAAAAGTCACTGGGTATGAGGGCCAAAATCGAACAACTTCAAGTTTCAAAACAAATCGAATATTTTTGGATAACCTTATCTCACTACAGTTGCGCAGTTCTGGATGGAATATGTTTTTCGCTCGGGGTGCAATGTCTAGTTTTACTTGTTGTTACAAGTCTAAAGTTCTCTACCAGGCCACAAAGCACACGGATTTTCCGATGCGTAGCTAAACAAAAACAGCAATGCATGTCTTTATTGTTTTGCATTAAAAAGTGAAATGCCCACAAAGCGGAAATAAATCAGAACAACAACACAAGCAAATTGTTCCAATGAATGACGTGATGAAATGCATGCATACTCGGGTTCTCCTATAAGAAATGCCGACTGTGCGTATAGAGTTCAATAAAAAACATTAACATTAAAAGATGGTAAATAATTGTAAATGTAATTTAGTGCTAACACAGGTTTGAAAACGGCTCCGGACGATAAATCACGGTTGGATTCCTGGCCATGAAACTGGTTATTTTCGAGGGATTTAGATATTACGTATACATCGACCTGTTCAGCTCGTGTTCTCGGTCGGTGACTGCGAATTTGGTGACGCCTACCGCGTAATTAAGTACGTTTCCTTATATTATGTGTTTGAGTGTTGGAAGCTGAGGTTTTTTTGTGTTCGATTGAACAGACAGACAAACGCACCAGGAACTAATATTGATCCCCGTGCCCAGGTGAGACAACGGGTGCAATTTTATATTTTTCGGAGCACTGTTCATCGAGAACAACCTTTCCATCGGCCGAAAATAATTTCAAAGTAATAAAAAATCGGATAGGATAAATTATCAGCAATCTATCTTGCCAAAATATCGAAAGCTTCCGATGCACTAATATAGCCTATCCAACTTTGATTAATCGACCTGCGTACTGGCAGCTGGTGTACACTAAAACTTTGCAAAGGTGATCAATCGTGCCTTTGATGGGGTCCGATAAACCGCTGACAAGAGCCGGGGAACTCTCAAAGGTCTTTTACTTTTCATAAAAAAAAAAACTTTAAGCTAAGCTTATCAGACTAAATCATAGACATATTTATTTTCATATTGATAACCTTACACATCAGGATCCATACTTATCACTTATAATCGAGAAATTTAGTGCTGAATAGCAGTTGATATTCAGGTTGCTACTTAGATTATTGTTTCTCAGTTTTATATTTGTAAAATTACAAGATTGTTTTTCACAAAAATTCCAAGGTACGGTACCGGTTGCTGTCTGCTTTTTTTTAAGAAGATAAGCCCTTTGAGTTCTTGGCGCAAATAGTCTATGTCATGGTTGCTCGTAATATATCCTCAGTTTGGGATAAAGATAATTGCAACCAAGTTATTTTGCGGCGTCTTGTACTTTAATATCTAATCTAGTGACCTATCTATTTTTTCATACACCAGTCAAAGATAGGTTGTGTCGACAAGGCTTGTCGCACATGGGAATACAGCTTAGGTTTAACAATCAGTTAAAGTTAATTTTAACACAGAAAAGATGATTCTATGATGTTACAATATTTTAGTTGTAGGCCCATTCTAAGCATGCCAATTTGCAGGTACTACCGTACTCATTTCATGCAGAGTTGCAAACACCTAAAACTACAGATAAACATGTGACTTGTGCTTCCAAATTATCATTATTAAAAAATTGCCCACACATCGATAGCGCTGTGTATTAGTGCCTAATATACTTGAGCAAAGGATGGTGTTTGAAAAGCCCAATGGCCATAAAACACCGAACGAGTTCATTTTTAGTCCTACAATTCCCTATATGTTTATGTATTCATATAGGTTATTCAATTCTAATAATTAATGTATCGGAAGATTAAATAAATAAAGTAGAATAAGACGGCATATTCCGTGGCATTTATCTCCTTGTCTAAAGGTTATTTCTAAAGAAATAGATAAGGATTGTACAGCTGATCAGCTATGAATATTTAAAAACAAAGGTCTAAATGAAATCCAGAAATTAATACATATTTTTCATTTTTTATCAACTGCAAAGTTTTTTTTATGTGTGAATGCCCAATTTACTTTTATTGTGTTTGGAATATTGGAACATGCAAGACAGAGTCTAACCTACTTGATTATCTTGTTTTTTTGATTTAAATTTTGTTTGAAGATGCATGTTTCGTTAAGCCATAAGCTTGCAAATTTTTCTTATGCAATAATTTATCTTCATTCAGAAAGACAACATGAAATTCATCATGGGAATACTCTTTTCCTATAAGTGAAGAAATTCAGACAAGCACTTGATGATTTGATCATACTTATTATTAAAATATACTATTCTCATGATTAGCAAATAAATTAAAAATATATTTTAAATTTTCAGAGAGGTACAGAAATTCAAAGTACAAATTATTTTTAATATCTCAGTGGCCATCGACTAGCAATTCCTTACAACCATATTATGACTAATATGATTCCACCATTGTTGCGATGAAGTAAAAAAACTAATGTACTTGGTAATAAAACTTTCATCAAAATATCTTTTGTCTAGTTTGAATCGCTGATTTTGGTAAATTTAATTGGATCAGTGGCCTAGTGGCGACATCACAAGTTGTCCGGCTTTTCAATCTATGATGTGCACCACTCAACCCAGGGTGTGATAACATGGGTAGGCTAAGCCGAACAGAAAAGATATTTTTCAAGCAACTTCTGACCCTATCCATCTATCACGACGTGCTGTTTCCACTAAGTCGGTCAAAAATTTCGAACATCAAAACACAAATTCAGCTTGACACAAACAGTTTTTGAATAACAGAATTAAGTTTTCAAATTGCCACACAAGTATATTTAAATTGGCATTTCCGACTTTAAGCTATATATTTTAAAACTCTATCGTTTGGTTTGAAATAATTTCTTGTAAGATTCAAGAAACCTTATTCATTGGATATTAGACATGTTTTTTCTGCTGTATTTTTTACCCTACAGTCCAGGTGGATTTTCCCTCATTAAAATAATGATTGAATTAATATATATGAAGAAAAAAATTATTTGACATATTGAACATACAGTGCAAGTAAATTGACTCAATAATTGAGCAAATTAAATAAGCGCAAAAGAATTTTTTTCTGAATACGTCGTGGATCATGAAATTGTTCACATCGAGATGCTAAAAAAATTGAAAGCAAATAAGTTTTGAATTTAGAGAGAACAATTAACAATTTAGAGCACAATTAGGTAATTTCATTATTAGACTATTCTTGAATTGATTCATTTTACAGTGAAATCATGATATGTAACAAATATATATTGCATTGTGAAATTTGACATAAAACATCATGACTTTGCTGCAAAATGAGCAAAAAAACATGGGTAAAATATCAGCAAATTCGTTTATTTGAAATGCTAGAGCCTTACTCTATTATTTAATGAATTACTAAAAGCGGTCAGATAAGGAAAACTCTATCTATGGCCCATATTTGATTGATGTAGAATAAAAACATTACAAAGTAACCCAAACTACAAGCTAGAGCTTGATAAAAACTTCTTGAGAACCGCGGAAGCTTGTTTAGCACAACCCCAATGCATAGTTACACCTGAACCTCCGTGCCCATAATGATGCATCACAATATACTTTTTACCAGATTTCGTAACAACTGTTTCAGCTTCCATTCTACAAAATGAAAAAATGGGTATGCAATATGCATGATAAATTTCTGAACCCTCAGGTGCAAATTAATAAAAATGACCCTGGTGCATTTGTCTGTGTGTCCTACGGTAAGGGGACACTAAAAAAGCGAAAGAAGTGGTGCAAGGTTTTAGCATCATCCAGAGCAGATACCATTCACTGCTCTTCAATATAATGTTGCAGTTGCATGCCTTATAAGATTTTTTTGTCGAAAATTTACACAAGCCAGGATTTAAACCTATCTGGAAATCTGCCCTTATATGTGCTGCTTCTAGCCTTGTTTAGGGTGATTTGGGTTTGGCAGAATTAAACATATTAAAATGAGAGTTTACCTTACCGATGATCTTGACGGACGAATACCAACAGCTTCTTTTACTATTTTTCCATGTTTGATGCTGGGTATCATTTTACAAGCTCTTGAAATTATCATTTCGCTTACTCCCTTTTCAACTTTTAATGTCGATTCTAAAATTTTATGACGTGGTAGAGTAAATCAGAAAAGAAACAGAATATACAGATATCGATGGACAGAATATCAGCTACTCAAGACACCCGAAAAAACTATGAACTTCAAAATGTTTGTTTTGGTTGTCTGATATTAATAAAACTGATCAAATCATCAACACTGGTATGCAGTGTCTTTGGTTAACCTGAGGGAATTTAAGTATAGCTTCAGGTCACCCGGTTCATATCTATATTGCATAACAACATAATATTGGTTGACCTAAGTTATCCTTATAGTTAAGTTTAAACAGTGTTGGGAATTTACTGCATAAATTGAATAATATTTCAACGCGATTACTAACGTATGTTTGCAGTTTTTATTTTGGCCATTTTGCAGCAAGATAACGATTTCACGATTTGCCAAGATTAAATGAATCAACTTGAAAATATTAGAAAAATTAAGTCAATCAGAACTTTGTATGGGTACGTGACCATTTCTTCCTACGAATATCCCAGAAGCATTTAGTTTCAATCAAAATTCAATATACAGTTGACCAAGGTTGACGGGATCTTGTTTTTCTTTGGGTGTTTGAAGTAGGTTATTTTCTTTGGATAGACAAAAAAGCTTTCTAAAACCACTAACACCGCTATTTAATACAGTATTGATGATTTTGAACCTTTTTGACAGTTTGGTTGCTACCAGACATTCAAAAAGTCATGGCTCAAGTGTCACGTCATTAAATTTTACTATTAAATACTGCTTGTTTGCTAAATTTTCTTCTGATCGAATCTTCTTTCTTTGGGTATCTGAGTAGCTGACATTCTGTCAGTTTGAATTGAAATTCTTATACTCGCATATCGATAAATTATTTGTCTACATAATGATCATTATATGGTATAAAATCTACACACCAGCAGTATGAGTCCCTCCTACAACAACATTGTCGATTCTTGGCAGAAAATAAACGTCCCCATCTTCCTCTATAAAAAAATGTTTTATCCAAGGAGCATCCACTTCCACTACCTATTTGAGGAATAGACATAAATTCTTAATGCCAGATGCCGTTGTTTGAAAATAGGCATAATTACAAGGGTTAGTATGGGTGCCACTTGTAGATTCAAATCAATTCAGATTATTTTTGGCCGGCCTTAACCACTCTATAAAATATAAGTCAGGATGGGACTCGCGTTTTTTAATCTGTGTCAAATATCTTGTATAAAAAATACCTAAACTAAGGCCACAAGCACACGAAAAAATATTAGGCCGAAAATAGACCAAAAAAAACATTCCGTTTGCTTCTTTCATGCAGACGAATGCGCGATTCCACACTCTCGAAGTGTATAAGTAAAGAACCATCTTACATAGTGTTTAAAATATTATCCAGCTTGAAGACAGACCCGCGTAAACGAACGAATAAATATGTCAAGGCTGAGCTCTCTCATTCATTTTTTTTCCTGCCAAACTCTAGTTTCTGGTCATTTGAAAAACGACACGCTGGCATATATATATTACTGGCATAAATATATTGCAGAATATTCTTACCCTACCTAAAGGCACCAATGCTAGATTGCTCCATTGCTATGCCATTGTTTCTTTGGTTAGGGTGAAGTTTTTAACTCAGAGGTGTTCAATGATATCCATGAATATGATCCAATAGAATACCTCAGTAGACGCAGAGTTATTTGTAATTGGCCTTCTTTAATAATATATTAAATATTACACTCCAAATTGATTTGCTGCAGGGTACTAGCCTTCAGATAGGGCATTTTTTCCACCGTTCGAACAATAATCAACCGTACGATAGGCTAGTTGTCTTTCATCCTACATGGCGTCTTCTATTTCAGTCAGACCCGAGGGGCAGCGTGATTCTTTAAGGGACAAACGATGAAATTAAAGAACATAACTGAAAAAATTGCATGCTGCGTTCATTCAAACGCAGAACAAATGTAACGAATTTTTACTCAGTTTTGTGTATTCGGATTTTAACAGATCAGTGTGCACATGGCCTAGATAAGAGAATTTTATATGACAGAATCGAATCTTAATATTCCTATGAAATCAGAGTTTTTTATTCATATCGTTAGTCAAATTTTTCTAATGAGCAATATTTATAAAACTATCTGTACTATTTGGGAACATATTACCTGGCCTTTTAAAGGTTTTAAAAGTTTATCCCCAATCAATTCTCTGGCACCAAATCCACAACAATTCACTACTATATCATGACCTCGTTCTGCCAATGTATCAAGAGAAAATATTTTTTCCTGGACGAACTTGACACCTAAGAATATAACTTCGTTTAGTGTTGATTGTTGTACTTGGGACTTTAGATATGATTTCTTTCGAGTAAAATCAACATTTATTATAAAAACAATTGTTAATAAAATAGTTGTGCAGATGAATTAATATCCTTTGTCCATCTATACAATTCTGCAATATACAGAAAAATGAAGGTGCACAGAGATGTCATAGGATAGAATTCCACCGTCAACCGTCATCCTGTGGGAGAGGAAGGCAAAGGATACAGCTTAACCATCTGTGACTAATACTTAACAAAAGTTTCTTTTATGTTTTCTTTTATGACTGGGATAAACAATTTTTTGGGCTGAAAACCCTGGAAAAATGTAAAAATGATACTTCGTCCAGGATATGCTATCTGAGTCATCACTCACCCTTTTCTTTTAATATATTTGTGACGTAAGGTAAATAGACTTCACATGAGCAGGTCAGCGTTGAACAAAATACTCCTCCAAGATAATCCCCTTCAACAACATTTTTAATTTCATCTTGTGTTATAAGTCGAGGTTCAATAAAACATTCTCTCATCACATTGGATATGAAAGGAGGGCTGTTCTTGTAGAAGAAGTATCCAGACAAGAGAGAAATTCCTTAAAAAAAGAAAATAATAGTAATAATGATCACAGCCGTAAAATCAGAAATAGTTGAAAACAGAATTCAAACATAATTTCACCTATAACAACTGAACCGAGAATGCTTTTCATGTTCGCATAATCAATAAATTGTTGATTGTGGGCAAACGATCCATTATATGCTCATAATTTCAAAATATAAAACCAAAATAAAAAAGTTTTACTAGGTTACATGTTTGTGTTACGATCAAGTATACTTGACCTAATAAACTCTTATCGAAGGTATAAATTTATTGATTCAAATAACACCACAAAAAATTAAAATAGAGATAATATAATTATTTGAGTGGGGTTTTGTCCCAACCTGTTTTCATGCGGGGGATTCCGTCCGGGAATGGAGTTTAGTCCATTCCCAATTTGTTCCTTTGTATGATTATTTTAAAAATCAAACCTGAATTACTCTGCAGAATGGCATATCCTCTGCTATTCACACCCGAACAAAATGGGTGCCACAGAAGAAAATATAGCAAATAGGCAATATTTCATGATATATCTATGGATGGAAGATTTAAATGTCCCTTTTGAATGTTTACTTGCAGCAAACTGTGGAATGGGGCTCAGGGGTTTTGAAGCCTTCTTGTCCATTTAATGAGAATGACATGAACATTTGGGACGCTTAAAAAAAAAGATTCTTATTCACTCTTCCTTTTGAGAGTTCAAAACTATTGCAATATTTATTATAAACTGTTACGTACGGTATTCATATACAGTCAGTAGATTTTATCGTCAATATCGTTTACAGACTGTAGAAGCATATATAAAGGTGAAAAAAGTATATTCAAGCTGCAACTGCATCATTTATGGAATTGGAGAGTAAAGATTAAAATAGCATGTTTGAACCTCAGAAGATAATTTTTACCATTAGCATGTATAATGGCAAATGTCCAAAGATAATTCTTACCTGTGGCAAGATGGCTCTTCTCTTTGGCAATTTTGAATAAATGATTCATCGTTGTTTTTGTCCAGTATATAACATCTTCCTCTTTTACACCATCGCCTAACAAGAATGGGTTAACGAAACCTGCCGATACATCTCCTGTCGTGTTGGGAGTGAATTCACTCGAATATATTGTTACCTGCAACAGATGACTTACAAGGAGTTTGTAAATAATTTTCATCAAATACTATTCATAATTAGAGCCAGACTGGCAGCTACTCTGTTACTTAGACAGCCAACGAAAATAGCTTGTAGTACAAATTTCAGGTCACAATTTTTATAAAATTTGATTGATTGATTATTTAAGCGAAGCAACAAACGGACAAATATCTTTTGGTGCTTTGCTAGTAATCCACTTGTGAGTATGACAATTACAGATTAATGAAAATCTAATATTGTTTCAAAAGTTAACTTACGTCCACTCCTGGTAGATCTTCCAAAATAACCTGGGCAGTCGATAATCCAATAACTCCAGCCCCAACCACTGCTACGGATTTCATGCCTGAGACTTTTAATGTTAGATAATATTCCTAACCTGTAAATAACATTCGTACCTTGACTTGAAACGGACTTCAAACGCATGTAAATTGGTTGAAAAAATTATTCTCTATATAAAAATAAAAATCGGTCATTACTGCTGAAAACTTTTTCTTGAATTCCTTCTGAAGCGGATCACAGACATTAAGCAAAAAGCCCTAGGGCCTATTCTGCACACAATTTACAGATTCAGCAGGGTCAAAATCTAGTCTGGGTGAAACAGAGAAAACTTGTTTGTCTGTCTGTGTATAATTTTGACAACAAAATCAAAGTATCATTATCTTTCCACCAATACATACATAAATATGCAAAGAAAAACACTTATCGGCTGATTCGAGTTCAATAAACGGAGTGTGACGTTGTCTATTTCAAAGCCGGGTATGCAGTATGCATGGGACAAGTGTTCCATGTTTGTCCTCATGCGGCAACGCCGACAACAAGCATAGTTAAGCTGTAAGGTACCTACCTGCACTGTTCAGCAGCAGTTATTCATACCAGTTCCAGCCAGAACTATCGAGTTAAAGTTGCGGTTGGCGTTTTCTACTACAGGCATTGCAGCGTAACTATCTTCCCATCAATACATACAAAAATCTGCAAAGAAAAACACTCATCGGCTAATTCGAGTTCAGTAAAATTGTGAACGGAGTGTGATGTCGCCTATTTCAAGGCCGGCCATGCATGGGACGAGTGTTCAGTGCTTATCCTCATGCGGCAATGGTCCACAACATGTATTGGTAAGCTGTACAGTTTAAGGTACCTACAGTATTGTAGTAGCTATCCATACCAGTTCCAACCAGAACTTTCGAGTTCAAGTTGCGGCTGGCATTTCCTACTACAGGCTTTGCAGCACTCTATTTTGCTCTAACACATAGACAGACATGTTTGGTAGAGGAAGTGGTAGCCGTGGTTACGAATGCGCGTGAGCATCTAGAGCGCAGACGGACCACGAATTACGTGGTTATTCTGATCTAAACCACGTCACGAAAGTGGGTTTAACTTAAAATTTATTTCCGAAATTGTTTGATCCCTATTGTTCAAGTTTATGGTACAATGACGCAGAGCAATTTAAAGGATCCTCGTACACAGGCCGGCTCAGACTGGCCTGGTTTCTACCAGCTATGAAACAAATTAAACATTCTCAGGCCAAGCTTGATCGCATGCGCTTTTATTAACCCGCTCTGGAAAAGTCTTTTTTATCGACTCGGGACGTGGACTGTGGAGTCCAGTGTTGGAAACCATCGAGCCCCAGGTCAATTCGAGTCGATGAACTCACGAATTGCAAGTCGAGTCTTCCAAAATTTAAATTTAGAGTCTCGAATCCCTACTTTCAAGCCGAAAGCATATTCTTTTTGAGAACGGAAGAAAGATACACATGTTTCAAGAGCAAAATAAAAATTATCCGACAGCAAAATGTGTTTGCGCGCCTGAAGCTCTTTAGAAATTGAATAAAAATTCTTACTTTAATGGCTTATTGCAACGAAATACACAAAATTATTCAGGAAAAAAATTGCGCGCGAAAATTTTATAAAAATTAAATGAAAACCTCTCTCCCCCTAGCCAACTAAGTTAACCAGTAAAGATCACTATTACGTTTTGTTTACCCTGACACGCAGAAGTATATTATCATCGCAGAATCATCAGGTTATAATGATAAAATTAGGCTGTTTGGAGTTGAATGTTAGCTAATGCTAATCTCAAGTAGAATTTATATTTTATGGGCTACGATGCATGTCTGTCTGGTATGAACAAATAAATAGCATTATTCAGTAATGTGAAAAGATCATAAATTGCACCAGAAATACCAGATGTAAAAATGCTCAGTGAAAATATTTTTATATCAATGCCGTAGAATAAGACTATTATGTTAAATATCTCTTCGTGACAGATTTTTTTTAAATAATGATCATCCCACCATTATTTATCACCACCGGTCTTCCATTCTCATATTCCACTCTCTACAGTGGGGCAGCTAAAATCGTGCGCCCTAAAAAGGATGATATTTGTTTTTAACGTCAAAAATAAAAAGCACGTGGAATATTACGTGAATATGCACAACTTTTTTCGATGCGATAAGAGTACGAAACACGAAGAAAACGTGTATTTAAAATGTAGGGTAGTTCCAAATGATAATTTACGTAAGAACCCTGTCCATGATGACAGCCAGTACAGGTCCTTTGGTCAGAGTGATCCATTACAAAAGGAGTGGCCCTAAAATAATGATAATGTTCGAAAATTGCGAAGTAAAAAAAGACATTTTTCCGTTGCAATCAACGTATATTTCACGGAATGTTGTTACTATAAAGAATGCGCGCCAATTTTAAGAATTTATACCTCAAAAGTGTATATAGTACAGTTTATTTCGAAAATCCGATATCGCACACACAAAAACACTAACAATCAATGCACAGCAAACATGAAAACGACCGGAAAATCAAAAGGTCGGCATAATTTGTAAAAAAGTTTACAAAGTAAAAAAGGTATAGCCTACAAAAGCGTATACAAAGTACATTCGCCGAACTACATACACTCACACTTCAAAAAAATATTTATATAAATATTAAATATGATGACAAGCACATAGCGTCCAGGCATTCCTTTATATCCGTATTGTGAAGTGGAGCCTAACAAGGACGGAGTTGCAAGAATTACGCAGACAATTAAGTCTTAGAAATATGCTTGATCAGACATGTGACTTAGATAAATCGCCATGCCTAAGTCAAATTTATTCTCGTCAATTACAGGCCATGAAACCGCCTTACCGATGTATTTCATTACGGCTGACACATGAAAAAACATTATTAGCTACAACTTCTCTGACTGAGATGAGACTATCTACTACAGTCACTGGGTAGGAGTGGCCAAAATCGAATAACTTCTAGTTTCAAACGAATCGAATATTTTTGGACAGTTCATCTCACTATAGTTGTGCAGTTTTGTATGGAATATGCTTTTCGCTTAGGATACAATTGCTGGTGTTACTTGTTGTTATAGGCCTGTAGTTGTATACAAAGCACGCGAATTTTCCGATGCATTGTGATACGTAGCAAAACAAAAACAGCAATACATGTCTTTATTGCTTTACATTAAAACAGTGAAATGCCTACAAAACGCGGATAAATCAGCACTACAAAACGAGCAAATTGTTCGATTGCGCTGGATAAACGTGATGAAATGCATGGACAGGGTCGCAATAGCATCTTTTAATACCGCTATACTCGGGTTCTTCTAGGTAATTCCAACTTTGCTTATAGTGTTCGATAAAAAACACTGCTACATTAAAAGATGGTAATGTAGGTAAATAATTGTGAATGTAGTTTAGTGCTAACACAGTCTCAAAACGGCTCGGGATGATAAATCACGGTTGAATTCTTTTGTCATGGAACTGGTTATTTTCGAGAGGTTTTGATATGATGTATACATATTGCCATAAACGTATTTTTGCTCCCCTCTTTCGAACAGATAAAAACAACTGTGAGTTGGCGTTCCATCTGAAGGGACTTGTCGGTGACTCGTTTGTGACTGTGAGTTCGCGAATTCACGTGGGTACTCAAGCGTGACTAAGCTCATCCGATCAGTGATCATATGTTCTGTTTGGGAGAAAATCTCTCGGCAATCCTTCTCTCGTTTCATTCGAAATCTACCTGTTCAACGCGTGTCCTCAGTTGCGCGCTGCGAAAGGTTACGGAGCGCTCGGCATGGACAGGCTTAGACGGTGTCAGCGAGTCATTTGGTGTCTATCGCGTACTTAATTCCATTTCCTTTTATTACGTGTTTGAGTGTTGGAAGTTGATTTTTTTTGTGTTCGACTGAACAGACATACGGACTGGAACCTAACGTAACATTCATCCCAGTGGGCAGGCGAGACAACCAATTTTATATTTTTTGGAGCGCTGCCCATCGACAGCCGAGAACAACCTTTCCATCGGCCAAAAATAATTTCAAAGTGATAGACAATTGCCTGATAAGTCTAGAATGAAATTTTCATTAAATGACGTTACATCTTGCCAAACTATCAAGAGCTTGCGATATACGGTACTGATATAGGTCTATCCAACTTTAATTTGTTAATCGACCTGTGTACTCTGTACTGGCAGCTGGTGTATAGTCTCGCAAATGTGATTGTGCCTTCGATAGGGCTTGCTGAACCTCTGGCAGTAACTTTGAGCTGTCTAAATCTTGGTCATTATAAAGATTTTCATAGGCGGATTGTTCCAAATTCAATAAGCAACAAGGTTTAGAAATAGAATGAAGGTCTGCCGACTTTAGGTCTGGGATAATTGTATCCTAGTTGGACTTCCATTTCCACGTTTGGCTCATTGGAAGTTTTCAGTTCCATTTGGGAAGGAATGTTTTCAGCTATGTTGAACTTGCTGTTTTACTTTCATTTCACCATGTGGGTCTGCCATATTAGTGGTTGTTACTGGTCAGTCTGTAAATTGGTTCTTTTTTGTGTTGCTCAAATGCTATGATCTAAAGAGTAAATTTTGAGATTTATTTTGTGTATTCAGTATTCATGTTGATACTGTACTTTTAATTGATAAATTTAATGCCGATTGCATCTGATATTTATTCTAGGTTGTTGATTAATGTTTCATAGTTTCATGTTTGTCAAATTCGAAGACTGTTTCTACACAAAAAGCCC
Organism: Styela plicata; assembly: GCA_963675895.2. Classification (NCBI taxonomy): domain Eukaryota; kingdom Metazoa; phylum Chordata; class Ascidiacea; order Stolidobranchia; family Styelidae; genus Styela; species Styela plicata. The sequence continues at coordinate 7,897,467 of OZ023152.1, forward strand.
AAGATGGCACCTGTACTGTCTGTTTTTTTAAGAAGGTAAGCCTATTTGACTTCTTGGGTCTTGTGAAGTACCATATTGCCAAATGTCATCAAACTAAAAACTGGCAGAATATTCTCATTTTAACTAGGGGGCGCAAATGCTGCGGGCATCTGGCAATGTCTCCCCGATTAGAATTAATCGCTTGCAACAAGAGAAATTTTTATGATAATTGGATATATGGTACTAAACTTCATGAGACCTGACTTCTTTGTGCAAATGGTCATAGTTAATAGAAATATATTCTTAGTTTGGAGTTGGGATGATATGCATATGTTTGAAATTTTTAGGTTTAACAATTGGTTAAAGTTATTTCAACACAGAAAAGATACTCTATGCTGTTGCAAGCTTTCAATTGTACAAAGTAGGCCTATTCTGAACATGCCGATTTGCAGGTACTCTTCCACATAGCAAATTTGCAAACATCTTAAACTACAATAGGATGCAGGTCATGCTTTGCAAGACGTGTTTTGGGTATCTGTGCTTCCAAATTTTCATTAGAAATTGACTGCACATCGATAGCGCAGTGTATTAGCGCAAAATATACACAGAAATTGACGGTGTTTTGATTTTTAAAAAGCCTAATGGCCATAAAATACAGAACAAGTTCGATTTTAGCCCTACAATTCCCTGTATGTTTATGTATTCATATAGATTATTCAATTCTATTAATGCATCGTAAGATAAAATAAATCAAAGTAGAATCAGACTGCATATTTCATGGCAATTTATCTTCTTGTCTGAATGTTATTTTTGAAAAAATAGATAAGAATTGCACAGCTAGTCAGCTATGCAAGTTTGGAAAAAGTGGTCTAACTTTAAAATGAAATTCAGAAATGTAATGAATACATTTGTTTTGTATCAACTCAAAGTTTTTTTTGTGTTAATGCCCAATATATGAGTATTGAAGTATATTTTGAGTAATATTGCATCTCATGGGACACTCAGCTGATAACTTGTCATTGAATGCTTGCTTATGAGGTCGAATATGTTTACTCGAATGATAAAGCCACCCAACACAAAATTCAGTTCTATTGTGGTGGATATCCATTTAATTTTGTGAGGACCAATATCAAATTTCGATGAATACGTGGTATCAAATGTTCTATTCTTTTGTGGATTATTGTTTTTGTAACGAAATACATAACTAGAAACATAATTTATCATACGATTAAAATCCAATTGGCCCGAATTTCCTAAAAGGACTTGTACAAGAAAACGTTTACCCATCATTAAAAAACTGTGGACCAAATTACAGGGTTTAAAGAACGTAATCCACCAAGTCTGAACAACAGATAAGGCGCGGTGTTTTCCAAGATCTTTCCACTTTCCATGCATGTCAAATCCGTGTTTCTCAGCCAGTTGATTTCCCTGTTTGAGAGGATTTTGGTCCCCATTCGAGATGGACCTGCTAAGCGCCATGAAGAACAACGCGACGATCTGACCCTCCTTCACTTTCCTCCATTCAAAGCCCTATTTGTAAACTACGTCATAAACCATCCCCTTTCAGTCGACCAATGACATACGTCGATTCCGGCGTACCGAAAGATTTCGCAATATTCTCTCGTTTTACTTTCTCTTTGTCCTGACGCGATTTCGCAATCGTTTTCAGAAATTTGCAGACAATGATTACGTGCGAAAACCTATACTTCGGGTTTGCCTTTTAAATTTCGTAATGTTTGTCAACCCTGTCAGCTTATTCCACAAATACGCAAACAGTATTTCTTACTACCCCACGCCAAACAATGTTAGTTAGTTATCTTTGGTTGTTAATGCTTTTTTGAGGGCAACTGTTGTTTGACATACAATTTTTTTTGTTTTCCCGTCTCCCGTCATAAAGTTTTGCTCGAATGCAATAATGAAATAGGGCAATATCGCGTTTTTTTTAAGTGCTAAAATATTGCGCAACTGTTCCCTTACTTGCTGCATTGCGCAGTTCATATACCCCAAGCTACCATCACAAAATAAGTGAACAGTTATTTAAGTACGTCTTTTGTTGCATTTCGTTTATTCGCATTTTTTTGGGTTGCTCAAATTTCGTATCTCACTACTGTCACGTGGTTAGGAAAAATCGAATGCTTTCAGCGCAAAATCGAATGAAATGTTTGAATTCGATCGTGAATGTGATAAGTAAATATATATACATATGCTCAATTACTATATTCAGTATTAATATAAGCAATAATTGAACTGATGCTGATTTTACGCAAATTTTTAAATTGAACTAGCCTAAAAATATGCGGTTTAATATATTTGTAATGTTTCAATGAAAATGACAACCGTTTTTAGAAAACAATACGGATGATTTGGAATCTCGAACGTGTTATCCAGTAGGTAGGTAGTAGGTAGCCTGAATTTGAAGAGATTTACGGAATGATTATTGCTATTCGAGCATCAAGGCAAAGTCTCGCCTAACCTGTATTGTAAATGTTCATTTTCTTAATCATACATATGACAACAAGCTTTCAACATATAAAGTTGCTTAATTCATTGTGTCATCTTTCGTAATCTAAGTACCGGTACTCGAAAATATAGCAAAAAGAGGGGAATTGTTTAGCATTAACAATTACGTCAACAATTCTTCAAATTATTTTGACAAGCTTGATGTAATATACATAGGAAACTCACTAGGAGCATTTTTGTCTGTCGGTCATGATTGTTTGGACGTGTTTTTCGTAACTTTTTCCATATGTATGAATGTTCTCAATATTTCTGTTAATTCGAACGGAAATCCTCATCTTTTCCCCAACGGAAATTGAACTTTTTAAAACTTTTAATTTTGAAATCGACTCGAATGTGCTACTGAAACGAAGCGAATATTTTGTTAAGGGGCTTAGGCGACATCCTTATAATGTGTCCCTTCGCAGTAACGTGATAGGCAGAGGAGGTCCCAAATTGTTGTCTATCAAATTTTCTGTACTGTTACATAAATTGAAAGCAGCTACATCTCACATCTTTATCGCGAAAGGGATTCTGATCCTAGAATCACAGAATATCTTAGAATAAGGTTAAAAAATTCTGCTCATTTTGGACCGATATACAGTTTTATGTTGAATTTTACAGAACTTCGTGATTTTACTGCAAAATGAATCAATTCATTTCGTATAATCAAAACGAAATTAATTTTATTTAGAATTCTAGAATACCTGATTATTTGGATACGAACATCCCTATTGATCATTTTCACTAAAATTAAATAGTTGCTTTTGTAACATTCTATACAATCGAATCAAAGTTTTGTTTTTCTTGTATGGAAAAGATTCACACAAAGAACACAGCGACCGACTGAGTTCGACATATCAAAAACCTCGAATTGATTGAGGGACATCTGTATATAACGTGAACAATATGTATGCACTTCATGAAATCGCGTCTTTTCTGTGTTCCCATAAAAAACCTGCATATGTGAAACACAGTTAGTGCCGCTTATGCTTCACACCGAATACATTTTTAATTACTTCTGGGCGATATATGATTTCGTAGTCCAAAATGCTATGTTGTCAAACATGAGGAACAGCTAAATCGCGCTGCCAATTTTTTCCAAACAAAATTCGCTCAGGTTAAGGCTGCAAGAGACATATCGTACTCGAAAAGTCTCCTCCTGAATTCACTAAAATACAACGTTCAATACGTTCAAACGGTTTTCTGATTTGCAAAGCTGCATTTCTGCTGCATATCTAACCCAGTCACATTGTTGGTAAATAAAACCAGTCCTGTCGGTGACACGGTCCATCGATGGCCCATAATTGACAAAATAAAAAATGTAACGGCAAATCGCAATCTTCTACTTCAGGGGGAGGGTTCATTTGATTTTAAACTAGGCCAATTACTTACGGAAAAGTCGATCCGCCCAGCCTTCTCATTGGTCCATGACCTCATGCTTGGCTTGAATTGTTTTCAATCCTCTATTCCTATTGGCTAACGATATGTTTGTTAAATATGGTACAGCATCACAGTAGCCCAGGGTCGCAACACGTATATAGAGAATTAGACCTTGAACTCCAGTTACCCTTTTTTTTTTTTTTGCATCTTTTTTGCGCTCGGTCCTGTCGTGCGCGAGCCATTGAGCAACGCGGAGTGAATTATGCGTAATGTATTGTTGTTGGCGGTTATCAGTGTTCATCTAAGTTCATACATATCTTATTTTGGGAAGCACGAGCCTTAAATGTGACATGCCTCGATAACTCTCGAAGTACCCCCGTATTAAAGATTTTACTAAGAATTTCAATTGATCTATCCAACCCATTTTGGCCTGGGGCATGTCAGTCGGATTATTCAAGACAATATCATATTTGGTGACAATAACTAAACTACAGATTTTCAGCTAAGTATGAGCTGCTGATAGAGCGCAACGCCGAGGCCATCAACAACCCACACTTAGTCTAAATTAGTATAAATTTCATCAACAAGGATGTTTCTTGTTTTAGAAATATACAATTACCTCAAATAAACGATCATTTACTTCAGTCGCGAAACGTTTGGTTCAACTTTTACCTTGTTACACAAATTTCATTATTATCTTTCTCAAAACTTAGTGCACGTATTACGATCAACACGCAACCACAACAACAAACTGTGTGACCTATGACCCTTTAATGTCGAAAACATCACTCTTGATGGACGTGCAATATATCGCGTTAACTTATTTGTGCAAAATTCCATGCGATCCCTTGGAATATGTTCTTAAATAACGAAAATTAACTTTGATTTCACGTTTTTTAATGATTAATATTACGTTTGGAGTCTAAATTCATGTAAGATATAGTCCCATTTTGGGTGTTTCTAATACAATTTCTGTTATTGGGAAACATTTCCCATACGAAATTTTATATTGTCAGGCATTAGGTACAGACGGTCAGTGTTTCAAAAAGTTTGTCTTTTGTCAAGTATGTGTCGCAGATGATAGAACACGTCGATGAGGCGCGGTCCATCTGTGGTACATGCTTGGCGAAATAGAATTTCTGATTGGATGAAGCCATCTGTCCGCTACCCATGCTCAATAAGACTTGTATTCCCATTCCACGCGTTGCGATTTTGCATGTTTCTCTTGGCGTTTTGAGAATATTTATCAAGAATGTTGGCTTAACTTCTCGGGATTCGAAATAATCGAATATTTTTCACGCCCAGGTTTTGGAAGAAAACGAATCATTTTATTAAGGAAGAACGACAAGTGACTATTAGTTTTGGGGCGGCGTTCAGTGTGCGCACAATGATTCGTCGTAACAATTTTAATTTGACCAACACCTCGAAATATGAGGATTCTAGATATTTAAGTTTTTATTCTCGTTTGGTATTACGCAGTCAAGGGCTTGCGAACAATCACACTTTGCCAAGCATGGTTGTGGTGCGATCCATCAGTGGCCCGTAATTGGCAAAATAAAATCTGTCATTAAAGCGTGGACCTGAACACGCCTTCCGATCAGCCAATCAGAGCTCGTCGTTGTTTCCCATGGGCCGACACGAATTTACGTGACGATTCTGTTTACCGGTTCATCGGAATTTCATTATGAGTTGCGAAATTTTGGATTTTAAAAATTGAAAAAAAATATATACGATTTTTTATAATTGTTTATTATTTACAAACTTTGTATATAACGAGCTGACCAGTTGCATAGTCTTGGGTGCAGTCTAATCTGTCCTCGACTGGTAATTGGATTTAGCTTGTTGAGCTGAGCGTTTAATATTGTTAGGAAATATGCTTTTTATTAAATTAGTGGACTGCTGGTCACCTCGATTATAGTTGTGGTATGGTAAATATGGTAGTTAAGGACTATCCAACAATATTCGATTCTAATTGTGATTCGCGAATCATAAGTTATTCGATTCGATTTTAAATTAACGGATTAAAAAGGGTGTATATATTGTCGGAGAATAGATGTAAATTTTTCGGAGAACGTTTTTGTTTGTTCATTATTATAAATCTGATTCGAATATTCGGTTCAATTCAACGGATATTCGATTTCAGTCATCCTTAACGATAATCGAGTTTGTTCGGATGTCTCATTTTGGTAACGATTCAATTTAAATTCGAGGATTTTAACAGCGCTCTAAATTGTGCTTGTCAAGCATGGGACAAGATCTAGGTTGGAATCGATCGATCAGTTGGAAAATTCGGACAAATCGAACACTCATTTGTGTGATTCTGTATGACTCGGCGAGGGCTTGCGAGCAAGAATTTTACATATATTCGAAATTTTTTGACAATGCATCCAGGAAGTAGCCATTTATTGTTTTTTTTATATAAATTGAACGACGGTCAATAAATTTTTACATTTTTGTTCAGCGTATGCTCTTAGCGTATTCGATTACGATATATATTTGTCCTTGTAGCTTTTTAATATATCGCCACAATATTTCATAAGACATAAATATGGCTGCCGCAGATGTCAAATTGCCTTCTCTTATGATTCCATCAACCGGAACGGGGCTAATAGATGACGGAAAATCGTAAGTAGGATTTGATAGATAAAAAAAACTACTATTCTATTGCGCGGTCGTTCGAGGCGGCTTTGTCCAATGAGAAGTCTCATTCCGTTAGCATGTTTTGCGTCGGAACTGCGTTTCGGAAGCGCCTTCATTCGGTGGCACATGCTTAACAAATTTGTAGTCAAAGGTTATTTACCCAAACTGAAACATTATTATTTCGAATATGAGCAAACCGCGCCTCGTTGGTGTATTCCATCAGTGATCTATAATTGCAAGGCCTACTACTTTGACAGAATTTCTTTGTCTCTGACTGGGTACTTTTAAGTCTGGCTACCCCATATTCTTTTCAAAATACTTTACATTTTTCGAACTTTATTCGAAGTTTATCAATTCTATATTCACTCAACTCTAATTTTTTGGTTTTCATTTTGATCATACTTCTCACTCAAAGAAATCTTTTGTTCAAGCGAGTTTTGTCAAGTGTGAGTCACTAATGGAACGCGCTGCCAAGGCGCGTTTCGAAGCTTATTAAGCACTTTGATACAATATTCACTGAAGCGCAAATTTTTTGTTCATTAATTTGCATGTGAAACCCAACCAATGAAATCTTTCTTCCGAACAAGTTCTGTTAGTATGAGTCAATGATGGAATCGCTTGACGAACAAAATTTCTTTTTGGTATTTCTGAGGAACTGTAGGAAATTCAAATTTTGCGCTGACCAATGCCGTGCTGTACGTGAAGTTCTCGATTGTATGATTGCACGATTTCATCATGCAAAAGTGATGTAATGCTCAATGAGATTTCATGAATCAGCGAGAATATAACATTTGCGTACGTCTTTGTGTCAATTATTATATTGTATGAATTTTCGTTAACACATTATTCATTCCTATTGTATCATTATGATTGTGGAAACAAAATTGCGTGAATATTCCCAAAATTTCATAATCTTTAACATATTTAAAAACTTATGTTCGAGTCGAGGGTATTTCATAATCGATCATTCAATATTGATTATACATGATTGATGCATATTTCTTGATGTAAAATTTAATGAATAGTTTTTCCAGCGTTAACATGTATTGAATCTCTAATGTTACTTCGCCATCTGTGGCCCATGCCCAACGTAATATAGGGTAGCTGAATTTCGTGACTACCCTTGAATGCCAGGTCTCAAATTAACTGTGACATTATATATTATATAGAAAGCATATCGTGCAAGACATTGTGGTAAATATGGACGCTTGGCGACGCCACGTTACATCCGGTGGTCATCCTTAGTAGTGAAGGCAGTGGCCACGTCATTGTTTTAACTTTTTTATAGCCACTTCTTGGAGTTGATCACCCTGACCAAGGCCCTATACCAGTGGCCACTTATAGACGGACAGGATTAAATAATTTAGAAAGTAAATGAAACGAGGAATGGCCGCCAATTATCTTTTTCTGAACTAAATTGGTTGAACACGTATTGGTTGTCAAAATGTGACTCTATTTTTGTAAGAGGCAAAATACACACTTTGCTTTGCTAAGATGGGCGCGCTGAGTAAAACGATCATCACGCGTATCCGCGTACGAAGATTCTTTAAAAATTTTTGTCACGTTTGGGTCACTGATGGATTGCGCCCGAGAGGGCGGGGTCCATCTGTGACACATGATTGACAAAATCATATGTCACGTCTGTCGCTAGAAAAAGGTTCCTTGCGGTTTCGGAACTCTGTGTACTGTTATTCAAGTTGTTACAGTTTCAGAATGTGGGAATGTGGGAGGGATAATTATGAGCATGTGGGTTGCCCCAGGCAGAAGTTTTCTTACCGATTCTTTTAGCGTTAATGTCATGTCTATGGGACATATTTATTGCGATGTTTAATTTGGGAGAAACCCCCATACTGAATTGCAGGTTGGTTTTTTGCTTCCAGATCATTTATATTTGACACCAACATATTGTATCATATCACTTTAAATTGAATTTGTCGAAAACCGATTTGAATACAAAAATGTATTGTAAATTGAGGTTTTTTTTTATCAAAATTCGCTCAGAGCAAGGCCGCAAGAAGACCCATCATACTTGAAAAAGTGACTAATTTAACTCTTCCTAATCACTAATAAAGTTTTAAATTTGTAGGTAATGTTTATTGGAAGAAATGTAAAACGCAATGAATTTTTACAAAACCTTCGCTTACAATCTTTGTATGCGGTGCTAGGTGCCCCTGGGTGAGGCACTTATAACCCACAGCCTTGGGACAATGCTCGATAACCCCACTGGTTCCTCGAATGTTCCACACAGAATGGAATGGCAAGATGCAAGAAAACGCTTGTAACCAGATATAAATGTAAACATTGTCAATTGCATACTGTGAAATAACATTCATTTCCTTTCATGATGAATTTTCTTCAAAGAAAATCCATTTTTAGTTTGTCTGGGTAGAAAAAAAACGTATGTCTGCTGCTGGTTCAGGATATTGAAATGTTATACATATATACCCAATCAGAATAATATTTGTCGAAGCACCTTTTGCCAAGTATGTATCACTGATGATTCGCGTCGATGAGACACTATCTATTTGTGGCACATGCTGGGCTAAATAAAATGTACGATTGGATATTATTATGTGGTGGGGTTAATTTATGCAATGAATCCTGCAGGGAACAGCTCAACTTCATCTTTTTTTTCAAATTTTTACATTTGGATTATAACGATTACAAATTCCTTTGTTTTTCAGGCCTTGCAGTGCAGTGGTTCAAAAATTGTACTTTGCTCAAAATGCAGTGACAAAAACACTGGTCAATGGAATTGTTCGTCATCAACACAGTCAGAATGCAACCAAAATATCTCAATTACCAGATAATGTACAGGTACATGAAATTTTATTCTTGCTAGATTAACTATTTTATAAACTCACTTTATCATATCTTATTGGACTCTTGGTGCTTGTTTTATATTTCACCCAATTATTATTCATGTTTTTGCTTGCCTGATATTTTGTCTGTCCATATTTATGGTTTTGGTTGTCAATAATCACATCTTCTTTCATCGGCAGCCAAAAAAATAATCAAATATCATATTTTTGTGCTTGGAACTATTGGCATCGATGAATTGCATTTTTTAGGGATAGAATTTTTTTTACTCAGTGGTATCTGTATTTTCCATATCATCTTCTCCATATAAACAAAAAAGCTTGAACCATCAACGCTGCTATCTTATAGAAGTTTTGTTGATTTTGAACCTTTTTTGCAGTTGGCTGCTGCCAGACGCTCAAAAAGATATTCTAATCTTCTAGCTATACACATGAAATATTGCCAGTTTCTTCAGATAGAGAACCTATTTTCCTTGTATGTCTGAGTAGTTAACAATCTATCGAGGTAATCATCCATTTGAAATTGATCTAGTTTACGTATGTGTAACTTTTTGTTACTTTGTTTGCAGCAATATATAGATGAAAAAGCAAATTTATGTCAACCAGAAGATATCCATATTTGCGATGGATCAGTTGAAGAAAGTGACAAATTTATGAAATCTTTAGAAAAGGATGGAATGGTCAAACGATTAACTAAATATGAGAATTGGTAGTTATTTACTTATTTCCTCTGATAATTACCATTCCTAATAAATTCATTTACTCTTAATTGAAAAAAGATTTTACACATCTGATTGAAAAAATATGAGGTTTCCACCGCCCAGTTTATCGAAATTTACAAGACTCTAGATGCAATGAACTGAACGGTATGGCCATTTATGGTTCTCGTTAAAGTGAACTCTGTACGTAGCTTTGTACTCGAGTAACTCTGGCTTCTATCATTGTTCGTCACTGAAGTGATTTTGGAAAGAGTTCAAGTTTGATTTGAGTGTTCTTGTCTGCCCACGAGTCAAGCTAATTGGACAGGATTGAGCAATTTTATGCTGCTTTAAATGGGTGACAGATGTTATTTCTATCTTTGTCTTCTGTTTGATTTTTCCGATGATTCGATAAGTTTCAACATTATCAACACTGCTATACAATAGCAGTGTTGACGATGTTGAAGCTTTTTGACTAGTACTATCTGCGTAAGACTCTCAAAGATAGATTCGTATTGGTTTGTTTGTGATATATCACAGAATATACACACATGTCATGCAAAATGGCCGAGGCATTTAGGAGAGAAATGATCAATGGAGGCGAAAATTGTTGATCTACAAGCAGTAACAAACTTTAATTAACCTTGCCTCATCACTCTCATATATCACAAAAATTTCACTAAGCCAAAGGAAGTCTAAGCTTTACATAAATACATGTTTTAAATTTTATTCGATATCAGCAAGCTAATGTTTTCATTTTTTTGGAATGCCATTAAATATGCGCATTTCAGAATACATTGTCAGAATGTTACGGTATACAAAAGTATCCTTCATTCACACCCAAAACAAAATTGTAATTTGATTCTATTCAAATGTCGTAATTGTGTGATGATGCTCATGCCCTCCGAGCTGCCGATGCCTACAACTATTGTAAACTATCATATCTATTTACATAATAATTCAATAATACAATTTATGGCTTGTGTATAGTTGCAATAACTAATATTGATCTCGATATTATTTATTATTGTTACAGCTGGTTGGCAAGAACCGATCCCAAAGACGTTGCCAGAGTAGAAAGCAAGACTGTAATTTGTTCAGAAAACCGAAGTGACACATTGACCACGCCTAAAGAGGGTATTGATGGTCAACTTGGTTTTTGGAAGTCACCTGCAGAATTACAGGAAGCCTGCGCGGAACGATTTCCTGGATGCATGAAAGGTAGATTTTCACATTGGCATATGTTGGAAAAGGAGAGGAGATGAATGAATTTGGAAAACTTCCGATCTCAGATTCAAATCATTTTAAGTTTATATTTGTTATTGATATTCGATCTTAAGTAGGGCTGAAATTTGTGCCTAGAAGATACCAATTAATGGCCATTTAACAATACAATAAAAAACGTTGAGTGATGTCTGCCCTGAGCCATTGTAAAACTCTCTGCCACATGGTATGGAAATATAACCGAAAATTAGATTGTTGATTTGCGATTGAGTAGGTTATCATCGTATTTTAATATCTTTCGATTTCAGATTCAACATAATTATTCTGATTTGGAAGGAATATTTAAATCAAATAAAAATGTTATGATAATAAATAAATGCCAGCGGTCCAGTTACACGAGAACTCGTACGAGTAATATGAGAATATGTTATGTCTATGTAATGTAATGGGTTCTTGAATCTGAATTGTTGTCTCAAGTAAACTGAATAATTTGATAGTTATGACATGTTAAGGCTTTTTGTTTGTTCATGATCCACTCATGGGACACGCCTTGTCAGGGCAAAACCGATCAGTGGAGCATGCCTGAACACCTCTAGGTTAGCCAGTTTTGTGATTACCCAGTTGTAGTGAGATCTGCTTGGTTAATCTTTAGCGATGGACGGTTGGTCATATACTTGACAAACGATGTTTTGACAATATTTTTGTGTCTGTGTAAACGAGGAAAGATGTGCATGTATTAGTGTTTTAACTAGCTGACTGTTACTTTTAGTAATCTATAATAACATCATTTATGCATCATCCATTCATCAATAATAATAGTCATACTATGATTCCTCAAACGTTGCTCGAATTATCATACTTCACCAAATGTGCTGTATAGATTTGGTATGTCCATTCACTGCTTCATATCTGTTACTCATACTTGTGCATTATATTGATCACTATTATTGCTTGCTAGTATTACATCATTTCCGTGTCATTCTGGTTGCCCTTTAGGTTGTTAATGTTTGACCATGTTAGATATTCTTTGCATTATCAAAGCAATTTTTGGCAATGAATATCTATTAAATTTAAACAAAAATTAGGATCCCAAATTTGAAATGAGAAAAAAAAAAGTGCTACAAAGCACTTGCATTCAGTATTACTTAAAATAAGCAAATGCATCAGTAAAATACATTCACATTTTTCTAGTGCATTCAACATAATGTTGCATTTCTAAATGAGTCATTTTGATCACCTAAAATTTTCAAATTCAAATATTATCTAGTTTTTGATTTCAGTATCTTTCGGGATTGATTTTGTACACATGCCAAAACACTCATCATTTTTCATTCAACAGGTCGAACCATGTACGTCATTCCATTCAGTATGGGTCCACTAGGCGGCCCGATTTCAAAGTACGGAATCCAGTTGACAGATTCGAAATATGTTTGCGCAAGTATGAGAATAATGACAAGAGTAACTCCCCAAGTTTTAGATTATATACATGCTGGCGAAGATTTTGTGAAATGCCTACACAGTGTCGGAGCACCTTTACCTTTAAAACGTAAGGAAATGTTTGCATTTTGTTCTATTTCACTACTACCAAGTCTAACTTGCATGTTTTGTGAGTGATTGGAAGAATATGTTTCATATTTACTTTGTAATTCAATCCCAAACAGATTAGAGGACTTAGACCTCGAATTAAAACATTGAAAAATTTGTGATGATTAACAAAATGTTATTGAAAAATGAATTTTTGTTGGAGAAAAATTATATTTTTTTTGTTGAGAATTATGTAAGGACGTTTGTCTATTAAGAAAATCAGTTATTATCGGTCATTTTCATACTCTGCTGATGTATCTGTGAACTGTACTGAGGAAAATGGCCTATATATCACCATACCAATACATAGGTAACGCCAGACTGGCAGGATGACATCTACTCCCAAGGAAAATGGATTCCATCAGGTGGAAATTCAGCAAATGGAACAATATTTTAAGATACATCTGTGGCTAGAAAATTTAAATGCCTTATTTAGGGTGTCTGGCAGTGACCCAAACTGTATTCAAAATCATCAATACTGCAATGAAATACTGGTAGCAGTTCTGAAGCTTTTTCGTTCATTTGAAGAAAATAACAGGATTACTTCAGACACCCAAAGAAAACCGTGATTCTGCCACCCAGGGTCAAGCTCTACCAAAGACCCATATTTATCATTGTCAATGTCCTTAATTTTTTCAGGCGATTTAGTCAATAACTGGCCATGTGACCCAGACAATGTTTTAGTGTCACACATTCCAGCGCAGAATGAAATCATGTCCTATGGTTCTGGATATGGCGGAAATTCATTACTCGGCAAAAAATGCTTCGCTCTCAGAATTGGATCGACGATCGCAAAACGAGAAGGCTGGTTAGCTGAACATATGTTGGTTAGTACAGTGATTATGCTATTATGAATGGTCAATCTCTGTTGCAAAAGATTACTACCCCAATGCGGCATGATTCAGCCAGCGCGGCAAGATTCATCTGCCACTCATGCTTGACAAAATAAGATTTTGCATTTGGATGAAGCCTTTGTGTTAGATTTTGTAATGCAATGTAATTGACAAACATATACCGTAATGTTACTAGCCTATAGTAGTTACTCTAGTTATTCTAATCAACCATGTTGATACAAACAAAAGTCGTAAATTGCTGTCACAGGGAAAACATTTTTGCTGAGATAGTTTTGTAAAGTGCATTCACAATATAACCTTTGAAACAAAATGAAATGAACTTTGCAATCAATTATCAATGTTGCAACTTTTTCCAGTAAGGTGATTTACCATGGGACTTGTCTATTCCAATTCCATTCAGTGTGTAGTAAATGAGGAACTGAAAAGATTATCTAACACTGCAACTAGGCTGTAGGGTGCTGTGTCTCACCCGGGGACATATCCTGTGTATTACTCTTTGGAGCCTCTATTAACTTTTCAACTTATCACTACTTTAAACTGTCAAAGTGGCTCAATTTATAAGTAATTGTAAATATCAGTCGGTATATAATACTTACGAATGCAAGTTTATTTTTTCAGTTCCCAGGTAAAATATACTAAATACCTTTTTCAGATTCTAGGAGTTACAAATCCACAGGGCGTCAAGAAATATATTGTTGCTGCTTTTCCTAGTGCTTGTGGTAAAACTAACCTTGCAATGATGCAACCAACTTTACCTGGATGGAAGGTGCATATTTGTCATGTTTTTTGCATGCCTAATTACGGTATACAATGTTGCGAAACTCATATTCTCATATTTGAGTCTCCCAAAACCACTGATGCCCAAAGAGCTGCAAGAAGTGAAGAAATGAAGACCGAGTTATCGCTATTCCTCCCGTATGCTACTTACCGCCAAAACCCTGATTGATTTGCTTAGGGTTTGCTTCTGTGAATCCTAAGTTATTCAATCAAAAGGTGATTGAGCTGAATAGATCATGATTTTTAGGAAAGATAGTTTTGTTTGTTCAACACTAGTATTTGATTCGAATATGCAATTCAGAAAATTATGGTATTTGCCTTTAACTTCAAAAGATACTTATAATTTAGGGCTAGCAGGCCCGCATACTTGGTATGTGTTTTTAAACATCGGAGGTTTTCTCCACTTGCCCGATTTTTCTTAAGTTTGAATCTACAATGTAAATATGATATGTGTGCCTTGATGCCAGCTCTGTGTGCGTCTTTACGCGATAAATTTCATGATAGACAAATGATAACCTGTAAATTTCTATGGCAGAAATTTTTATATATCGTATATATCTATTTCACCAGGTTGAGTGTGTGGGAGATGACATCGCATGGATGAAGTTTGATAAGGAGGGACGATTACGTGCGATAAACCCAGAAAATGGCTTCTTTGGCGTAGCTCCTGGCACTTCCAACAAAACTAATCCCAATGCTATGAAGACTTGTATGAAAAATACAGGTACTGCTACTCAGACTGGCGGAATGCCAGCTACTCCAGAGACTTTTAGCAAACATTCTATTTGTCGTGGTATATCTTTTATGCTAAATGATAAAAATATCTCCTTTCGAGTGTATGAAATAGCAGTGTTGATGATTTTGAAGCTTTTTGTCAATCGAACATAAATGAGATGAACATTTCAGACGCCCGAAAGAAAACAGGGTTCTGTCACCCTGCTGGAATTATTGTTATTCTATTATTCAGAGCGATAAAGAGCTTTGGGTCTAGATAGGGAAAGAACTACATGAAAGATTGCTGCAGTGTGAGGGGGGGGGTGGCTGAAAAACATCCCACATAGTTCTAAAGCCCTATTTTAGAGTACAGCGAGTGGTATATACACTAGAAAACAAAATTCTCAACAAATTGTCATTTTTCATGATTCCACTGCACAATATATCAATATTAGAATAATGAGACTCTAGGTTAATTGAAATTGGTGCTTCATGTATCAAAATCATGATCTACAACTCTGCCCATCGATTTTATTTTCAGTTTTTACCAACGTTGCCGAGACGTCCGATGGAGGGGTATACTGGGAAGGAATGGATGAAAAATTGGATGACGGAGTTCAAGTTACCTCATGGTTAAATAAAAAATGGGAGCCGGGTATGTATTTTTCATTATTTTTTCAAACAGTTGAATGAGAGAAGGTGTTTCTCTTGTCGATTCGTGTTCAAGAATATTAAAATGTAGTTGGTAGCGTTGCCACTTTCATAGGCAATTTATGTCAAATTGAATCAAAACCTGTAGTGTTTGCGAATGTCCGATATACACTAGGTGCCGTACAAGAGCATCGACGTGACATCTGAAAATGTTAAGACGAGTAACAGTCCGAGCAACATTCGAGATTGGGAGTTGACTAAAATTATGGAATCGAATTTAACTTGGTTTAACTTATATATTTAATACAAGTAAATACAAAGCAGAACCTTTTCAAATCGACGACAAATCTTGATGCGATTAAAAATGTGTAAAAAATTTTGAAAAAACTACATTCATGCTTTCGGAATCAAAAAATATGCTTCATTAGGCATGGCATGAGTCACTGTTGGATCGCACCATACAGACGCGGTCCATCAGTTACCCATGCTTAAAAAAAAAAAAGTATTTCTAATTTTTAGATAAATTTAAAAAAAAATTAAAAATTTCAACCCTTGATACTGTCATTGAATCAAACATGTATATTAGCCAGTCATTTGTAATAAAAAAATGTCTTGTGAAATTCGTTATTATTAATTCTTATACGAATCAACTTATGTATTTTATAGGAAGCGGTAAGCCTGCTGCCCACCCCAACTCAAGGTTCTGTGCTCCTGCCGCTCAATGTCCTGCTATGGATTCAAATTGGGAGAGTCCAGAGGGTGTTCCGATTGATGCTATTATATTTGGAGGCAGAAGACCGAAAGGTAGATAGATATATCGTATTATACTCATGAATTTGGAGGCTACATTGACTGAAGGATTGGGATTCTGAAATTTCTTATTCGTTAACGCTACTTGGCAGATATTGCAATTCTGCGTTGTAATGAAGCAGGGTGGGCGCGATGGCCTAGTCGTTATCATGTTGCCATCGCGGGTTGAAGATCTCTGGTTTGGTTAAAGTCCCGGCGAGTCTGGCTTTTTAATCCATGCCCACCAGTCAACCCAGGGTGTAATAACTTGGGTGGGCTAATCCAAACCAGAAAGATCATACATTTCCAATGACTCTAACCCTGTTCATCTATAAATAGCTACTGGTACATGGCTTTGGTCAGAGTGATCTACTCCCTCCAAGGAGTGGCTATAAACAAAAAATGGCAGTATTACTGATTTCGAATTTCCCAGTTTTGTTCTTACCACATAATCAAAAAGAGACATTTTATCTCCCAGTAAGAGATATGCCGTGAAATATTGAACACTCTGTCAGTATAGAAGAATTGAATTTTCATTCACAAAATTCAGTCTGTCAAGCTTAAGCCATGAATGGGTTGTGTTTTGACGGTGCCTTCCATTTGACTAGTAATCAACTAAACATTTTTGGAAATATTTCTTGACTGTGACGCACTATACAAGGCGCTTGATATTTTTGTTCCACCAAATAAGCTATGAGGTCATTTGTTGTATGACATTGGGTATCATACAACAATGTATTTCTAATTACACTATAAGCTGTCTGTGTATGAGTCACTGTTAGGGCAGGGTCCTTTTCCGGAAAATCTACTTCCAATCAATGATAAAAAAAGAATTCATACACAGTTACCTTTGCTCAGTAGCTGTGGCTTTTGTAGAACAGCAAACATGATTATAATTACCCAAAATTGCCTTTCTTGTTGCATATATAATATATACAGACTTTGCACTCACAGCATAGAGTTACCGTTTGTACTCCACTTTCAGGTGTTCCCCTGGTTTATGAATCTTTCGATTGGGAACATGGTGTCTTTATCGGAGCTGCAATGAGATCCGAAAGTACATCTGCTGCAGAACACAAAGGTTAGTTTCATCAGATTTGTTTCATTTTTTATTTATGAGCTTTTTTTTATTCTTCTAATTTTTTTTGCAAGAAAGTTCAAGCCCTGAATCGACTCGGGAAAAATAAAACACACACACACAAGCTTGAAGGCTCTCACCAAAAACATCTTATTGAAAAATAACTATTTTAAGATTACAGTGTTCTTGTGGCCAACAGTGCTTTACTATTTCAAAGTATTCCCACGAAATTAATTTTTGATATGGAGTATAACATATATCTTGAATTCAAACGTGATCTGAGATAAAACAGATGCTGTGGAAGCATAAAATCGAATTAAATAAATTCAGAAATAGATACAAACGAAAGATGCTTTGTCCAAACAAATAGATACAAACGAAAGATGCTTTGTCCAAACAAATTTCTAGCCCATCTCACTTCTCTTGAACTAACCGTAATATTCATTTTCTAAATTTTAGGAAAAGTAATTATGCACGATCCATTTGCAATGAGACCATTCTTTGGTTATAACTTCGGACACTACCTCGATCATTGGTTGAGTATTGATAAAACACCAGGAAGATACGTTCCGAAAGTTTTCCACGTTAATTGGTTCCGTAAGGTAGGCTTACTTACAATTGATGTTTTTCTCTTTTTACGAGATTTTGGGTCAGGCACCGCATAAGACTGACAGTGGACTCGACTTTAAATTTACTGCCATAACTGCCATTTACTGCTTGTAACGAAGCCGTAAAAAGATTCAAAATCGTCAACACTGCTATAAAATACCAGTGTTAAGGGTTATGAACTTTTTTATAATTTTTTATTTCATTGCGAATTTTTTTTGTCCATCTGCAAAAATAACACCAGACATTTCAGATATCCAAAGAAAAACAAAGATTCTGTCACCCTGTAGCCAACATTCCTCTATTGAAATAGAAGGTGACAGATTTGGCCAAAATTCATTGATTTCCATTATAGCAAGAAATCATCTTTAATAATTGTCCACTGCACTGCTCTTCTGCTATAGTTACTGGTATTGCATCACATGTATCTCTTTCTCAATGTATTGGCCCTTAGGAACTGTTGGTTCTTTTGATTACAGATTCAGACCTTGTTCCATTTTAGTCGCTGTGAATTGATTTTAAAAAAATTCAACACTTTGAAAAGTCCTTTGTTACTAGGAATGTATGTTTTCGAATTTCGAATCAAATCATTGTTAATTCGAAACGTTTTACAAGAAAGTTCTTTGATTCTTATATATTTCTTTTGTGTCACGTATGCAAAGTTCTGTCGTAGTTATCACACCTTGAAAGCAAACATTTTCAGATTATTTGGGTTTTTTGTTGGCTTTATAAATAAATTTTTGCCAATTTTATTGTGCCCAGCTGCCCAGTCCAGATAATTTATTACGATAGTTTGATTACTCTTAGGAAGAAATCATATTTATTTGGGGAACAAAGAAATGATTTTCCCTCTTAGTACCAATAAAACGAGCTTTGATAAATCTGTTTATTTTATCAATCTGCAGGGCAATGATGGAAAATTCATGTGGCCAGGATTCGGTGAAAACATTCGTGTTTTGGAATGGATCTTCGGGCGTGTCAGTGGCACAGAAGATGCTCGCAAGTCACCGATTGGGTACATTCCAACAGAAACTGGAATCGACCTTTCAAATTTGGACGAACCAGTGGATATGAAAGGTCTTTTCGATCTTCCCAAAGATTTCTGGCAACAAGAGGTATCCGAAATCAAGAAGTACTTCGATGAGCAAGTGAATAAGGACTTACCACCTAAAATTGCCGACCAACTTGAAGCCCTAAAACAACGTGTTGACGCTATGTAATTTCTGAACTTTAATATTTGCACTTGAACTTATGGACAGTGTCCTGGTCACTCATAGTAGCCAAGGACATCATTTGTCGACAGTTTTAGATTTTGGCCAACCTTTGTCAGCATACAGCATCCATAGTTTTATCCTAACAGTTCAGTTTTGGGTATATGTGAATGTCATTTTTTGACTGTTCTGACCTTGTTCTGTTCTGACCTGTCCTTGTTGACGGTGGACATTTTCTCTGCATTTTGGTGACCAGCGTCAATCGGAGGCTGAATTTTTTGTGATATTCAATCTGTCAAACCTTTTGATGAGTACCGAAAACTTATTTTTCAAACGCGAGTCACAGGTGAGCCGAGCCTAAACGGTGCAAGCCATCAGTGACTCAAAGTTGATAAAAGATCCTTAGATAAAAATTTCCGCCCGGGACATATGGAAAAATTTTCTGTGGATAGGTCAGAATTCAGTTTTGTGCTTCACATGAAGTAGATATCAATGTATTTTTTTTTTAATTTACCAAAGGTTATGTTGGTGTGTTTTCCAATTGCTGACTTAACTATGTCTCTGTGAGAAACATTTTTTAAATTTAATGTCTTGTTAAGTATGGCCCGCCCTTGAGCTGCGAAATGTACTGCGATCTATGCTTAACAAAATTAATTTTTCATGATTAACTCAGTTATGTGTACTATATATTTTTTCATTACTAAATTTTGTATATATTGTCTGTTGTACAGTATTTAAAAAGGAGAGACTAGTGACTTGAAAAAAATTATACCAAGGCAAAATATAGCATATTAATAATAATACCTAATATTTATCTGCATATTGTGGCACTTCCAAGAAGTTTTTTACTTACTTTTTGGGATTGACTTTTTTTTCATAATGATGATGATGTTTATATTAATTTTTATATCATCTTATAAACTTCAACTCAGACCGATTTTTTTTAGTTCAAATAAGCTTTATCTATGTAGTGTTATGATAGTTTACATCTTTGAGGAGAAAACTCACAATAATATTTCAGAATTTTCGTTCCCTTATAATGTATTGACATTCAAAAATACCTGTTCCGATGATGAAAATTTTGCTCCAGTGTATTCTGCCCTGTATGGATACTGTTGATGCAAATATTTTTTTCTAATCATGACAAAAGAGTAACTCTAATGGTTTTGATTGACTAAGTTTGTCAAGTGAGTATGAGTACCAGTGAGAAGTGACACCTTCACTCAGAATGGAGTATCTACCTCACTCTTTCATGCTATTGTCTACTATTTCAGTCAAGGGAGACTTAGGGTTCCAACAGGTCATGAGAAAAGTGTATGTTATATAACTGTACTTCGACATGGTTTGAATAGACTGTTTTAGTTGAGGGAGTCTCCCAATATTGACTGAAGCTCCACTTAATCACACACCTCAAGTTATGTGTAAAATAAGTTCAACGATGCTGGCAGAGTCTTTTTGTCCTATCTCTTAAATTATTTTTATTCTTAATTTTGCTTACTCCATTTACGAATGTGCAAAATGTTTGTTAAAGTGATAATTTGTTTGTTCCGTGTGGTATGAGAATTGTGTTTGTTCTAAAACATGAAACGTATCTTTATATTATATTGTGATGCAAGTGATACAAATGTCTTTTTTTATATTTTTGAAGTCTAGATTCATCACACGATTTTGTTTGTTCAAGCATTTGACAGGACTAATTATTCCATTATCTGGACGTGGACCATAGATGGACTGTCTATAAAAGTATTCAGATTCGAAATTCTTAATTTGTCAAGCATGCGTCCCTGAGCAATCCATCAATGCCCCGTGCTTGCTAATACATGTTTTAGAGAGAAATTTCTATCTGGGATTGCCAGCAAGATGATTATCCTCATGATTGTTCGTACATGATCCAGTAAGATCTTGACTGTTTATGATGCTATGCATCATGCTGCCATTTGTGCACTGTTCAGAGATTTTTCTACCTCCCAAGGATGTATTATGTGCCTTGTGTGTGGTTACTATATATATAAATAAAGTGGACACAATTTACGATCATACTGTTTTGTTGAAGAGATAACCCGCTTGGGCAAGGTATATTGAATAATATTTCAAGGATTTGTTTTATTTAACGCCTATCCAATGTAGAATGGAGCTAATTAGCAGTTAGATGGAGTTTTTTCTGGTGAGTTTTTTTCTGGAATGTGCCAGTGCATATATGTTCCGGTAGTTACAGACTGGAATAGTTCTAACGTATTTTCTGTGTGTTGCAAGGAGAAAGAGAAACCTAGAAGTGGTAGATGGTATTATCATTGCTTGGGGCAGATACCACTCACTGCACTTTACTGCGGTGCTTCAGTTCTATTTGAGATGTTTTTTGCTAAAGAGTGCAATCGCTGATGCCACATCTCATGGTAGCTCTTTGCTCTATAAATTGGCCGTTAGTTGGTTCCTTTTAGCGACTGCCTCTTTGTTCAGAGCGAATATCAAATTCTTTCCTTCGATTTCTCTGGTTTCTGCACTTTTATAGTTATAGTTCTCTAAGAAGTAAAAGGGCCCTCTATGTCACAAAATATTATAGACATGGTCAAAGCCATCTTGCAGAACGCTGGACGTAGGTCTTCATGCCCTTAAAATTAGTGAAACACTTTGAAGTCTCAAATTCTGAATGGGATCCGGTCCATTTAATTCTGGATGAAACGGCAAGGTCTCTCAAAAGCTTTGTTAGATATGCCAGACCAAATTAAGCACCTATGAGATACTAAACGGGATGGAGAACCTGCAATAAGATCAAGCAGGAAAACTCTCGTGTAAATGAACAGTGCAGGTATGTACACATATGCAAGAGCGAGTTTTGAGCCAGCACAGCATGCATATCAAGCCAGCCTAGTAATCACCATTGCCTAACTACTGGATAGGAACATCAGCACTCAGTTTCTACGTGGCCACATTCTCCTCCAACCCCATCAGTCATCACACAAACTCATATCAAGTATTCAAGATGTCTGTACTTAACATGTCAAGAGTTTGATAAAAACTATATTTTAAATCAAAATCCATATCATACCAATAATTTACTGCTATTGTACCATTGGTTTGAGTAACATGATGAAACCACATCGCTGGAAGGTAAAAGAGATCACCAGCTCTTACCTTCGCTGTAAGAGTTTTGCAATTTTTATACTTTGGGTAGGTTTTGTAATCTGGATTGAGTGGATCGATGGAAATCCAAGGAATTTCAGCAGAGTCCGGAACATTTTTTATCGTCCAAGAATTTCTATCCTTGCAATATATAGCAGGAGTGTAATTGCTGTGGGGGATAAAAGGTCTATTGCAAGGTGGATGTAATGTAAAAGTCTTTTCACCAGAAACTACTGCATATAAATTTTCATAATGGTCTTTGTGCATTGAAGTTACCGCTCCTTTTTGGCCCATCCAAAAATTAACTGCATCTGGCTTGGCCTCGAATGCTTCACTTGCCCAACTAATATCGGGTTCAATGTCTGATAATAGTTCACTAAAATCGGTTGTCATGTTCGAGTTTTGCTTTTGTATATAGAAGACGTCCTTCTCATCTGTTTGTTCATCGATAACATCAAGAAATTTCCCAAATTCCATTTCCCTTTCTTCCGGCATGACAAATTGATTACCATTTATTGCATCAGCATATCCATTAGGAGTGACTGCAACTGTAACAGCCTTGTTTTGCATTGTAGATCTAAACAGGAAATAAAAATAGAATGTTCGCATCCTTCACTGCAAGAAAAAAATTCACAAACAGGGAAAACAAACATAGACCAGCAATGGCACTCCAAGAGAGAACCCTTTCAAACAGAACCGAGACCGCTGTAACAAAGCACAATGATAACCGCCCTGGGCAACGAGTAAAAAAATGTTTTATGCTGTCAGGATATATTTAAGACTCGTGAAAACTCAGAATGGTAAGTAAACTAGTGCCACGAAAATCTGAGTCTTGACATAGGTTCGAATCCCTTGAGGGATGATTATATGAAGAGCATCGCTGGACGCATTGCGGTTCACAAAAGAAATGCTTGCGAGTTCACGTTAAGCATAGAAAAAAGCCTTCACCCCAATTTTTTCCGTTATTAAAATTCACTCTGAGCAAGAACTCACTCAATAGCAAAGAACTACTAAAAGATGTACCAGCAACTGCACTCCAAACAGAAAATATCCCAATGGAAATGACCGCCATGGTAAAGTGTGGTCAGTGGTATCTGCTCTGGATGATAAAAAACCATCTCTCACTTCTTAAAACTTGGAATAAATGTCTGATAGGTTGTGGTCCGCCTTATGGTGAAGCTGTATTCTCAGCTTTCCTCTCCCACAGGATAAAAATGAAATCCTATCCTATGACGGATGGCAGAATTCTTATTTTTTGAAGCGTTCACCAGGTCGACACAAAGACCTTCATACCATTCAACGTTGATGCTATTAGTTTAGTTTAGCTTTTAAGTTTTAACCAGATGAAGGTCGGAAAATAATAATTGAATCTTCCTACATTGATAACTGATTCTTTAAAGCATTTAAGGTGGTTCTAAGGACTCTTTGTTACCCAGAAGCTTTGCAAAAAAAAAATTCTACACCCTATGCCGACCTATAAAGCTTGAACAAAGAGAATGGAATAGTGGTCAATTTTAATGAAGAAGTATGCAACACTACCTAAAATATGCAGAAGACCATTTCTTCACAGCTTTCCAATGCAAAATACCTCCCTCCAACACAAAAGGAGAATTTTGAGCAACATATTTCTTGTAAAATTCAAACGCCGTTGGAGATTTTTGTATAACCGGTACAATATTTGGTACATTTAACTCCTGCGTCTCCCTGACGGATGCTAGTAAACATTTTTCTAAATTTTCCATCATACTGTTTAGCATAGGGTAGAGATAGTGCACACAAAAGACAAATTGCAGGTATGATTGTTTAAACCCAACCAGACATTTTATTTTGTTAAGCATGAGCCACAGATGGACCGCGCCTCTTCGACGCGATCCATCAGTGATAAACGCTTAACAAACAAGTTTTGACACAATTTTTCTGAATGGGAAGGTGGCGGTCAGTTGATCATGATAAATGACAGTTAGATAAAAGTGTCGAAATCCTGTTTTTTCTTCGAAGTGTTTGAAATGCTCCATTCAGTTTCAAAAGTTTTAGACAGTTGGTATTAGCACATTGGTAGGATTTAGTGGCAGTGTTTCTATTACAATGAATGGATTCTATAACATAACTTAAATTTAGCTATATCATATATGCCGCTTATGGTTAACTTATTACTATTCGAAATTCACTATAGTACCTAAATGGAATATTGTTTCAGCATTCCAAATAAACGGTCCATCTGTGGCTCAACCTCATGATTGAAAAATATGATCAGATGTCAGCCACAAAAAATTTTGGTTTGGAACAAAATGGTAGCGAAAAGATTGAAAATTCTGAATGCAAAAACTGGACATCATCCCACTGTATGTTGTATTGGAGGCTATAAAAAGATGCATCACAAAATCTGAGTTATCTTATATATAATTGACAATTCTACTTAAATTTCGAAAATTTTTACTGGCATAATAAAAAAAGCCGTTTGCACCATTTGAAAATATTGTTTTTCAAGGCAGATTATTTTCCGGTATCTTAGTAGCAGAGTACCGGTAGCTGATACTCTCTCTTCCTTTGTGCGGGATAAAATTGTCAATTGGAAAGAAAAATCAGTGTCATTGATTTTCGTGCATTTACCAAGAAAACTCAAAATGTCTGGTTTGTCGTTTACATGGTGATCACTGCATGCTGAATCTTCTTTCTCTTTTTCTTTGTTTTTTGAGAAAATTTGTCAGTCGCATCATCAAAAAATGAAATTCCATTTTTCGCTTCCATTTCTCTCTTCAGATGTCCAAGAGCCGCCATATTGAATCCAATGGTATCCTGGAGTTTCTTCACTTCTGATTCAGTATTTTTTTGCAGGTTTTCAAGCACAGAAACAAAAATGTCACTAGTCGAGATCACTCCTTGATGTATTTTCAACAAATACAATAAACATCTACATGATAGTTCAACTTCCCAACCATTGGAAACGAATTCGTTCAGCAATTTCAATAAATCAGGAATATATGAAAACGGCAGGACAAGAAGAGATTCCTCCAAATCAGCCGATTTTACTTTTCTTAATATTTGCAAGACATAACGCTCTGGAGATATATTACCATATGCCAGTAATATTGGATGAATTTGTTCCATAGTTGAGTCATTGTCGCTTGATCGAATCTGATCACGTTTTACTTTCTCTTCACGTTGCAGTTCAATTGCTTCCATTATCTGTTCAGCTCCTTGCACTGTTTTTATTGTCGGTTTACTCGCTCTCTCAGATTCTTCCTGATCATCTTCTGAGCGACTTGTGAGGCTGAGATTCTTTACCAACCTCTTCTCATCTTCCTCCTCCCTTTCTCGCTCATGTTCCTCATCTGGTATAACGATTTCACTTGACCGACTCCATAATCGTAAAGAAATATCAGCGCCACAAGATGCTATAAAATCTCCTTGTGAATCAGAAATGACGCACCATACGGGACCTTGATGACCTTGTAGTGTTTGTATGTGAATGAATTTATCTCCATCCCATTGTTTAATGGTTCCATCTTTACCCGCCGTTATAAGAAGATGTGTGTCAGGAAGGAATTGCATTGATGTGATATTGTCATCATGCGCAAAAATAGACTTGTGACAATCTCCGAAATCGAGACCCCAAAATTTTATATTACGATCGGAAGAACCAGTTGCGATCAAATTACTATCACTCGTAATACTCATACATGACACAGGCAGGGAATGGCCATACAGTGAAAGAAAAAATTTTAAACTGTCAACATAGAAAACTTTTACTGAACAGTTCAATAATGCACAGGCGATCAGTTTGCCGTTATCTGAAAATGACACGACATTCACTTCTTCATCAAGTTGTAAAGTTCGAGAATGAGTTGCTGTCAAACGTTTCGTGCTACTTGAAAATTCTTCATCTAAAACAAGATCGAAATCCCAAAATTTTACTGATTGATCTTTGCTACATGTTGCAAATCCACGTTTGTCTGCAAAAAGTTGCAAATCATTGATGGTGTTAGGATGAGCAGTAATGTTTTCAACACATCTTCCAGAAGGAACATCATGTATTTCCAAGTTCCCACTAACTGTTCCAACTAAGAATTGTTTGTCACCAGGAACAAATTTACACAACAGTTGCATGATCTGTTTCGCATGTTTGAATACATTGCTGACTGACACGATTCCACATTTTTACTGAATTAATGGAAGCCGTGAGCAAAGCTAAACCGTCAGAGCTAAATGTTGCACTACGGCAAGCACTTCGATGTCCCGAAGAAAACAATTTTCCTACTTGATTTAATTCTGGCAATCTTAATTTTGCTGTGGCATTTTGAATAATGAGCTGGTTATTGTGAAGTAACGAGACGATATGATAACCTTCTCCAGAGTCAACTTCAGTTATATCGATGGATTTCATTTTTCCTGGAACTTTAAACTTCCCTATGTGAACAAATTTATCAGCAGCTTCAACATTCGAGATTTCTGGAATTATTTCTTCATCCTTGTTATCAGGATCCTTCCTCTTGAGTTTTTTTAATTTCTTTTTCAAATGAGTTTTGATCTCGTCATCAGATCTCACTTTAAAGAGCTCTATATTTTTATTACTTCCATGACAAACTATAAGTCTTCCATCAGAGCTCAAACGTAAAGAAATCACACGATCAGTTTCTTCACGCAAAAATGAACCAAATCTAGTGCACACAACACCATAACCTCGAGACAAAGTCTCATGCTCATCCTCATCTTCAGAATCAATCCTTTGCTTTTTCTCTAAAGGTTCCAAATCATTTATATCATTGTATTCAACTTTCCACACCCTCAGTGAACTGTCAGAGCTTCCAGTAATCAAGAAATCATCATCGGGTGTGAGAACAAAATCCCATACCTCTGCTCGATGCCCAACCATCGTCTTGAAGCAGTGCTCAGTGTCTAGATCCCACCATTTAATAAAAGTATCTTTCGAACTTGTGATAAGCATATTTCGTTTTTTCACAAAGCGACATGCTGTTATCTGATCTTTATGTCCCTTCAACTTGCACAGACCACACTCGTTAACCAAGTCCCATGCAATCACTTCGGAATTGTTTGAACCAGATGCTAATCGCATTCCCTGATCATCATATGCAATGCATGAGACAGCTGATGAATGGCCGCTATATGTTACAAGTACTTCTGAAGTGAGAAGACTGAAGATCCTTATCGCCCCATCACTGTATCCCACAGCCAAGTTTTGACTGTTCGGACTTTTTGCAAGGACGGTTGCAGCATGTTTCTCACCTTTTAATACCATGACTTTGCGATTGGTTTTTACATCCCATATGTTTACATTTTCACATGATCCCGAGGCTAAGTAACGAGTTTTGGAATTCCTCAACGACAAAAACACAACATTACACCTCTGGCTGGCAACAACTCCAAATTGACTGAAAGGCAAATACCTAAGGTATTGCTTTGTTAAACCCATTACAATATTACACTTGAGAAAAATTTAAAAATATGTTATAAGAAAACATTTCAGTACTGGTAACAGTGTCCAAGAAGCTCAATCCAATTAATGAAAAATAAAATATGGATTTCTTTCAAATGGCAATATATTAAAAAAAAAGATATCAAACAATTTTACACATTTGACTTTCATTATGATGGTTTAGTAGCGCTGAAATAGTTACAAATTGAAAGTCGTTCAAAGGGCTATGATCTACTTAAAAAAAAGTATTAGTGCCACCTACTGCACTCAAAACGGAAAAAACCCGTGAGACCACTATATTGAAGTGCAGTGAGTAGAAGAATCTGCCTTGATGGAAGGTAATACCATTTAACACCTATTTAGTTATTTTATGACCAGCAGGAAATATGTTAAGAGAAAATTCTGCAAGCCTGATATCTGCAGTCACATTTCAGTTACACAGAAAACAAAGTGTCTGGTCGTCACCCGATTTAATGATGACATATCACTTGTGAATATTAAATATCTTTTGTGTGTATTTTAAAACTGCTTTTGTTGATTATCAATTGTACTGAACGTTTTCCAGAAAATTGATAATCACAATCATGAACTCTCAGTCAGAAAACATTTTCCAAACATCTTTTGCTAAGTGTAAGTCATTAATGGTTTTAACTCCCGAAGCATGGTTCATTCGTGTTTAAAAAAAATTAAATTTCTAAATGGAATACTGCAGACTGACAGAACATCAGCAACTCAATCACTCAATGAAATTAACGATAAAGGGAATATTCAGCAATACCTGAAGTTTTTTTGATCTAACCATAGAAAATGACATGAAAACTTCAAGGGTATTTATAAAAGGAAAAACATATATTCCGTTTGAATTTGAATCAATGCAAAAATTGAATCAAATATTTTTAATTCACAAATCGAATATTTTAGTCAGTCTAACTTCAGTCAGAGTATCTGCTGCTCAGGCACCCAAAGAAAATGGGGTTGTATTAGAAGATAATTTGAAGTATATAGAAAATAATTCATGATATATATCTATGGAGACTGGCAGCTATTCCGCTACCCATAAAAAATTTGTTCCATAAAAAGAAAGTTCAGCACATGGGCAATATTTCACGATATATTTCCTGCTAGGAGTTTAGAATACCTTTAAATATCTGGTATTATACAAACTACCATATATAAAGAGTTTCAAAACCATCAATACTGTTATAGCGTTTTGAACATCCAAAGATAATGAAATGAATGTTGTAGCTCAGCTCACATTCATACAGATGTTTTAGCATGTTCATACAAAGATCAGTGAGGAGTTTGACTTTTATCACCATATGGTGGAGGTCCTATTAATTTTACAATATCATCATAATTTAACACTTCTTTGCTCAGAAGTTCTCTTGATAATATATTCAGTTTATCTCTGTTGCTCTCAAGCAAATCATTTGCACGCTGATGAGCAGTGAATACACTCTTCTTTACTTCCTGATCCATTGAAGATGCTAATGCATCACTGTACGGTCTAACATATGATTCATCATTACTCGGAAAAGACAGATGACCAATGACAGGACTCATCCCAAAGTGTTTAACCTGTGAGTATGCCATATTGGTAACTCTTTTTAGATCATCTTCCGAACCTTGTGTAGTGGTTCCAAAAACCAAGTTTTCGGCAGCTCTGCCTGCTAACATCACACTCATAATTTCAAGCAATTGCGGTTTGGTAATTAATTTTCTTTCTGTTGGTAGAGTTTGTGTGAATCCAAGCGCAGATTTAGTTCGTGGAACTATAGAAATTTTTACCAAAGCATCTGTATGTTTTGACAACCATCCAACCAGTGCATGCCCAGCCTCATGAACGGCGACAATATGTCTCTCTTCTACTGATAAAGATGAAGATTTCTTAGCTGATCCCGCCAACACTCGTTCAAATGCTTGTTCGAAGTGCTTAGTATCAATGTATAAGTCATTACCTCTAGCAGCACATATGGCTGCCTCGTTACATATATTAGCAATGTCAGCTCCACTCATCCCAGAAGAAAGATTAGATAACCTTTCAGAATAAGATGTTGATGGCCTAATTAATTTCAAACTCTTCATGTGTTGTTCGAAAATTTCTTTACGTTCCAATTTTGTTGGGAGGTCGAGAGCAATATGACGATCAAACCTACCTGGCCTTAATAAGGCTTTATCTAGCATATCGACTCTATTGGTTGAAGCCATTACAATGATGTTGTGTTCGTCACTGAGCATACCATCCATCTCAACTAATATTTGATTGAGAGTTTGATCTTTCTCCGATGATCCAGGGTTAATTGAATCCCCTCCAGATCTTTTAGCACCAACAGCATCCAGTTCATCGATGTAAATAATGCATGGTGCCAAAGAACGAGCTTCATTGAAAAGATCACGAACTCTTTTTGCACCCAAACCTCCAATAAGTTCTACAAAATCAGAGCCTGCCTTTGACAAAAATGGCACATCAGCTTCAGAAGCGACAGCTTTAGCAAGAAGAGTCTTTCCTACACCAGGAGGTCCAGTGAGAAGACATCCACGTGGCATCTTAGCTCCTAATTTTTCATACTTCTCTGGTTCTTTCAAATAATGAACAAATTCCATCACTTCTTGCTTAGCCTCTGTGCAGCCAGAAACGTCACAAAATCGGATTCCAGTTGCAACTCTTGTAGCAGAACTTTGCTGCATTCCCATCATAGAAATTGATTTGTCAAAAATATTCAGCATGTTTCTCTGCCTGGCAGCATCCGCCCCTTTAAATAGTTGACGAATGGTGAAATAACCCACCAACAAAAACAATAATATTCCAATGAGAGGAACGGGGTCAAAATCTTGGTAAATGAATGGAATTCTGTCCATGGAGCTTATGCCTAGTTGTTTCTCTACATTTCGTACCAAATGTTCAAAATCATCGGCACTTTTCAAATTTGTCACCAACAGGTAAGGGACAGTCATTTTTTGGCCACGGTACATAGCATCATTACGAAGTTGAATAACTGCAGAATGATTATCCATTGACCGATTAATGTGAATTTTCATAACTTCTCCCGATGGCAATACTTCTTCTAAAAACTCAGTAAGTGAAACACTTTTTACACCCTTTGATCTCATATCTCTGCGGTTTCTATCACTTGATCCAAAACCAAAATAAATACCAACACCAGCAATGATAATTGGAATGGTGTAAAAAAGCATTTGATTTCTACTGTTTTTACCTTCATTTTCATTACCGGTACTCGTTGATGACCTTTCATCGTCTTTGCCATTAGTTCTGTTACAGTCAGCGGTGTGAATACTTCGCGCAAAGCAATAAGTTGGTCTAGGATTGATTTGAAAAATTATAGGCGTTTTTGTCAGACTCACAGACACACTTCTACTTGCACAAAATGTTGAAGTATAGTACAACTTCAAACAATTGGAAGTTCCAGTATAGAGTTTTTTCCGTCGCACCAGATGAGTCATATATGATAGAGGCATATTCACATTCCACCGGTTAACAAATGGAGAATGATGCTGGGAACCTTTTTTGTATATATATATATACATTACTTTCTAAGAACATGAAACAAATTCAGAATTGATAAACTTAAACTAGAGATAAATGTTCCGGACATTGCTTCAATGAGATATTCAAACAGGAATCGAATTTCCAAAATATTTGTCATTTTTATCAATACTAAATACTATGACTTTGTGACAACACGTTCACATTTGTTAAGAGCTAAAAATACCAACATTTGCAGTTTGTTTCTCTCAATACTCATTCCCGGTACCGTCAAAGTTGGTACGGTAACTTAAGTAAGTACTTAGTCTGGTTACAACAACTCCTTGCATACTCATAAAAATGTCACACCATACCTAATACTGAATACCCAAGATTAAAGGGGTCTAGTGAAGTTTGGTACCATAATCCCGAATGCCACCGAAATGAAAACTGGCAGAATATTCTCATCCTAACTAGGGGGCGCCAATGCTGCAAGCATGTGGCATTGTCTCCAGGGTTAGGATAAGTGGCTTGCAACATGGGAAATTTTTATGATAATCGGATATATGCAGTATTGTACTAAACTTCATGATACCCCATTAAAAAGTTCCCCCATATTATTGTGTGCCAAGGCCATCTCACTTTTTTCCTTCTTTTTATTTCTTTCGTCTTCTATAGCCTACCGGTACTATACCAGTATTGGTTAAAATGACAGATGATAGTACGGAATCGTTTGTTTCTAGTATTTTTGTCCAAGTATGGTACCGGTACTTTACTTTATTTATGGCTAACTTATCCAGAGTTAGTGTCTTCTGTATGTTACTGCCAAAGTACTGAGTATAACGTCGTTTCTGGTTTATTTTTTGAGAAAATTTGTAATAAATCCCTCTCTCTCAGCCTTTACTGTTTACGTGAACCCCCTTGCACAAGCGAGGCGTCCAGCAAACCACTCGCACGTAACGTTAATCATCATCCTCACGGTATTTGAGCGCTCGAAGAGTGTTCCAAAAATTTCACCGATTGAGCTAACCGGCACCCTTTATAATATTACCGTACTTACAGATTTCAAGCGAGAAAATTGAATTGTTGTATAACAGAGAAAGAAATCATTGAATCAGGACCACACCATTTTTTGCTCGTGCTCACATTGCACATGATCAGTGATTGGTGAATAAATTCCGTCTGCCTGTTTGTCTGAACCGGAGTCTGAAATTCTCGAACCTATTAACGCTACTCCTGATTGAAAGCAAAGGCACTGACTGCCGAAACTGCAAAGGCACTGACTGCCGAGCTGAACCCGGATTGAGTTAACAACCGAAACAAATTCAGTGACGTATGTCGAACCTATAAAGTGGAGAGGCGAAGTTTGAAAAAAGGTAATATTTGTGGTTAAAATATGTCGTCCTAATGGGTTCGACAGGCAATTTAAAAAAACGTTTTTATTATATATATCACGATAAAATAACCCAAAAATGTGACTGCGGACGCGATTATTATTTAACAATGAGAATTCATGACTAAATTTTTTTCTTCTTTTAAAACACTCCAAAGACTATTCTGCGTATTATTTTGGTCGGCCAGATGTGCGTCATTGCACCATTACCCCACTTAATACTTTGATACCTATTTATATCAGAGTCTTCACAAATGGGATGTTTATTGATCAAGCACAAGTCATCAACTTGATAAATATAATTAAAATCAATATTGTGAATTTTGCAATCAAATCAATCGTATATTATAATTGATTCACAAATTGCAAAATACCAACGATAATCTAATGAGTATTGAAGTAGGGCTATTTGTTACTAATCAAAAGTGCAATTTGTGGACTTGAAATCGTTTTGATTCAACTCCAAAAAAAAAAAGTTTAGTTTCCTTTGTATGAATTTCTAAAGATAATTTCACGGAAGAGACTATAATGCATTTTTAATTAAAAACGGAAAAACTGCCGCGAGATTACACCTATTAATTAAAAATTCATATTGTTTTTCATAGTGGAATCGAAATAAAATGTCAGAAGGTAACTATATATTATCGAGACAAATATTGAAATTGGTGGTAAAACTAGGAACAATCCAATCACAATGTGTTGAATGGATAAGCATGGTTCGTTACTGATAGATCACGCTTACTAGTTGTTGTTGGTAGGGCTGGACAATTGCATGAGGTGACTCGAATGTATTCGAAAACAAATCGTTTAAATCCGTCGCAAAATTTGCAAAATGGAGTTGAATTTTCATTCTATATAGGGAAATATAATCACATTCAAAATAGTTTTACTTTTGCTCATATTTATTTCAGTCCTCAAGGATGAAGGGTTAAATGATACTAGCTTATATTTCCTCATGCCTTTTTGTTGGATCACTATTGGCAAACTCTCGGCTATTTAATTTGGTATTTTGATAAAAGGGGCAAATTGTTATGGTAAAAATGGGATATTTGTTATTTATATGAAATCAGAGAATTGATCCCTCTCGAAAAAATAAGGAAATTAGTTTCTCGAATTCCTAATAAGTCGATTCTGCCCAGCCCTGGTTGTTGAACGGTTGATCTTGTTTAACTGAATTAATTCTAATCTGAAAATAAAAAGAAATTATATTTCGTATGTCTGTAAAAAAACGGGAAATCTGTGGATGTTATTTCAATCGTTATTTTCGCGTAAGTGGTGGCATTCATTTTTGTTAACCATATGTTTCTTTTCCGAATCAGAAATACTATTTTGTCAAGTGTAAGCCACAGATGGACCGCGCCTCAGGAGCGCGATCCATCAGAGACTCATATTTGACAAAAAATTTTGGGCAAACTTTTTTTTGGGCTATGAGTTATAGCAAAATGACAAATATTGTTCCGACGTTTTCATATGCTCACAATCTGCTATGACTACAAAAGATTTGATTTTTTTCTATTACTGAATATAAAACCATACGTAATTTCTACAGAGGGCATAATTGCCCTCTAAAAAATCTATAGAATGCATTACAACCAATTTAGTTAAGTGTTGTCGATCAAATTATCATATAAATTACATGAAGCTCGTATATAATTTAACGAGCAGTATAAACTAGGATCGGATGAGAGGTAATATCAGCCTAGGAGCCCCGTGTGTTGCTTTTCTCTATCGCTATGGAATTTGCTTCCAACTGTTACATCTCTAGGCGGAAAAATATTGCGCGCACATATTTATGCATATTATTTTACTGATGCGCGCTACAACCATTTCGATAATATACGTACAACAAACATTTTTAAGTTTGGAGTAAGACAAGATAGAAGTAAAGTTTTTATGTTTTGTTGAGTATGCGTCATTGATAGATCGCGCCGCCGAGGCGCGGGCCATCTGTGGCTAATGCTTGGGAAAATATGTAGTCTGATTGATGCAGTAGCTCACGGTCCCTAACCTGAAATAAGACTCAGTAGAAAGTAGTGGAAACTCGTTGCTTATTTGAAGTAGAATCTAAGTCGTGTAAAGAATATTTTCCTAATTTTTTTCATATTACTCAGAAATTTTATGTTGAGAAGTATTATGTGTCACAGAAAGATCTATTAATGACTCATACTTGAAAAACTACGTTTCGATATATTTTTCTGTCTGGTCAGTGACGAATTGCTTTGTCGAGACACTTTTCATCCGTGTCTCGTGTTTAACAAAGCAAATTATGTGATTACGAATCACCGCAATTGAAAGATTTTATAATCGAACCTTCTCAGGACGATTACCTGATTAAAAATTCATAGCAAAACCGTAATGTTGCCAAGCGTACAATATTGGGTTAGAATCAATATTTCAAAAAAAGAAATTGTTGGATTTTGGATAGGAAGATAATTACTATAAAAGTATTGCTTCAAAATGTACGAAGATGAATCACCATGCCCTTAACTTCGCTTTGAAGCTCCAAAACACGCTCACGTTGCTTGCATGTTTGTTTTAAGTTATCACTGCGTTGCATTGCGTAAAACGCAAGGATGAAATAAAACGTAACGTAAAAACCACGCAAGCTATAGCAGCGTTCCTGACTGCTATTTTCAGATATAGTTGGCTTAGGGATCGGTATATGGACATATGGGAAACACAGAATGGTTTTTAATAGACAACGATAAATTTGGTTGGTAAAACATTACTTGTTTTGGCTTCATTTACAGTTTACGGTTTAAAAAGTTTAATTAATTGGTAATAAAATATGAGAAAAAACTAATGCAGCTATCATCACGATAATATTCAAACTCTTAAAGTGTAAACAAATAAGTTATGCTAGGCAAAATGCGTAAGATTGATGTTTGAAAAACGCATATTTTTTCTGATTATTGTAAAAAAGACACGTGAGAAAATTTTTCAATATTTTTTAAGGTTCTCATGCTTTCTTCCCCCTGCTTTTTTACCAAGAACTAGGGCTGGGTAAAACCGAATTATTTGGAATTCGAATCAGATCCCGATATATTTTTCGAATCGGATCGAATCACCAATTTCGTATAAATGACAAATATGCCATTTTTACTATTACAATTGTCTCCGTTATGAAAATCCAAAAATTTATTGTTATGATTTACTAATATTAACATAAAGAGACAAGGAGGGAATGTATTTTCAATTCACAGTCCTGCCAAAGTAGAAAAAGTTCCATATTTGAACGACAGAATGCAATCGATTTCGATCAATTTTGACCAAAATCGATTGTATTTTGTCGCGAAAATAATCATTTACTTTATTCAGCCAGTTTTCGTTTCAATGAACGATTCATGATAAGTTGGAATATCTGTGCTCCGGACCGAATTAAATTGCCGAATCATATCAACAAATAACCTCAACTGCTTTCTTGTACACACAGTCAAGCAAGAGCACTAAATTTATCGTTTATTTGCCTCAAATCACTTTGTCGCCTTATTGTTGGACCGGCGCGTTCTTTCATCGGCAATAATTGGCTGAAAATATCGGTTGTATATGTTTGTTTTAATGTCACCATGCAGTAATACATTTAAAGAAATGCAATTTAAAACATTTTTGACAATGTACCGCGCCTTGAATGAGAGATTCATCTCCCAGTCATATTTTTAAAAAAGAAAAAAATACTGAATCTTCATACTGTGCCAGCTTGCTTCATTGAAGATGACAAAATATATCCAATATTCAATGACGTGCACTGATATAAAAATACAGTAATTTGACAGTAAATCACAGTTATTGTATATTTCCAAAATTTGAAATGCGTTGTTGACGAGGTTCATATAATGTATGTATGGGTTGTGATTATCCGCACATGGCGGTGCATTCCGTCAATAGTTCATAACTTTTAATCTAATGTTGTCAATCAAAATTTCCGCCAAAGAAAGCGATGTTACATAATTTTAGTTACAGTGTACGCACTGGATGCAGTGTTGGATCACAAGTCAACGCTGCGATCCATCTGACACACTGACCAATAATCCTATAACGTGGTCATTGGTTCAACTCGAAAGGCAGATGCATGGAATATGCGTGATATGTGATAGTAGGTGGTTAAACAAAAACCCAAGTACAAAACAGAAATTTCTCTTGTAATTTACATAGGATGACACACTTAGCAGAACTTCCAGTCAAGATGGTGTTTATTGTCATTAAGATTTTACTCCTTGATTATCACAGTGTTATGTCCACAAACGAAGAGCAATTTATAAAAGACCAGTGTTGATTGACTAAGTTGATAAGTAGCGTCAAGTCAGGGGGTGGAGGATATGTAAATTCGAAAGAGTCTTACTTTAGGTGTATTTTGGATTCATAATATACCAAATTGTTGGATCTCAATCAGACACACAGGCGGAAAAAAATTGTCTTGTCACTTGTCACCCCAAGTTTGAGACGGTTGGCCAGGAAATTGTGACGCATTTTCTTGTTAATTTCCCGCGTGTCGTAAGTGGCAACTAAAAGGAAGCAAAGAAGTGGTAGATGGTTTCAACATCACCCATAGAAGATACCAATAACTGCACTTTACCATGACGGTTTAGTTTCGTTTATTGTTTTTCGTCTGAACTGCAGTTTCTAGTCTTGTTCAGAGTGAATTTCAATAAAAACATAAAATTGAAAATTTTATTTTGTCATCCGCGAGTCACAGATGAACCTGTCAGTGAACCACGCTTAACAAAACAGGTTCTGTCAATATTTTTCTGACTACACGGTGTCCTATTACCCAACCACTGCAATAATATGGACGCAACGACGCCAGCTTATCAAAAAATCTCTCTTGTGTGTATATCAAAATCTGTGTTATTTATAATTTTTAAAGTAGATTTAATTTCCAGCTCTCAGTTTTATTGCTATAGATTATTTGCTCAACATTCGCGAAATTCTTCCAAACATAAAAGATGACCGAACCAATGACTACCGCATTCAACAGTACAAATGGCACGTAAGTATTTGGAAAATTATATTCATGCAAAGCAAATTTCTAGCACCAGACAAAATATGCTAAAAATATACAGGATTATCGCATCTATATGATTTTGGTCAATGATTCAAGTTCTATAAAAAAATTGTGCCACATACCTTGGCTGAGGCAAAAGAGCATTTATGGGAGGATCCGTGATTATTGCCTGCGAAAGGTATCAATTCATAGGACGTGGTGGTAGATAGTTTTAACATCGCCCAGGATAGATATCACTTTTTTCAGTACGTTTGGAATGTTTTCCTCCTAGAGTGCAGTTGCTGGTACTACATCTTGTAATAACTCTTTACTATTAAGTGGTCGTTAGTTGGTCCCTCTTCGGCACTGTTTCCGGATTTGCTAAAAGTATATTTTGATAATAAAATAACATCAAACACTAAATTCAAAATTTTCGCCAAAACTAGCTCGACAAAGACGTGAAATTGAAAATTTGTTAGAAAAATTCAACATTTTTAGTGCAAAGCAATAAGTAATATAGTTGACTCCGAGCCGAATGCGCACGAAAATTTTGCCTATTTTTTGCGTATATTCCCAAAAACTTGGTCATAAAATACATGTTATTGATATTGTTAATAAATAATTAATAATAATAATAGTTTGGTGAGTTTAATTTTAAAACAATGTATTTTCAGTAAAATTATCGGACCGTTCAGTAGAGGCGGGGCAATTACAGCTGCGATATTCATTCTACCGATGGCAGTATTTGGTGTTTTAGCAAACATTGTTACCATTATTGTCATCACAAGATCAAAAAAGCTTTCCAAGTGAGTAGATTATTCAAGACTGATATCATGCTCAAACAAATTTATGTTCAAGCAGATAACACATCAAAAGTGCTGTTCATCTGTGACTTATAACTGGAACTGGGCAATTCGATTCGGTGATTCGAAGCACAAATTATTCGAATCAATCGTAAATCGTTCATAGGAATGAAAAATTGCTAAATGAACTGGAATTTTCATTTTTAAAGACTGAATGCAATCGATTTTGGTGCTGTTTCACCAAAATCGATTACATTTTGGCGTTAAAATATGAAAATTGTGGCTGGGATGTGGATTGAAAATACATTGCCTTCAAGCCTATTTATGCTAATATTTTTATTTCAAAACTATAAATATCTTGATTTTCACAATGAAGACAAACTGTAACAGTAAAAATGGAATATTTGCTATTCATATTGAATCTATGATTCGATTCGAACAAATTATTCGAATTCCAAATGATTCGGTTTCGCCCAGTCCTACTTATAACCGACTAAGCATCATTTGTTAAGTTTGAGCCACTGAGGGATCGCGCCGCCGAGGCGCTGTCTTTCTGTAACTCATGCTTGGCAAAACAAATGATTAGGGAGCTTCCCTGCTATTTTAAATGCACTTTTTTATCGATGGTTTAAAGCAAAAATCATATATGTCCGTTTTCGCTGTTTCGAGAAAAACGCAAGCGAATCATTTTTAGAATTTGTCAACGGTGTTTGTTACAAAAAATTTTATGAGCGAATAACCTCTAAAAGTTGGACAATCTTGCAGGGGAACATGCAATTCTCACGTCCTTTTTGTAGACATACTACCAGGCAATTAGATCGAAATTAAAATATAATTTAATTTATAAAATAAACTCTGTATAACTGACTCTTTCCAAGCAATGCTAAGCAAGATCTGACTTCAAAACTACCAAAAAATCAGCAAGATATTAAACAGAACGACTACTAGTGTCCAAACTCAAAACGGGGTTAACGCCTTTTCGCAATGATCCGAATATCAATTGTGACGTCACAATGATAATGGAAATAACTGTGTCGTCCAATTACGTGTTGCTACGACTATGATTTTCGTGCATGTACACATTTGAAGCATGGTATTTAATAAATTAATAAAAAATACATGGCACCAAAATCTCACCAACAAGATAAGCTGTCATTCCGCATCGCTGAACTTTACATAAGCTAAGCTAGTGGGCCTATTTCGACAGTCAGTGTTGAATTTATTCAGGTTGGCATCGCTTGTGACAGGTCTTGGGTTCGATTTGCTTTGCTTTGGTTCGGGAGATGATTCAATGTTTGAATTAAGTCTGTTCGTCTATAATATGTGGGTGTTTGTATCAGTGAACCATACGTAACAAAACATGGATAGATATTTTTTTTATATAGGAAAGACCAACAATTTTTTCTTAATTTGGAACACAGCTGGGTAAAATCGACTCATTTGGAATTCGTATCAAAGTCGGATATTTTTTCGAATCGAATCGAATCATTAATCCCAAGAATAAAAATTTTCCCATTTCACAAATATAACTTCATAAGCTCCATTATCAAAATCAAAAAATCAAAATTTATAAATGTCTAATATCAGTATAAACAGACTAAAAGGCGATATATTTTCAATTTACACTCCAAGTATTAGATTAACGACAGAATACATTTGATCTGGCCAAGTTTCACCAAATTTGTCTAAAATTAATCTTTTTTTTTTGTCGTTACAAATTGAAATTTTAATTTATCCAGAAAGTTTCTGTTCTATGAATAATTCACGATGAATACGAGTACTTTGTGCATCGGATTGATTCGAATCCAATTGCTGCGGCTAATCCCCGGGCGTTGTCAACCAGCGACACACGTTTATTCTTGAGACATTTGGCACATCTTTTAATTGAAACAACTGCAACCTTGTTGTAGTCTCTCCTCCCCTGTGCTCTACGGAACAGTCTAATTTAAAAAACTATTTTGTCAAGCCTGTTCCCCGGATAGCGGTCGCCTCCTTGGTACGATCCTTCAGCGGCGATTATTTATATGCATCATTTTTAAATTTCCTTCCCCTACTCTTCCATTTTACCACATTATTATTGAAATCTTGTTTATATTGCAGATCTGTTTTCAATCTCATGATTGTGAGTCTTTGTGTATCTGATTTATTTTCTGCAATTATCAGTCCGCTGTCTCTTCATCGCAGAACTTCTGGATACGAAGATTGGCTTCTTCCGGTATTTTTTTGCAAAGTGAGAGGAAGTTGCTTTTATGCTTCGTCATTTTCATTTCAACTCCTCATAATATCTTTATTGATTTTACAAGACATTCACTCTTCGAATATCTTGAATACATTTTAGTCATTTCTCTTTTTTGTGAATGAGTGAGGAAAATGGGACAAATTTTGATGAAACCTCTTTCGTTAAGCATATGCCACTGATGGATCGCGTTGATAAGACGCGGTTCATCTGTTCCACATTATTGGCAGAATGAAATTTATGATTGAGGCCCTTTTATTTTCTCCTTCTTCTCCTCTTCCTTCCTTTCTTCATTTTACCCTTATATTTAAAAGTTTTTTTCTTTAGGTTTTCTGGGCATTTGACAACTGGACATCAATTGTCACATCATTTCACATTCTCGTATTTTCCGGAATCAGGATGTTCTCAATAAAGGCGCCGACTTATTATCAGAGAATGACATTGACGCACGTAAAAGTTCGTTTTTCTAACTATTTTTATTTCTAAGTAAAACAAGAAATAGCGCTTAAAAAATCAACCAAAAGCCACTTATGTTGCGAAAAGATACTACAGAATGTAGTACCAGAAACTGTACTCTGAGCAGAAAACATTCCTAAAGGTACTAAACCGCTAAAATGAAGTGCAGCGAGTGCTATCTTTCCTGGGTGACGGTAACTACATACCACCATTTATAGCGTTTATTTAGAAGCTGTGCTAGGCATAATTTCAGGACTTCACTTTGCATCGATCAGGAAAGAAGTTGATGTTTATTTATTGATCTTAGCTAGTGGGCTTTAAAAGTAGAACTTTTTAGAGAACGTTACATCTTACACTAACAGTATACACTCCCTTAGAAATGTTTTCTGCTTCTATATTAAACTGTAGCAATTTGATCGGTTAATTAGAATACATTCTATGCGAAACTGTTTGATTCATTCGACAATCCGCCAAATCATATGTATAAATATGGAAGTAATTAAAATAAATAAGAAAGTAATCTGTCGTATTTTGATAAAATTACAAATGAAATGAACTTTCAAAGTTCATGAACCGGTAAAGTTATCGAGCAATGTGCCAAGGATGTTAATAACAGCACCTCGCATGCATTTCTCTTTGGAGGCATTTTCGTTCATCGATATTAACCATACTTTGCCGGAGCTCGAAACCGCATTATCA
Organism: Styela plicata; assembly: GCA_963675895.2. Taxonomy (NCBI): domain Eukaryota; kingdom Metazoa; phylum Chordata; class Ascidiacea; order Stolidobranchia; family Styelidae; genus Styela; species Styela plicata. The sequence continues at coordinate 7,939,576 of OZ023152.1, forward strand.
TTCATATCTGGTCAAATTCAGCAAAATCGATTGCATTTTGTCATTAAAAAAGAACATTCCATTTTCTTTCTCACGATTCCCGATTCATTCGAATGGTTTGGTTTCGGATCGATTCGAATCACCGAATCGAATTGCCAAGCTCTAGTCGCTAATCCGCGGTCTATCTGTATCTTTTTGAATAGCTTTTTTTACAATAATACAAAAACAAATTATTTTTTTTTATCACTAGACTATTGTCTCTATTATATGGTTGATGGCATTTGGGTGTGGATTTATTCCATATTGGCTCTGGTTTGGTCTCAAACAAGATGATCATCCTACCAGTGGTTTGGGTTCCAACTGGCCCGACTGTACGTTGTACATTAAAAGGTGTATTTTTCCTATCGTTTTTGTTTTTTTGTTTATTATTCTATACTTTGAGCCACATATTTGCCAATATTAATGATTTGATCTTGAATAAATATCATAGAAACTAGAGGTAGGGTTTTTCCTCTGAAATATGCCTAACTTTAAAACTTTGGTATTCGTCTAATTTTCGTGTTGAAAGTTGATTATCTCGCACAAATTTTTCTTGCTCCTGATGCGTTCTTAGACAATATTACATGTTGTTAAATCTACTCATACTATGCAGTGTACATTGCAGTTTACGTAGTGCATTAATTTTCCTTCAAATTTACTTTCGGAAAGGCTCGCAATCCTGATTTCATTGTCACAATTTTGTTACTTTTTGTGTTAGTGATGCTATTTTTTCTTTCGAGAGAAATCGGAATGAATCCCTATACTGCTATATTTGCTATATTGCAAGTAAGTCTTCCGAATCAAAAATTCTATTTTAAGCAAGAATCACAAATGGACCGCGTCTTGTCGGAGCGATCCACCTTTCCTTGATAGATAATTCTCGATGAAAAAGTGCATATTACTATTTTTGGTAACGTCTTTGTTTGTGTTGTGCTTTTAGGGCATCAGATTTCAGATTATACACCAAAGTGGCCTACGCGACATTTTTCTACTTTCCTATGGCCGCAGTTACTATATTGTCTCCAGCTATAGCAATCATTATTCTGAACAAACGAAAAGAAAGAGAGGAGAGAAAAAATGCAGAACGTAGGTCAGAATGTTCTAATTTTAGACAAAAAGGGTGTTGAATAAGTTCTGAGTTAATATTATTTGAAAAAATCAAATTCTAAGGAAAGTAACCGGTTTCAAAATTTAGCCAAAGATTTACTCTAGGTGAGGATTGAACTCGCAACCTGTACATGGCTCGTATCTGCCATTTAAGCATTGCGCACTAAACGAAAAGTGAAAAATGACGAAAAACTCTTTCGAACATTATGACTGATTTGAGAATATTCGTTGCGAGTTCGATCCTTACTAGTAGCAGTTTTAATTCTTCTTAAAATTGCTCAAAAATATGGCGCTTTGGAGTACCAAAAATAGACAAATCATCATTTTTTTCAATTTATTTTCCCAATTTCACTCGAGTACATGTAAATATGATGGCTAGTGTGAGATCCAATTTTCATACCATCATTCATTTTCTTATTTTCTGCTTAATAAGAAATCTCCTTTGAAAAACAAACTTTGATTTTAGCACACAGCGGCGAAAAAACGATGAGCGAATACGAGAAAAAAAATCGACGCAAAGAAAATAGTGCGATCATACAACTTGGAGTGATTGTTGGAGGCTTCATGTTGGGTTACATACCTAGATCAGGTAAGTGTTTATGATGATTATTATCTTTTAGTTTATCGCCTACAACGACTACTTTCACTACTACTTGTTTCACCTTTTTCATTTACGTCAATCTTTCTTCTGTTTTATTTTTTCCTTATTATTGCCGTATCTCACTACTTTCTTTTTTTCTTACTTATTTTCTACTGCTGAATAATTTTTATATTTTTAATGCAGCATACTTCGTATACTCCATGGCAGTACCACAAACTACTCTACAAGAGGAAATAGTTCATTGGAATTTTGGAGTAGTATCATACATTCTACTCAGACTATCCGAATGTTTGAATCCAATATTTTACAACGTAGCATCAAGGTAAAAATATATATGAAATAAATAAAAACGTTTTAATAAATCAAAAAATACGAATGCGCTCGAATGGTGCACCAATTATTTTATATGACCCATATTAAATAATAGTCCCTTGTAAACGAGGGCCTGAGAATTGTCCTAACATATCCCCTGCGACTCGCAAATAGCGTCTAGAAAGAAGCAAAGAATAGGTAGATCATTTTACCACCGCCCAGGATAGATACCAAACAATACGCTTTATTCCTATATTACAGTCCTCTGCGAAATGTTTCCACTTAGAGTGCATTTTTTGGTTGTACATTATGAAATAGTACAAAGCTCTTTGAGTGGCCTTTAATAAGTTCACTGTTTTCCGCCTTCCGTAGAGCAAAATTCAAAAAAAAAAATAATAGAAGTCCGTTCCAGTGCTGGGCGATTCAATGATTTGAATCGATTCGAAACACAATATAATCGAATCAATCGTGAATCGTTCATAGTAACAACTACTTACAAAATGGACTCTAGTTTTCATTTTTTAACGACAAAATGCGATCATTTTTGGTGAGATTTGACTTTGACCTGCCTATCCCCAACCCACCTCCCTCTAACCTGATCCGACTATACCCAGTCCACTGCACTCTAATTGACTATCATCAAACCACCTTCTCTAACCTACCTACCTATCCACAAACAACCTCCCTCTACCTGATCTGCCTATCCCCAACCCACCTCCCTCTACCTGATCTGCCTGTCCCCAATCCACCTCCCTCTACCTTATCTGCCTATCCCCAACCCACCTCCCTCTACCTGATCTGCCTACCCCCAACCCACCTCCCTCTTCCTAGCCTGCCTATCCCCAACCCAACTAACTACCTCTTCCCATCACCTTCAGCCTGACCTTCTTATCCCCAGCCTTCCGCACTCTACCTGACCCGTCCATCCCCAACCACCCGGCCGTCGTGCCTGGCTGCAGCCCACCTCCCCCTACCTATCCCCAACTCATTTGCCCCTCTTATTCCCAGCGCCAGAGCACCCTACCTGACATGACCACCAAAACCCAACTACCACCACTTCACCTCGCCCGTTAATTTCGGCCACGTATAGACGGCCTTTATGCTAAGTGAACTTTTAGACTTGTTCAGCAAAAAGCCGTTTTTTCTCTCTTTCTTTATCTCACTCTTGTTTTGTGGTATATAATAAAGAAACGGTCACAATTTTTGTTCAGCTGTACTAAAAAATTAATTGACGTTTCAGGGAATATATATTTAGTAAATAGAATACATTACCACAAACGCACGGGGTTTCCGGACATCGAGCTATGAAAGAGAAAGTGTCATCTAGGATTTCAATTCTCAGCGTCGACGACCCCTCTTTGGCGTAACCACACAATGTACATTTTCGTGAATTACCGTTTACGGGAACACTCAATCCTATGACTGAAATTCTCACCGTAAAATACCTGGATAACTGATTGGGCGTCACAGTGAGATGGTGCTTCGCTAAAATTATTTGACGTTAAAATTTTTGAGATTCTTGGAGAAATAACGTTGCCACGACTTCTCTATTATTATTGCGAAAAATTCAGTTCCCGTCATTCAATAAAACCACACACCTGCGCCCTCAGCCCATCTGTGCCTCATACTTATCACGATCGACCCAAAGATTTGAAAGAGGCGGATTCAAATGAAAACGATTCAATTAAGCTGAATTGCGCATGGTAGGGTTATTTGTCACGCAGATAGGGCTGGACAATTCGATTCGGTGATTCGAAGCACAATTTATCCGAATCAATCATCAATCGTTCATAAGAACAAAAACTTGCTGAAAAACTAGAATTTTCATTTTTAACGACAAAATTTGACCAAAATCGATGGCATGCTGGCCTTAAAATATGAAAATTTTTGCTCTTAGACACTGTAATGTGAATTGAACAGACACAACAAACTATCAATATTTTCATAGCCAAGATGGAGAGACAAGTTGTTGTACTAAAAAATGGGATAATTGTTATTTACACGGAATTAGTGATTCGATCCGATTCGAAAAATTTATTCGAATCAGATTCGAATTTCAAACAATTCGGTTTTTCCCCAGCCCTATTCCGTTCGTTTTTTTCAGTTGGACATCGCTTGTCCACTGACTGATTATCTATGTGCGGTCAGTTATTCTTATGTTACTCCTTTTTTATTCAGCAAAATGAGGAAAGAAACATTAATACTACTCAGATCTGTATTCATGAAATGTTGCCCAGCACGATGCGCCGAATCGATTGGAAACGACCTCCCTGCAGACACAACTGTATCATACACGTCGAGAGCTTAGACCTTGGATACATGAAAATATTTATTTGTTACTATATAAAATATTTAACCTAAAAATGAAAATTTTTGTATGAACAATGATGTTAAACTATTTTTAATACATTTTATTTGGTTGAACTTCACTCTGAGCATGGTTAGAAGTAGCATCTCAAAGAAACCGAATATTGGTCACCTATAGGGCTGAGTTCTATAAAGTTTCGTAACATGAGACTTATTACGAGTGGAAAAACATTCCATACAGAACTTGACTGCTAAATTAACGTGTAGAGAGTGGTATCCGCTCAGTACAGTAGCCTGAAACAATAATAAAACCTTCGTTGCTTTGCTTTATTCATTTTTTTCATTTAGTTTATTTGGTTTGTTTTAAATAATCTAAAGTTGCAACATCAACTTTTACAGTACATATAAAAACAAGATTCTGCAAAGTTATTTGTAATCATTTTTTTTTCATCTATTTTTGGATTTGTTTGTTTTAGATACACAGTAGTAGGGCTTGCCAATTTAATTCGGTATTTCGAATCGATCCAAAGTACACAAATTATGGGAATTAATCCTGAATTGTTTATATAAACAAACAATTTTGTTGTTAAATAATGGTTTTTCTCCTACTAGACAGAGAGTGTGAATTGAAAATTCATTGCATTTAAGCTGTCTTTAATAATTCATGTCCATAAATTCCGAATTAGATTCGAATTCTGAATGACTCGGTTTTGCCAGCATATTTTATTTAAAACAAATGATATCAAAAGTAATAAATAAATAAATTTGACTACAATAGGAAATATTTTGATTGCATTTTTTGGTATTGAAAAGGGAAAATTATAATTTATTTGCATATTATATTTTTTGGTTGTTTCAGGAAGCTAATAATATGGCTGAACCATATGACGTACCACGATCTCTCTCGTACATACGAGTTCTAAGTCGTCAAGGCGACTTATCGGCGCAATTCATAATTCGCGATAACCTCCATTTCCTTTGATTTTGTAATTTTTATATAGTCACTCATTCTCAGAGAATCAACGTAAGATGACTATGAGACACAGAAGGCTGTACAATAGCTTTGGCGCTTCTAGGTGAAAGTCCCTAGTTTACCTATAGTATACTCAATTTACCGAGTTTATTTTTAAAGTACTTTTACAGAGTTTTCTGTTTGATATTTTGCCTAATAAATTTGCTAGGTAAAATAGGTAAATTCATCAGTTTTACAACTAGGTACCTGGTTGAAAAACTAGGTATCTAGTATATAATACTAGGTATACCATATTTTCGTTATGAAAAAACTTTCAAAATAGATTATTTAAGGAATTTTAACCTTTAAATAAGTTAAAAATGCCTCGAATACAGCCGAACGACTCTCATCTAGTTTACTTGGTTTTTAATGTTGGTACTAAGTAGTTTTGAAAGTGAAACTAGTTTACCCAGTAATACTTTACCTGGTTTTGTAGTAATTCGTTATATTGAATCTAGTTTAGAAAACAACTAGGTTGCCAATACTACTCTACAAGGGGCCACTTATAGGCGAAGAAGGTTTTGTGTTGTTGGGAAGATATCAACTCTCCAGTTAAGCAGGCCGAGCCTATCACAAGTTATCAATAAAGCGCAATCGTTGAGACTCGAACCTGAGATCTAAACCTGATAACCACTAGGTAAGCATCAACATTTTGTAATTTTTTATTGAAATACTCTCATTAAGGCCGGAAGCGGTGTTAAAAGGGACTAACTGCCACTTTACCATTGAGGATTTCATATTCCGAATCTCCCAAATATTCGACGCACAATTTTTCGAATCTCTTAGTACATTGCACTTTATGAGTGATTTAACATATATTTTAGAAAAAAAACTTTTATTGATAGGAGGTATAGAAAAGGATTTTATTTCCTGACAATCAATGTGTTTTGTCATCTGACTAAATTTATGCGCAATTATTATGAAATAACGGAGAATATTCCTGAAGTTGACAAGGCTGATAATTTGCTTAAACTAGACTTCGATGACGAAATTGTTGTTAAAGTGAAACCTTCTACTAGAAGAGGGATCTTGTCCATGACAAACCAAATATTTGATCCTATAGGTATTGTACAACCTTTCATACTACCAATGAAGTTGCTGCTTCAACGGTTATGCAACCCGTATACTCGACTGGGATGAAGCACTAGATTCGGCCAACAAAGATCCATGGCAAAGCTGAATGGAGAAATTACATAATCTTGAGTACATTTCAATTCTTTCAAAGTTTCATATCAGCAGAATTTCAACTAAAGGTTGGTACAACTGTACTGCTTTTGTGATGGCAGTCGTAATGCATATTGGTGTGTTGCCTTTCTGCGTTTTGAAGATCAAGTTGAGAATATTCACAGGTCATTTATGAAAGATATTTCTCGTGTAGCATCAAAGAAACAAGTCACGATACCTCGTCTTGAGCAGCGACCAAGCTTGTTCATACCATAAAACAAGAATTAGAATATGACGTTTACGAAACATTTTACTGGGCGGATTCAATGTCTGTTCTAAAATATATTCACAACGAAAAGAGAAGATTCAAACGTTCGTAGCCAATCGAATTCAAGCAATTCTTGATTTATCAAATGCAAATCAGTCGAATCATGTACCATCTACACTGAATCCAGCTGATATCGCATCTAGAGGTTTAATGCCAGACAAAACCAAGAACACATATTCTTGGTGAAATGGGCCCGAGTATCATCATCGGGATGAAACAAAATGGCCGCAACTAGTAAAAGTTGCACCTGCATGCAGATATCATCGTTGGTGGTGCACGATCTAAATATTATTACGCTTGGCGAAACAAGAGCTGTTAGTTGAATTATCGACTACTCTTGTTTCGGCGCAGACTTGATTCCCCTTCCACTAGGATATTGCCACAGTTAGGCATGATCCGCGGGCTTGTTTTGCTCTTGACCGTTTGTCACGGTTTTGTGGCGATCACGTTCGGCCCTTGGCTGATGCTTGGGCGGTTTGGATCTTACGGCAAAACATTTTAAAAAAATAAATCAAGATGCTGATATACTTATTGCGCCGTGTATGTGAAGTTATGTTGTTGTTATGTCTTGACAGCAAGCATTTGAATATTTTGTGACATTTTAGTGACTGTTATTGTTGCTAATCGTTTGAGCCCACCAGTAAAATCAAAATGCAGCTTTTCAGATTCTTGTTCAGTATCACACGAACTGGAACAACGAATGTGCTTTTTGTTTATGTTTTATAAACTACTATAATAGCATTTTGGAATGTTTTTTTCTTCAAATAAAACCATATTTGGGAAGATTGTATTTAAGTTTTTTAATCGAAATTCAATTTTAATCTAACCTTCAATATATATCCACAAGCTAATACCAAAACACTTCCTCGAACTAATTAGCTCAGCAAAAATGAGTGGGATGTGGTTTTCTTTTGCCAATAATAACGTAATACGGTGATACTGATGTGTTTATATTATATACTAAAAGATAGTATGCGCTTAACTGATACATTAAGAAGTGTAGCCAGCTTCCTCAAATTCAAATTTGAAGTTTAAAAGTTGTAGATTCCCAATCAGTAATTTTATTTTGTCAAGCATAAGTCACAGATAGGGCTGGGCTTTTAAGTCTGTTTAAGATGATATTTGTAATTTGTAACTGTAAAATTCTTAATATTCCTGAAGGAGACAATAAAAAGAATAGTAAAAATGGCATATTTGTGATTTTTATGGAACAGAGATTCGAATCAGATTCGAATTCCAAATGATTCGATTTTGCCCAGCCCTGGGCAACGCGATCCATCAGTGACTCAAGCTGAACAAAATATGTTTGACAGCATCTTTCTCATTGGGTTTGGTTGCGAACGTTTGGGTTGTGAAAGCATACAGAAGGAAAACAATCGCACGACATCGCTGTTCAATCGAGATCATTTTTAAAATAAAATTTTCTCTAAGCAGGTAGGACTGGGTAATTCAATTTGGTGATCCGAATATAATATGAACAGAAATTATTCATATCAATCGTGAGTTGGACACAGGAACTTCAAAAACAGGAATAAAGTAGAATTCCCATTTCCACGACCAAATACAATGAAACGTATTTGATTTTGGTTGCGTCTTTTTTTTCTCTCGGAGATGAAATGTGCATTGCCGGGGAAATTGTAATAGTAAAAAGGGGATTTTCTTATTATACCGGATCAGCTATTAGTTCCTATTCGAAAAATTACGTGAATCATGTTCGAATTCCTAATAACTCGGTTTGCTTCGATAACACGACAACCAAGCCTCAAAGGAGCCAACAAACGGCCACTTATATTTCAAAAAGCTACCACAAAATTTAGTACGGGCAACTGTACTCTAAAAGCGGAAAACACACCTAACACCAACATAATAAAACCTCTAATAAAGTAGGTGGAATAGATCATGCCTTGGTGGAGATAAAAGCATCCTTTCTGACAATTCTGAAGCCCTCAGTTTGTCTATAGGGCTAATTTTGAAAAACGTTTGTTGATTTTTATAGAGCAATATTTAGCTTTTCTTATATTGACGCAGTAAGTTATTTGATTATTCAAATAATATTACGTCATTGCAATTGTCTTTAAAATTCTATGACGTCACCAACCTACGCTCAATAGCCTTCCTCAAAATAAAAATACGAAAGTCTTTCCCTTCGAAAATTCATTCAAAGAAGTCGAAAATGATATCAGATGTTTAACATAATGAACTCAACTACATCATATCGAGATTACAATTAACTTGATACCAGATTAACTTGATACCAGGTTAGCTCAATCTGTAAAAGTGTCAATGTGTTCTAGTTCCGCGAGGGATGATTGTATACGAGAGATAGCAGGACAGTGGGCACCACACCGACGCATGATAGTTCCCGTAACCGTAGGAAGAATACAAACCTCGGTTTCTATATTTGAACCAAATTATGTATAACTTTGAATCAATCCCGACAACATATTTATTCTCTTTTGGTATTTTAGGAATTATCTCTAAACACGATTCTATTTTTGTCAAAAATAGGTCTATATAATAAGTAATCTATCAGTTAGTACAGACGATAGGGTTAGAATGAGACAGAATAAACAGCTTACAACTTACAGACAGGTGTCAGAGATTGTATGGAAAGGACGAATGTATGTGATTGAGAGAGGGTGCAACAACATAAAATTAAGTCGGCAGCAGAATGTCTGGCAGGTATTTGGAAGCTGATTGCCAAATTTTCCAAAATAAACTCTTTGCATCAGTTTAAGCATATCATATGTTTAATCAAATATTCGATCAAGTTCAGGTGACTCTTTGAGAAATGTTATAAACAAAATATAAATGAGAAATATAAGTATATACAACATTAATAAGTGTATGTATTTAAATTATAAATACAAATTAATTCAATACCGTTTGGAATTTGGCGACCGTCATCGATGGAAAGTATATTTCTTCTGATTAACTGATGAATGGCACTGTGGTATCGAGTTAGGTTTATAACGTGATTTGTTTTTACCTTCATACCTGCGTTTGTTGCTTCTATTATCCTTTCTCAAGCTAATTTTGAACTTTAAAAAACATTTTACTGGCTTTCGCATGCGCTGTATTTGATTAGCAAAGAAGATGCATGGTGAGGTTTGGTGTTTTATTAGAATCACTGGGTCAAAATAGAAATCTACAAATCTAATCACGCCACTCATATGGAAGTCGGTTTAAATTTATCAAACTATATAACTTCCGGTTGAACTTTTGAACTCTAAAATGCTGTTCATTAGGTGTTTGGTGTGTGGTATTTGATTAAACAAAGGCATTAGATAATGAGGAATGAGTTTACCACCATAATCGGCTCAAGCGGGAATTACATGTAAAATCTCAAACACACATGGAATTTGGCTAAAGTTTGGAGAAATATGATGTTACAATATATGGGCGTACATATCGAAAATCCCACAACTTTTCCGTATTTTGAGCTGAATATGGTTAATAGCATCAATTTATGGTTATTTAGGAAAAAGAGCATTTGGGATATTTTGATGAAAAATTCGAACTTTAGTCAATATGTACATCAATCGCATTTACACAATTTTTTTTGTAAAAAAATTATGGGTTTGAATCAGCGATATCGACATGATCATTTTCTAAAAAAAGGTTTCGTACATTTTAATCAATCTCTTTTTGTCTAGCACGAGCTACAAATGGTACTTTTGTATGTTTGTATTGGGATATAACACTCTACAAAAAGCAACTATGTAAGATGTTGAGAATAAATTCGAAAATTTACAAAGACGTTTTCCTTTAGGTCTCCAATCGGAAAATTGATTTGGTCAAACATGCGCCACAAATGGATCGCGTCTAACCGACGCGATCCATCAGTGGCGCATACTTGACCAAATTTTTCTGCTTGGATAGTTCAGAAAGCCAAACAAATGTTTGTCATTTAACGTCATCGGAGTCATTTTTGTAAAAGTAGCAACTGTCCAATCACCAAACGTATACATGAAAGAAACATATTTTATCCGTTCCACTGATTGGTTTGTTGCAGAGCGATGATTCGAAATTTATAATATTGTTTATAATATTGATTTGTAATGCGTGGGTTACTGATGGATCGCGTCGATGGGAATTTTTTGATCGGGCAACAATAACAAGGAGTGTTAAAGATTGAGACCTAGTTTTTCAGAATAGAAAATACACTAATGTAGCAAGGAAATAGGACTTGGATCAAAGCACAGAATATTTAAAATAGTCGGGACATTGCAATATAGAAACATTTTGATATATACCCTTTCAGAGAAATCAACTTCCTCAACCATGTTTTTCATAGGCACTTCTTGAAGTGAATCGATCACGCTGACCAAGGTCCTGTACTAGAGGCCACTTAAAGACGGACACGGTTACAATTATTGAAATGCTATGATTTTCCTGTTCGGCTTAGCCCACCCAAGTTATTACACCCTGTTTGTGTTGAGTGGCGGGCATGGATTAACGACTCGAGTCCGGGTTATTCAACCTGCTGTGCAAACGTCTTAACCACTAGGCCATCGAGCCCGCGAAGGTATGGGTCAGAGACGAATCACACAGCCAAGCATCACAAAATATATTTCCCGATTGAGCGAATAAAAATCGCAAAACCTTTAAAAAGTTCAGCCTGGTGGTATTGTCTTTAGTCAGGTGAATTTGCAGATTTTAAATAAACTGTAAATTTTTTAAACTGTATTTTCGTAAATCCATAATAATATATCTGTGGGTGGTTTGGATTTTTAATACTTGGACCGGGATATCATAGTATGCACAGCCTTTTCCAATCTTAATTGCTAAATACTGGATAAACCGGAAAAAATGTCGGAAATAACAACTGCAAATTACAATGGAACCTCAAAGTAAGTATTTGGAAAATGAAGACTACTACTCTTCCTTTCTCTCGCACCACTTTCTCCCACATCTCCTCACATTTCCTCTTTTCATTTTCTCTTCTCAATATTTCATTTGAGAATTGTATTTTGTCAAGCATGAGCAACAGATGGAGCGCACCTGCGCGGTGCGATCCATCAGTTCCCCATACTTGATAAAAACGCATGTGCAAAAGTAACATGACTGGGAATATCTAATATTGATGCAAAGCAAATTATTTTTCAATTTCAGAGAATCATTCCACCCGTTCAGTCAAAGTGGATCTATTGCTTTTGCTGTTTTCCTCTTTCCAATGGCAGTCTTCGGAATATTTGCAAACCTCGTAACAATAATTGTAATAACAAAGTCAAAGAAACTTTCAAGGTACAACTTTTTTCATCTTCAAATATGAAATTACTCTAACTGTTACTCGTTATATTAAGATCGTACCGGTGTCGAATAGTATCGGGTATTTCCGAAGTACCGGAAGATAGACATGAGAATGGCATGAATGTCTTGTTTGCTGTTCGTTTAACAATATTTGGCATATATATATATATATATTTGTCACCGATCCATCAATTTAGACAGCTCAATCTGAGTATTGGTATCGAATCGTTTGAAGTATCGGCATCAAAAGAAAAAAAAGCTATTGAGGCGTCTCTATATTATTTACCATTTTGGCATCCTGGTGAATTAGTGACAAACACAGACGGGAGATAGGCAGTATATAATAGAAGGTGTTACTTCCGTAGTAATTCATTGCTTAGCACATTCAAACAAATACCAAGGCAAAGCAGTGCCAACAGTGCTGTTATACCGATGACGGCACAATTCATTCATCTCAACTCCAGCTTTATAATATGATTACATTTGCACGAAAAAATTTAACTTTGAACGTAACTAATAAACTACTCTGCGAATGGGGTTGATTTCTTCTTTTCATTTAAGACTCGATGATGTTCAGTAGGAAATATTAATTAAAAACACATTTTACAAAGTATGGGCCACTAAGGAAGTCTTTTAAGCCCGATTCATCTGTAGCTCACGCATTCAAAATTAAATTTGTGGTCAAGCGTGCGATATATCTGTGATTCTCCTAATAGTACAATTTTTTCAAAGAAAAATAAACAATTAAATATTGACTTTGACCCTTTTCTACTTGTACAGTTCTGTCTTCAATCTTATGATTGTCAGTCTCTGTGTATCAGATTTATTTTCTGCGATCATAAGTCCGTTGTCTCTTCATCGTAGAACATGGGGATATGATGACTGGATAATGCCAGAATTTACTTGCAAGGTACTCCGAGTTCTTCTCTAAAAGTGATTAATGATTGTAAAAAACTCATAGGTTTTTGAACCTGAAACTCTATATTCAAGTAAAGGTCTCTTAAATTCTCCTAGCAGTGGATGATTATTTCATCATGGCCCGCGTTAAATACCTCTCATTGCGCTTTATTTTAGGGGTTCAGATCTGAGTGGAATGTTTTCTACTTTCAGTGCAGTTGGTGGCAAAATATTTTGTAGTATATCTTGTTCATATAATTCGGCGTTGGTAACTTTTTTCGACTTCGACGAATAAAATTAACTGTATGTACACTGGGTAAATGAACCACGGGGTTCTAATATTCTATTATTCAGGCCCAAAGAAATTTAATTGAGCGAGTGAGTGGAAGGTGGAAATTTGAGAAAACAAAACAATATTTGAAACAGTTATTCTTCGATAAATTAATACAAAAAATATCATAATTAAATAAGTTTTAGGGTCCTGCAAATGTTTTAAATAATAATAATAATTAGTACATAAAGCAAAATTATTTTTGAAATTTTTGTTATTATATTAGATATTCTGGAGTATCGATAATTGGACTTCATTTGTAACATCTTTACATATACTTTTGTTTGCTGGAATAAGAATGGCATCTATTAAATCACCAACTATTTACCAGAAAATGGGAGTTAAACATGTGAAGGTAATTTTAATTTACATCAAAAATTTCATTTTGTCAAGCATGAGTCACTGATGGATCGCGCCTCGTCGGCGCCTCTTGACAACTTTTCTTTCTGATAGGCAGTATTTTGGCATTTATAAGTGTGGAAAATGAGATATCTGAAAAATATAAAATTTTAATGTTCAAAAAATTGTCTGTAACATAAAATTGATACACAAAAAGGGAAATATTTTGAAATTGTGATATTTTCAAACTAGATTCGCCGTTTTAAGGCTTAAAACAATTTATTTGAGCGGCCTCTGTTTAATTCGAAGATAGGGTAGACTGCGCATCGTGTGATTACTAATTTTACATAGTTTTTTATGGACGCTCTTTAGAGTGGATCACCCTGACCATGGCCTTGTAACAGCGGTCACCTATAGGTGGACAATAGGGTTAGAATTGTTGTGAAGATGTCACCTTTCTAGTTCGGCTTAGCCTACCCAAGTAATACCAACCTTGCGATGAGAGATGGTGGGTATGGATTATCGGATTTGCCGAAACTCGAACCCGAGATCTTCAACCTGCGGTTCCAACATGAAAACCACTAGACCATATTAATTGTTTTTGCAATGCTAATCATTGTTTAAGCAACGAATAAAATGCTGGACTGGCGGAGGTGTTTATTTACTATGTTAAAAGAAGATGATTAGTTCTAGAGTAATTTCAAATCTAATTTATTTGTCAGGGATTTTCGAGTGCTGCCAAAATGCGTAACCTTTCTTTATGTTTTCCATTTCTAGATAATGGTCTCAATAATATGGATCGTCACATTTGGATGTGGATTTATACCGATGTGGCTGTGGTTTGGAGTCAAAGCAGAAGATCGACCTGCTAACGGACACGGCACAAATTGGCCTGATTGTACTTTATATTACGTCAAGTTTGTATTTTATTATTTTACTTTTAAAATTTAGTATTCGTGAAAGTCAAGTAATAATTCAGTGCACATTGTAACAAAAACAGTTAAATTACAACTTGAAACTTTGCAAATATACAATTACGGCAAATAAACAGTAAATCTACTGTACCTTTGGGATAGTATGGTAAAGTCCTTTTTTAATTTTTTTGGGAATTCGAATAAAAAGTGAGGCCATAATTTTTGATTCTCAGTCATAGAATCGGTCCATTTAAAAAAAATATTTCATATGCAAAAAAATTTAATTTGAAAACGATAATGAATCTTCAAACCACGATGGAAAACGTGATTCTAGAAATTTTATTTTTCAAAGTGAATTATATTTCTTAAAATTCAATTTATATTCTTGTCTTTGGGATTGGAGACACCGAGTAACCGAAATTATATTCCGACTTTTCTCACCTCTGTTCATTAAACGAACTAAGGATAAATTTGTTTTTACTTAGCAAATAATTTAATAAAAAGTTCATTTCGCGAATTTAAGGATAAGTACGTTGAGAAATATTTTTTTTCGAATCGAATCCCTAAAAAATAATTTTTATTTTAATCGGTGTTTTTTCGAATATGACTCTATTTAAAAAAAATCATTTCTAAATGTTTTTATAATGTGTCATGGGGTCACAAAACCGTTCGTAATTTAAATTCAAAGAACACTGGAACAGAACGAAATAGCTATGTTATCGATTTGAAAGCTGAGCAAAATAAAATTGGCAAAAATTTATGATAAAATAACACCAAGAAACAAAATAATTTTAAAATACTTGCTTTCAAAGTCCAATACCGACAGAACTTCACATACGCGATGCAACAGGAACCTATAAGAATCACAGCTAATTTTCTTTAAATGCGTAAATCGATTCTAATCAGTGATTCGAATCGGTTCGATTCGAAATTCTAGAACTTACCCATGATATTTATTTTGTGATATTTTGAACCATGCAATTATATTTATTTTACTTCAGTATAGATGAGTTTCAGTTGTACACAAAGATAGCTCACTCCGTGTTCTACTACATACCTATGATTTTGATCTCAATTATGTCTCCTGCTATTGCTATATTTATCATGAGGAAAAGGAGAGAGAGAATCGAGAGAAAACACGGAGAAAGTAACGTTTTCTACTTAATGAAAGTAACCGTTCACAAGAGTAGACCCAGTCGTTAATTTCATACTCATATGTTTGACTCATATTTAACAAGATAAAATTTGTGTTTGAGGAGTAAAATTCTAGGCTTGGTCAACAAGGTAAAATGCTAATTCTATAGTAAATTAATTTGGAATCAGAGTCGAAAGTATGACTTTCTCATATGGCAAACTATACGACCCCTAGCATATAGTTACTGGTTTCAAATAGTGATGGCAACCTAGTTATTTCCCAAACTTAGTACAGTAAAACGAATTTAATACAAAGCTAAATAAATTATTACTAGTTACTAGATGATTTAGTTTCATTTTCAAAACTAGATAGTACCTAGATTAAAAACGAGGTAAACTTGGTAATTCTCGTTTGGCTGCTTCCAGGACAATTTTAATAGATATGAAAGTTGAAATATTCAAATAATCTATTTTGAAAAAATATTTTTATAATAAAAATATGATTTGTGAGCTTATTGTATTGGCACTAAAAGCGAGCGAACGAACTAACTGTGCACCCCACCATTCTACAGAGAAGATTAAAACATACAGCTCATCAAAACGGGTAGACCAAATTTTCACTGCACCAAGAAAAATATTTTTTTTTTGAGTATTACGTCACACCATTGTCTTTTTTTCTATTTACAGATGGCAGGACAAAACGTTCTGCCAGTGAATTCGAAAAGAAAAGTCAGCGAAAAGAAAATAGTGCAATTATTCAACTTGGTGTCATTGTGGGTTCTTTCATGCTCGGATATATACCGAGTTCAGGTAAGATCCAGAATATCTTTATCTTTAAAGTTAAGTTGAAATTTACAAGATAAATATAACAGTGTTTAAACATTTCAGATGAACGAAATTTCTGATATTTGACCATATTTTGCTCATTTTGCAGCAAAGTCATGATTTGTGTCAAATTTTACAACGTAAAATTTGGCATATATCATGATTTCACTGCAAAATGAATCAACTGAAGAATTGACAAAAAACAAATTGACTTTCAATCAGAATTATAGAATACCGAACTATTCAGATTCTCAGTCAGAAGTTATAACTATAACCTATGTCCTTATCTTAATATTTCATTATTTGCTATGATACTATGCCACGAAATCATTATATATCCAACATTTTAAGTTGTAAAATTTGGTACTAATCGCGATTTTGCTAGAAAGTGAATTATAATGACTTTTTTAAATTTTATTCATAAACTTTTTCTTAATTTTAATATTACATACAGCACAATCATGCTATATGTAAAATTTTAAGTTGTGACATCTGCCATAAATCATGTATTCATTGGGAGGTGAATTTGATATCTGGTTTTATGACTTTTGCACACATTGTTTCAATTTTTGCTGCATTTGATACGTTATTAAACAAAGAAATTAAACAATCTACAAAAGAAACAAAATATATATATATACCACGTAATCTATATATATATATATATCATTATTGCATCAGTTTTCTTTTGTAACAATATGAATCATTTATTTAAAAGAATCAAACAATCATGTTTGAATGCAAATTGAATTCATCGCAAAAACTTTCAATTCAAAACAGTCAAATTTATTCTAAATATATTACTCGGTTTTATCCATCTTTATAGAATATTTCCTGTTGCTAATATTTGCATCTAAGTGAGTAATTGATTGAATATAATCTGATGATTATCATGCTGATATTTGCTAGTGATGGTAATCTATTTCCTACTCAAAACAGGTGAAGTAAAACAAATGTCTCACAAAACCAGGAATTACTAAGCAACATAGTTTTACTTTCAAAATTAGGTAGTAACTTAAATTAAAACTACATAAACTATGTAATCATAGTAAGGATGCATTGACGGCATTTCCAATCGATTAGAAGATTGAAATCTACGAATGGTAAATTTCAAAAGCTTTTTTGCAATGTAAATGTTATTTAACTAACTAACCTATGTAAACTTTAATACTAAGTACATATTTTTAAAAAATGTACCTCGTTTTAAATTAAGCGAATGTAACTATTCGTACTATTAGGTAGTTTACGAGGTAAAATTCCAGGCAGCAAACTATGTCAAGTTAAGTTGGGATGTCCGTAAACTTAAGAACGAGTTAAACGGATGTCCGTAAACTAAGTGTTTTGAACTAGGTAAACTAGGTAATTTTATCTACAATTACCAATATTATTTTATACAATTATTTTAAAAGATTTTTCTTGCCCTTTTCAACTAGAAGTCAACATAATTAAAAGACCCTGATTCTCCGCGCTTATTTAAGACTCAATAGTAGAGGTAACAGAATGTACGTAGATTAATATCTGAATTTTAAAAAAATTATATTTCTCATTTCCTGCCTACTTTAACTAGTATATTTGCCACCTCCGTCGATTCGAAAATATATTTGGAAGAACAGCCCAGTTTTGTAACTGGATGCAGACTATAAAATCTAGAACAGCAACCATCTAGCTATCCTTATAGAGTAACAATAAATATCATTGACTCGATTATTATTTTTCTTTAATCTAGCATACTTATTGTACGCGACTGCTGCACCACAGACTACCCTGGAAGAACAAATATTTCACTGGAATTTCGGAACAACTTCTTATATCTTATTAAGATTATCAGAATGTCTCAATCCTATTTTCTACAATGTTGCATCAAGGTAGAGGTTTATTCTTTTTTGAATTACAATTGAATGAAAGTATGATCGGTGCGATCAGTCTCGATTTGTGCGATTGACAACATGACGGTGCGATCCATCAGCGATTCAAATTCAACAGAATATGTTTGAATTTAATTTTTGTACGGAGAATATGTTACCATTGCTCAAAGCAGATACTACCCTTTATCATGGCGATTCAGTTCTGTTTGGCATGGTTTTTGTTTAGAGTGCAGTTCCTGGTACTAGATTTTATAATATCTCTCTGCAATTTGAGTGGTCATTAGTCAGCTCATTTGAGCACTACTTCCGGCTTTGCTTAAAACGAAATTCATTAAAAAAGGAATCACAGAAATACGTAATCTAATCACCCAAATGACATGTATTCGAATCGATGCGAATATTGAATTTCAAATATGTAAACATGTTTAAAATAAGTTCCTCGCGTGGCAGTACGTGGATTAGGTGAGTACGGTGAAAGTATGAACGCACAAGATAAATAACCATAAAATATCTAAAATATTCCTTGAACCACGTATATAACTCAGATTGTGGTTGTCATATGTTGTGTAAAGTAAAAAGAGCGATAAATGCTCTTGTTCATTATTGAAAATATGTTTTCAATTCAGCAAAATGAGAAAAGAAACAATTCAATTTTTGAAATCCTGCTGGAAATGCTGTCCTGCAAGCGCAACAAACGACGTCATCAGCAACTCATCAACTTCAGCTACATACCAGAAAAAAACTCAAGATATTGATTTATAAAACAAAGATGAAAGTTTTCGAAACCTAAAGTTCAACATGGTGATTGCGAGGTCATTGTCAAATCACGATGAACATTCTTCCTGAACTTTGTATGAACGAAATTATTAGTAGTATCAATATTTCATTAGATTCTTATATTTTGAGGATACTGAAATAGGCCCGCGAAAGGCACGAACAAGATTTATACGCTTATTTTCGTAATTTCGTCATATCCCTTTTCACCCAACCCTAAAAACATCGCGTTCAGGGAGATAGCGTAGTGGTTAAACATGTTGGCATCGCAGGTTCGAGTACAGGGGAGTCTGGCTTATTAATCCACTGCCTCTTTTCAACCCAGAGTGTTATAACTTGGGTATGCTGAGCCGAACAGGAAAAGATCATAGCTTTCCAGCAATTCCAACCCTTTCCTACTATAAGTGGCCTCTGGCACAGGGCCTTGATCAGGGTAATCCGCTCCAAGAGGTCTCTATGAAAAAAAACATGACAATCGATAACGATCGATCAAGCACCCAAAAGAGTGTTGTATGACACTGTTTTCTAATTAAGAAATCATATCATCTTACTCTGCATTATGAGAAAATCATTTTCCTTTTTTAATTATACACCATGCGAAGTACCGTGCTGTAATATTTTCCAAGTTTATTGTTTTTAGTATTAAATATACTCTATAATATATTTCTTATAACCAAAATTGACGTTAAGTATTATTATCCTGTAAGACTCACTATGCAAAAAGCATTAAATTGTGAATGTGAATAACTTTTAGTAAGGCTCAAGACAGACAAAGATACCCATTGAGAAAACATATTCGAGTTCGGGCCGGTAGCGCGATCCATCTGTGACTCATACTTCACTGAATATAATTTTTATTGCCCAAACATACTGTGTCTTTTAACATTTTGACCCATTTTTAAATTCGGAGTTTCTACAAATTTCGAAATATCGTTTAAATGAAACCCTATTATGCAATTTTATACATTTCGTACTTTATATATTAAACAATAATATCCACAGTCAGAAATATAATTTTTCCAAGTATGTGCCACAGATGGACCGAGCCGAGGCGGCGCGATCCATAAGTGGCTCATACTTACAAAATATATACTATATACTTACAAAATATACCAAGGCTCAAAATGTTCCAACCCAGTCTTATAAATCATATCAGCACAATTATATGAAACTAGTCATAAACCGTCAGGTGTGATTCAGTTTCGTTGTGATTCGTGGGATGGTTTTTTCTTGAAGACTAACTTAGTGCATTTACCTTGCAAGTAATTTAAAGACCTATTATATTGTAATAAAACATTTTTATAAATTGTATTCTGGTCGTCTTTTTCATGTTTCCATTTTTGAATCCAAATATTCCATATATTAATTTCTATATTGAACACAAGTCACAACTAGTCCGATCGCTCCTCGTGGTCGCAATCCATATGTTGCTCTTGTACAACAAAGTTTAGAAATGTCGAGCTAGTCGAAGTATTATTTAAAACATTAGTTCTGTCACTTTTATTTCAGAAGGAAGTGGATGAGATTGGCGGGCAAATTATTTACAATTGCCTGACCGTCAACTTAAACGGGCTATCCATAAATCATTGAGCACGGATCTGCTCATCCAAAAAAAGTGTTCTGATGAGCATGAGTCACTGATGGACCGCGCCTCGTCAGTACGATCCATCACAGCCACATACTCAATCTAACAAAATGTGTCATTGGATAAGTAGTGACTGTGTATTTATTTTCTTTTACAGCTACTTGCAAAGTGTCTGATGAAAGGCACGCTCTATGGTTAAACAAAAAACATCATCTAATTTTAGAAAATATGAACGCGCTTTAACATACGGGGCACCATGAATAATATGCATGACATTTATCTTCATTAAGTACATTAATTCAAATTGCATCTTTCTGACCTTTCCTCCACATCTGGTGAAAATTATGATTGTGGATAAGACTTTGTGACCAGAACTAATACAACTAAAATTGGTAAAATAAAACTTCTATGGTTTATAACCTCTATAACCTTCTATAACCTCTGAATTTTAATAAATGAAAAAAAATATTTCATGTAAGTTTTATATATGGGAATAAGATACAATGAATGTAAAACCAATATGCTTCACTTTTTATTGAAATTCGATACGAATTCCAAAAGAGAGCCAGAAAACATATCAAAATAGAATCTACTATAACGACCACCTATGTCACAAAGACAAACTAACTTAAAATGTGATATAAGCAAATTAATCCAGAAATAATTTCTCTGTGTGGTGGTAAAACCATGTACGCCTTATTCATTTTTTATTTGGTTTTTTGGAAATATGGGAAACATTAGTGCTATTAGAAAATATTATATTTTTACGCAATATGCAATTTAATTGACAAGACTAAGCCTGTATTTCTGAAATTACCTCAAATTACGACTTCGGCGCCCATAGAGCGTAAAAAAATCAATGAACATCTTTATTCTGCACTGTGGAGATTCGGGTATTTTTTGGTCATGATGTGCCATATTCAAAGTCAACAAAATTAATGGTATTGTGTATTTTGGCAAGTATGAGTCGCTGATGGATTGCACTGACGAGGCACGATAAAAAAAAGAATTCCGAATGACAAAACTAAAATCTAACCCTGAAGTACAATAACAGAGTATAAAGACAATGGAAGTGAATCATGGAAAGTGATTTTCTTTTTTATTCAAAAACATAGAAAGGAGATAAATATATATATATATATATATATATATTGATGGTGCGAAATCAAGTGCAATAGTGAAACAAAATGATGCTCGTTAAACAATTAAATATGCAGTGAAAAGAAAACGTGTTTTAGGCCATAAAATGATTCGATTTATTTATTTTTGTTTTTACCCCGTACAACTAGATTATGGAACATACTATCACCATGGTGTATCTAGGTACAAGTTTATTTAAACTGTTGCAATTGCAAATCGCGTAATGTTTAACACGCTGACATAACAGATTAAAGATCTCATGTTCCAGCCCCGTTAAGTCTAAGTTTATCATTCAACTACGGGCGTAATAACCTGGTTCGTCTCGGACAAACTGAGAAACTCGTGATGATTTTTTACAACCTTAACCGTTCGCCTTCCAGTTACGATTAGCAAAGAGACTATTCCAGGGTGATACGCCAAGTGCGTAATCATGTAAAAAATACTTATTCACTGATCCAAACACGTGTTAAGTGAGTGAACTACACAAAATGTCAAACAGGACATAGGGATTTGATAGCTTTGACCCTTGAGATGTGTTTTCCAAATGTGAATCAAGGTTGAAATTTGACAAAATTAAATTCCCGGATGCAACTTAATCAAGAACCACAGTTTATCTACACCCGCAAATTGATGATCCTGTTGATCTAGTTCCGGTGAAAGTTCTATCGCTGTTTGATGTTCGAGATGATGCTCGTGATGGAATGGCCGGAAAAAATGTGCTGCGCCGCGGCGATCCGTGACGTAAGTTTCGCCTGGACGATAGTTTCCAACTGGCCCGACTGTACGTTGTACATTAAAAGGTGTATTTTTCCTATTGTTTTTGTTTTTTTGTTTATTATTCTATACTTTGAGCCACATATTTGCCAATATTCGTGATTTGATCTTGAATAAATATCATAGAAACTAGAGGTAGGGTTTTTCCTCTGAAATATGCCTAACTTTAAAACTTTGGTATTCGTCTAATTTTCGTGTTGAAAGTTGATTATCTCGCACAAATTTTTCTTGCTCCTGATGCGTTCTTAGACAATATTACATTTTGTTAAATCTACTCTTACTATGCAGTGTACATTGCAGTTTACGTAGTGCATTATTTTCCTTCAAATTTACTTTCGGAAAGGTTCGCAATCCTGATTTCATTGTCACAATTTTGTTACTTTTTGTGCTAGTGATGCTATTTTTTCTTTCGAGAGAAATTGGAATGAATCCCTATACTGCTATATTTACTATATTGCAAATAAGTCTTCCGAATCAAAAATTCTATTTTAAGCAAGAATCACAAATGGACCACGTCTTGTCGGAGCGGACTTTTCCTTGATAGATAATTCTCGATTGGTAACGTCTTTGTTTGTGTTGTGCTTTTAGGGCATCAGATTTCAGATTATAAACCAAAGTGGCCTACGCGACATTTTTCTACTTTCCTATGGCCGCAGTTACTATATTGTCTCCAGCTATAGCAATCATTATTCTGAACAAACGAAAAGAAAGAGAGGGGAGAAAAAATGCAGAACGTAGGTCAAAATGTTCTAATTTTAGACAAAAAGGGTGTTGAATAAGTTCTGGGTTAATATTATTTGAAAAAATCAAATTCTAAGGAAAGTAACCGGTTTCAAAATTTAGCCAAAGATTTACTCTAGATGAGAATTGAACTCACAACCTCTACATGGCTCGTATCTGCCATTTAAGCATTGCGCACTAAACGAAAAGTGAAAAATGACGAAAAACTCTTTCGAACATTATGATTGATTTGAGAATATTCGTTGCGAGTTCGATCCTTACTAGTAGTAGTTTTAATTCTTCTTAAAATTGCTCAAAAATATGGCGCTTTGGAGTACCAAAAATAGACAAATCATCATTTTTTTCAATTTATTTTCCCAATTTCACTCGAGTACATGTAAATATGATGGCTAGTGTGAGATCCAATTTTATACCATCATTCATTTTCTTATTTTCTGCTTAATAAGAAATCTCCTTTGAACAACAAACTTTGATTTTAGCACACAGCGGCGAAAAAACGATGAGCGAATACGAGAAAAAAAAATCGACACAAAGAAAATAGTGCGATCATACAACTTGGAGTGATTGTTGGAGGTTTCATGTTGGGTTACATACCTAGATCAGGTAAGTGTTTATGATGGTTATTATCTTTTAGTTTATCGCCTACAACGACTACTTTCACTACTACTTGTTTCACCTTTTTCATTTTCGTCAATCTTTCTTCTGTCTTATTTTTTCCTTATTATCGCCGTATCTCACTACTTTCTTTTTTTCTTACTTATTTTCTACTGCTGAATAATTTTTATATTTTTAATGCAGCATACTTCGTATACTCCATGGCAGTACCACAAACTACTCTACAAGAGGAAATAGTTCATTGGAATTTTGGAGTAGTATCATACATTCTACTCAGCCTATCCGAATGTTTGAATCCAATATTTTACAACGTAGCATCAAGGTAAAAATATATATGAAATAAATAAAAACGTTTTAATAAATCAAATAACGAATGCGCTCGAATAGTGCACCAATTATTTTATATGAACCATATTAAATAATAGTCCCTTGTAAACGAGGGCCTGAGAATCGTCCTAACATATCCCCTGCGAATCGCAAATAGCGACTAAAAAGAAGCAAAGAATAGGTAGATCATTTTACCACCGCCCAGGATAGATACCAAACAATACGCTTTATTCCTATATTACAGTCCTCTGCGAAATGTTTCCACTTAGAGTGCATTTGTTGGTTGTACATTATGAAATAGTACAAAGCTCTTTGAGTGGCCTTTAATAAGTTCACTGTTTTCCGCCTTCCGTAGAGCAAAATTCCAAAAAAAAAAATAATAGAAGTCCGTTCTAGTGCTGGGCGATTCAATGATTTGAATCGATTCGAAACACAATATAATCGAATCAATCGTGAATCGTTCATAGGAACAACTAATTACAAAATGGACTATAGTTTTCATTTTTTAACGACAAAATGCGATCATTTTTGGTGAGATTTGACTCTGACCTGCCTATCCCCAACCCACCTCCCTCTAACCTGATCTGACTATACCCAGTCCACTGCACTCTACTTGACTATCATCAAACCACCTTCTCTACCCTACCTACCTATCCACAAACAACCTCCCTCTACCTGATCTGCCTATCCCTAACCCACCTCCCTCTACCTGATCTGCCTGTCCCCAATCCACCTCTCTCTACCTGATCTGCCTATCCCCAACCCACCTCCCTCTACCTGATCTGCCTGTCCCCAGCCAACCCACCTACCTCTTCCTAGCCTGCCTATCCCCAACACAACAACCTCTTCCCATCACCTTCAGCCTGACCTGCTTATCCCCAACCTTCCCGCTGGTGACCAACCTACCCCAACCAACCGCACTCTACCTGACCCGCCAATCGCCAACTCATTTGCACCTCCTATTCCCAGTGCCAGAGCACCCTACCTGATATGACCACAAAAACCCAACTACCACCACTTCACATCGCCCGTGAATTTCGTCCACGTATAGACGGCCTTTATGCTAAGTGAACTTTTAGACTTGTTCAGCATAAAGCCGTTTTTTCACTCTTTCTTTATCTCACTCTTGTTTTGTGGTATATAATAAAGAAACAGTCACAATTTTTGTTCAGCTGTACTAAAAAATTAATTGACGTTTCAGGGAATATATATTTAGTAAACAGAATACATTACCACAAACGCACGGGGTTTCCGGACATCGAGCTATGAAAGAGAAAGTGTCATCTAGGATTTCAATTCTCAGCGTCGACGACCCCTCTTTGGCGTAACCACACAATGTACATTTTCGTGAATTACCGTTTACGGGAACACTCAATCCTATAACTGAAATTCTCACCGTAAAATACCTGGATAACTGATTAAGCGTCACAGAGAGATGGTGCTTCGCTAAAATGATTTGACGTTAAGATTTTAGAGATTTTTGGAGAAATAACGTTGCCACGACTTCTCTATTATTATTGCGAAAAATTCAGTTCCCGTCATTCAATAAAACCACACACCCGCGCCCTCAGCCCATCTGTGCCTCATACTTATCACGACATCGACCCAAAGATTCAAAAGAGGCGGATTCAAATGAAAACGATTCAATTAAGCTGAATTGCGCATGGTAGGGTTATTTGTCACGCAGATAGGGCTGGGCAATTCGATTCGGCGATTCGAAGCACAATTTATCCAAATCAATCATCAATCGTTCATAAGAACAAAAACTTGCTGAAAAACTAGAATTTTCATTTTTAACGACAAAATTTGACCAAAATCGATGGCATGCTGGCCTTAAAATATGAAAATTTTTGCTCTTAGACACTGTAATGTGAATTGAACAGACACAACAAACTATCAATATTTTCATAGCCAAGATGGAGAGACAAATTGTTGTACTAAAAAATGGGATAATTGTTATTTACACGGAATTAGTGATTCGATCCGATTCGAAAAATTTATTCGAATCAGATTCGAATTTCAATTAATTCGGTTTTTTCCCCAGCCCTATTCCGTTCGTTTTTTTTCAGTTGGACATCGCTTGTCCACTGACTGATTATCTATGTGCGGTCAGTCATTGTTATTATTCAACTATAATCAAAAAAAACACCAACACCAGATTGAGTCATGGTCGTGAAATAACCCAAAACGTTATAAATCTTTCTATTCTTATTACTCCTTTTTTATTCAGCAAAATGAGGAAAGAAACATTAATACTACTCAGATCTGTATTCATGAAATGTTGCCCAGCACGATGCGCCGAATCGATTGGAAACGACCTCCCTGCAGACACAACTGTATCATGCACGTCGAGAGCTTAGACCTTGCATATATGAAAATATTTATTTGTCACTATATAAAATATTTAACCTAAAAATGAAAATTTTAGTATGAACAATGATGTTAAACTATTTTTAATACATTTTATTTGGTTGAACTTCACTCTAAACATGGTTAGAAGTAGCATCTCAAAGAAACCGAATATTGGTCACCTATAGGGCTGAGTTCTATAAAGTGTCGTAACATGAGACTTATTACGAGTGGAAAAACATTCCATACAGAACTTGACTGCTAAATTAACGTGTAGAGAGTGGTATCCGCTAGTACAGTAGCCTTTATTCATTTTTTTCATTTAGTTTATTTGGTTTGTTTAAAATAATCTAAAGTTGCAACATAAACTTTTACTGTACATATAAAAACACGATTCTGCAAAGTTATTTGTAATCATTTTTTTTCATCTATTTTTGGATTTGTTTGTTTTAGATACACAGTAGTAGGGCTTGCCAATTTAATTCGGTATTTCGAATCGATCCAAAGTACAAATTATGGGAATTAATCCTGAATTGTTTATATAAACAAACAATTTTGTTGTTAAATAATGGTTTTTCTCCTACTAGACAGGGAGTGTGAACTGAAAATACATTGCAATTAAGCTGTCTTCAATAATTCATGTCAATAAATTCCGAATTAGATTCGAATTCTGAATGACTCGGTTTTGCCAGCATATTTTATTTAAAACAAATGATATCAAAAGTAATAAATAAATAAATTTGACTTAAAATAGGAAATATTTTGATTGCATTTTTTGGTATTGAAAAGGGAAAATTATAATTTATTTACAAATTATATTTTTTGGTTGTTTCAGGAAGCTAATAATATGGCTGAACCATATGACGTACCACGATCTTTCTCTCGTACATACGAGTTCTAAGTCGTCAAGGCGACTTATCGGCGCAATTCATAATTCGCGATAACCTCCATTTCCTTTGATTTTGTAATTTTTATATAGTTACTCATTCTCAGAGAATCAACGTAAGATGACTATGAGACTGATAAGGCTGTACAATAGCTTTGGCGATTCTAGGTAAAAGTACCTAGTTTACCTATAGTATACTCAGTTTACCGAGTTTATTTTTAAAGTACTTTTACAGAGTTTTCTGTTTGATATTTTGCCTAATAAATTTGCTAGGTAAAATAGGTAAATTCATCAGTTTTACAACTAGGTACCTGGTTGAAAAACTAGGTATCTAGTATATAATACTAGGTATACCATATTTTCGTTATGAAAAAACTTTTAAAATAGATTATTTAAAGATTTTAACCTTTAAATAAATTAAAAATGCCTCGAATACAGCCGAACGACTCTCATCTAGTTTACTTGGTTTTTAATGTTGGTACTAAGTAGTTTTGAAAGTGAAACTAGTTTACCTAGTAATACTTTACCTGGTTTTGTAGTAATTCGTTTATTGAATCTAGTTTAGAAAACAACTAGGTTGCCAATACTACTCTACAAGGGGCCACTTATAGGCGAAGAAGGCTTTGTGTTGTTGGGAAGATATCAACTCTCCAGTTAAGCAGGCCGAGCCTATCACAAGTTATCAACAAAGCGCAATTGTTGAGACTCGAACCTGAGATCTAAACCTGATAACCACTAGATAAGCATCAACATTTTGTAATTTTTTATTGAAATACTCTCATTAAGGCCGGAAGCGGTGTTAAAAGGGACTAACTGCCACTTTACCATTGAGGATATCCTATTCCGAATCTCCCAAATATTCGACGCACAATTTTTCGAATCTCTTAGTACACTGCACTTTATGAGTGATTTAACATATATTTTAGAAAAAACCTTTTATAGATGGAAGGTATAGAAAAGAATTTTATTTCCTGACAATCAATGTGTTTTGTCATCTGACTAAATTTAATCTGACGCAATTATTATGAAATAACGGAGAATATTCCCGAAGTTGACAAGGCTGATAATTTGCTTAAACTAGACTTCGATGACGAAATTGTTGTAAAAGTGAAACCTTCTACTAGAAGCGCCAAATATTTGATTCTATAGGTATTGTACAACCTTTCATACTGCCAATGAAGTTGCTGCTTCAACGATTATGCAACCCGGATACTCGACTGGGATGAAGCACTAGATTCAGCCAACAAAGATCCATGGCAAAGCTGAATGGAGAAATTGCATAATCTTGAGTAACTTTCAATTTTTTCAAAGTTTCATACCTGCAGAATTTCAACTAAAGGTTGGTACAACTGTACTGCTTTTCTGATGCCAGTCGGAATGCATATTGGTATGTTGCCTTTCTGCGTTTTGAAGATCAAGTTGAGAATATTCACAGCTCATTCATGATAGATATTTCTCGTGTAGCATCAAAGAAACAAGTCACAATACCTCGTCTTGAGAAGCGACCAAGCTTGTTCATACCTTAAAACAAGAATTAGAATATGACGTCCACGAAACATTTTACTGGGCGGATTCTATGTCTGTTCTAAAATATATTCACAACGAAAAGAGAAGATTCAAACGTTCGTTGCCAATCGAATTCAACCAATTCTTTATTTATCAAATGCAAATCAGTCGAATCATGTACCATCTACACTGAATCCAGCTGATATCGCATCTAGAGGTTTAATGCCAGACAAAACCAAGAAAGCATATTCTTGGTTAAATGGGCCCGAGTATCATCATCGGGATGAAACAAAATGGCCGCAACTGGTAAAAGTTGCACCTGCAGATATCATCGTTCCCGAAATGAAGCTGGACACAGTTACTTGTGCTTTTATATCTCAAGGCGAGACGACGTCAAACACCTTTAAACTATTTTTCGAGTTTCGTAAAGATCAAACGACCGGGTGTCTCGAAAACTTTACGGGATGGACGGGATGTACTGGATGTACTGGATGTACGGGATGTACGGGATGTACGGGATGTACGGGATGTACGGGATGTACGAGATGTACTGGATGTACGGGATGTACGGCATGTACGGGATGTACGGGATGTACTGGATGTACGGGATGTACGGGATGTACGGGATGTACGGGATGTACTGGATGTACGGTATGTACGGGATGTACGGGATGTACGGGATGTACTGGATGTACGGGATGTACTGGATGTACGGGATGTACGGGATGCGCGGGATGTACGGGATGTACGGGATGTACGGGATGTACGGGATGTACTGGATGTACGGTATGTACGGGATGTACTGGATGTACGGGATGTACGGGATGTACTGGATGTACGGGATGCACGGGATGTA
Source organism: Styela plicata (assembly GCA_963675895.2). Classification (NCBI taxonomy): domain Eukaryota; kingdom Metazoa; phylum Chordata; class Ascidiacea; order Stolidobranchia; family Styelidae; genus Styela; species Styela plicata. The sequence goes on from OZ023152.1 coordinate 7,969,536, forward strand.
CTGGATGTACTGTATGTACGGGATGTACGGGATGTACGGGATGTACGGGAGGTACGGGATGTACGGGATGTACTGGATGTACGGGATGTACGGGATGTACGGGATGTACGGGATGTACGGAATGTACGGGATGTACGGGATGTACGGGATGTACGGGATGTACTGGATGTACGGTATGTACGGGATGTACGGGATGTACGGGATGTACTGGATGTACTGGATGTACGGGATGTACTGGATGTACTGGATGTACGGGATGTACTGGATGTACGGGATCTACTGGATAAAATTTTGCGCAAATTACCTTTTGAAGCATAGACAATTGAAATATTAGTGGAAAAGTTTGGAATATTTATTCCTAACACTGTAACGAAACTTCAGTAAAATCGCTGTTCTTTGATAGTAATGCCAAGCGATAATATTAAAATCCACATTCCATAAATTGGCATCCACAAGGCAACTACAATTTCAAAATACAAAAATTATGAAAATTAACGTTAACTTACTGCGTTTTTATCAAAGTGTGGTTAATTAAATGTGGTGGTCGAGAATTCCACTCAATGTTTTGCAACCAGTTGAACTGCAGTCTTGTTATATAAAACCAAGACAATTTTATCCCACAGCGTATTGCACACACATTCAATTACACCCAATAGTATTGCCCTTAATAGGATTGCACCCAGAAGGATAGCACTCGGTAGAATTGAACCCTTTCCAATGATTGTAGTAGATGTACGGGATGTACGAGATGTACTGGATGTACGGGATGTACTGGATGTACGGGATGTAAGATTCGAATATTTATTACTAACTATTACTATTGACAGTAATGCCAATCGATAAAATTAAAACCTACAGTACATAATTTGGAATTCACAAGGCAACTACAATTTTGAAATATGAAAATTATGCAAATCAATGTTAACTTACTGCGTTTTTATCACAGTGTGGTTAATTAAATGTGGTGGTCGTGAATTGCACTGAATGGTTTGCAACCAGTTTAACTGCAGTCATGTTATATAAAACCCAAGGCAATTTCGCCCAGAGCGTATTGCACACACATTCATTTACACCCAATAGTATTGCCCTTAATAGGATTGCACCCAGAAGGATTGCACTCGGTAGAATTGTACCCTTCCCTATGATTGTATTAGATGTACGGGATGCACGACATGTACGGCATGCACGTGGTGTACGGAATGCATTATTTGTACGGCAAGTAGATTGGATGTACGACATGCACGACTTGTACGGGATGCACGGAATGTACGGCATGCACGGGACGTAAGGCATGAACGGCATGTGCCGAATGCACGGAATGTACTGGATGAACGGCATGCACGGAATGCATTCAATTTTCGGAATGCACGTGATGTACGGCATACACGGGATGTACGGCATGTACGACATGTACCGGATGCACGGAATGTGCTGCATGCACGACATGTACGCCATGCACGTGGTGTACAGAATGCATTGGAAGTACGGCAAGCAGATTGTATGTACGACATGCACGACTTGTACGGGATGCGCGGAATGTACGGCAGGCACGTGATATAGGTAATGTACGGCATGTAGGTAATTCACACAATGTTCCGCATGCACGCGATGTATGGTTCGCACTGGATATACGGCATGCACGGGATGTACGGCATGAACGACATGTGCCGATTGCACGTAATGTACTGGATGAACGGCATGCACGGAATGCACTCAATGTTTGGAATGCTCGTGGTGTACGGCATATACGAGATGTACGGCATGCACGACATGTACTGAATGTACGGCATACACGTGGTGCACGGAATACTCGGGATGTACGGCATGCACATTGGATGTACGGCATGCACGACATTTACGGCAGGCACGTGATATACGGATTGCACGTGATGCACGGAATGCACTGGATGTACGGCATGCGCTGGATGTACGATATACACGACATGTTCTGGATGCAAGGAATGCACACTCCGGGAATATGAAGTGCATTCCGTACATACTGAGTATCCCGTGCACACAGTGCATGTCGTACATACAGTGCATCCAGTACATGTCGTACATTAAGTACACCGCGTATACCCCATCTATATGTTATAATCATCCTATTCAACGCATTCCGTACATGCCGTAAATTCCGTACATCTCGCACATACCGAGAATTCCGTATATTCAGTGCATCCCAAAGTCACATGCACACCTTACATTCAATGCATTCCTTGCATCCAGAACACGTCGTGTATATCGTACATCCCGCGCATGCCGTACATCCAGTGCATTCCGTGCATCCCGTGCATGCCGTACATTCCGTATATCACGTGCCTGCCGTACATTTCGTGCATACCGTACAAGTCGTGCATGTCGTACATACAATCTGCTTGCCGTACATCCAATGCATTCCGTACACCACGTGCATGGCGTACATGTCGTGCATGCAGATCATTTCGGACATCCGGTACATGTCGTACATGCCGTACATCCCGGGTATGCCGTGCACCACGTGCCTGCCGTACATTTCGTACATCACGTGCATTAAGTATATCACGTGCCTGCCGTACATGTCGTGCATGCCGTACATCGCTTGTGCACGTCGTACATCCAGTGTATTCCGTGCACCACGTGTATGCCGTACATTCAGTACCTGCCGTGCATGCCGTACATCCCGTATATGCCGTACATCACGAGCATTCCAAACATTGAGTGCATTCCGTGCATGCCGTTCATCTAGTACATTCCGTGCAATCGGCACATGTCGTTCATGCCGTACATCCAGTGCATACCGTACATCGCGTGCATGCGGAACATTGAGTGCATTACCTACATGCCGTACATTCCCTATATCACGTGCCTGTCGTACATTCCGTGCATCCCGTACAAGTCGTGCATTTCGTACATACAATCTGCTTGCCGTAGATCCAATGCATTCCGTACACTACGTGCATGGCGTACATGTCGTGCATGCAGTACATTCCCTGCATCCGGTACATGTCGTACATGCCGTACATCCCGTGTATACCGTACATCACGTGCATTCCGAACATTGAGTGCATTCCGTGCAAGCCGTTAAACCAGTACATTCCGTGCATTCGGCACATGCTGTACATCCCGTGCATGCCGTACATTCCGTGTATCCCGTACAAGTCGTGCATGTCGTACAATACGCTGTGGGTGAAATTGCCTTGGGCATTATATAACATGACTGCAGTTAAACTGGTTGCAAACCATTCAGTGCAATTCTCGACCACCACATTTAATTAACCACACTGTGATAAAAACGCAGTAAGTTAACGTTAATTTTCATAATTTTTGTATTTTGAAATTGTAGTTGCCTTGTGGATGCCAATTTATGGAATGTGGATTTTAATATTATCGCTTGGCATTACTATCAAAGAACAGTGATTTTACTGCATTTTAGTTACAGTATTAGGAATAAATATTCCAAACTTTTCCACAGATATTTCAATTTTCTATGCTTCAAAAGGTAATTTGCGCAAAATTTTATCCAGTACATCCCGTACATCCAGTACATCCCGTACATCCAGTACATCCCGTACATCCCGTACATCCAGTACATCCCGTACATCCAGTACATCCCGTACATCCCGTACATCCAGTACATCCCGTACATCCCGTACATCCCGTACATCCCGTACATCCCGTACATCCCGTACATCCCGTACATCCCGTACATCCCGTACATCCAGTACATCCCGTACATCCCGTACAGTTTTCGAGACACCCAAACGACCTGTTGCGTGGCTGCTACTTTTTGTGAAATTCATTTCGTGTTAATACAGTCATAAAGTAGGAGATGTACACAGTCACATTGATAACGAAGTTATCGATAGGTGACTTCTATTTGTACTATGAAGCTAAAACATGATCCCAACTGTCCAGTATATGGAGTTGCTTATTTTTTGGTCTATTCTTTCAGACAGGAGCGAAATGCTAGTGACCTTTTCACGTTTGTTTATGGCGCACGATCTAAACATTATTACGCTTGGCGAAACAAGAGCTGTTAGTTGAATTATCGACTACTCTTGTTTCGGCGCAGACTTGATTTCCCTTCCACTAGGATATTACCACAGTCAGGCATGATCCGCGGGCTTGTTTTGCTCTTGACGGTTTGTCACGGTTCTGGGACGATCACGCTCGGCCCTTGGCTGATGCTTGGGCGGTTTGGATCTCACAGCAAAGCATTTTAAGAAAATAAATCATGATGCTGATGTTCTTATTGCGCCGTGTATGTGAAGTTCTGTCGTTGTTATGTCTTGACAGCAAGCATTTGAATATTTTGTGACATTTTAGTGACTGTTATTGTTACTAATCGTTTGAGTCCGCCAGTAGAATCAAAAAGGCGCTTTTCAGATTCTTGTTCAGTATCACACAAACTGGAACAACGAATGTGCTTTTTGTTTTTGTTTTATAAACTACTATAATAGCATTTTGGAATGTTTTTTTCTTCAAATAGAACCATATTTGGGAAGATTGTATATAAGTTTTTTAATCGATATGCCAATTTAATCTAACCTTCAATATATATCCACGAGCTAATACCAAAACACTTCCTCGAACTAATTAGCTCAACTAAAATGAGTGGGATGTGGTTTTCTTTTTGCCAATAATAACGTAATACGGTGATTCTGATGTGTTTATATTATATACTAAATGATTTTGAAAAATGTATACGATCGGCATAGTATGCGCTTAACTGATACATTAAGAAGTGTAGCCAGCTTCCTCAAATGATTCGATTTTGCCCAGCCCTGGGCAGCGCGATCCATCAGTGACTCAAGGTGAACAAAATATGTTTGACAACATCTTTCTCATTGGGTTTGGTTGCGAACGTTTGGGTTGTGAAAGCATACAGAAGGAAAACAATCGCACGACATCGCTGTTCAATCGAGATCATTTTTAAAATAAAATTTTCTCTAAGCAGGTAGGACTGAGTAATTCAATTTGGTGATCCGAATATATTATGAACAGAAATTATTCATATCAATCGTGAGTTGGACACAGGAACTTCAAAAGAAGGAATAAAATAGAATTCCCATTTCCACGACCAAATACAATGAAACGTATTTGATTTTGGTTGTCTTTTTTTTTCTCTCGGAGATGAAATGTGCATCTATAGCATTTTGATGGAAATAAACTCCCAGCAAACCCAGTGGCGGTGCCTAAAGATAACCAAATAACGGTCACTTAATAGTAATGAGCTACTAAACCCCAGCAACTGCGCTCTAAAGGAAAATCATCCCGAACGGAACTGAGTCTCCGTGGAAGAGTGCAGGGAGTGGTATCTGCACTGGACCAAAATAATCTACCACTTTTTTGTTTCCTTTTAGTCGTCTCTTACACCACGCAATAAATACGTTAGAAATATTCTGAAGCCCGCACATGTTCAATAGTTATGTTGCAGCTATATAAACCTATTTATTTTATATATAACTTATTTTAATATTGCCGGGGATATTGTAATAGTAAAAAGGGGCTTATCTTATTATATCGAATCAGCTATTAGTTCCTATTCGAAAAATTACGTGAAACATGTTCGAATTCCTAATAACTCGGTTTGCTTCGATAACACGACAACCAAGCCTAAAAGGAGCCAACAAACGGCCACTTATATTTCAAAAAGCTACCACAAAATTTAGTACGGGCAACTGTACTCTAAAAGCGGAAAACACACCTAACACCAACATAATAAAACCTCTAATAAAGTAGGTGGAATAGATCATGCCTTGGTGGAGATAAAAGCATCCTTTCTGACAATTCTTAAGCCCTCAGTTTGTCTATAGGGCTAATTTTGAAAAACGTTTGTTGATTTTTATAGAGCAATATTTAGCTTTTCTTATATTAGTGCAGTAAGTTATTTGATTATTCAAATAATATTACGTCATTGCAATTGTCTTTAAAATTCTATGACGTCACCAACCTGCGCACAATAGCCTTCCTTAAAATAAAAATACGTAAGTCTTTCCCTTCGAAAATTCATTCAAAGATGTCGAAAATGATATCAGATGTTTAACATAATGAACTCAACTACATCATATCGAGATTACAATAAACTTGGTACCAGGTTAGCTCAATCTGTAAAAGTGTCAATGTGTTCTAGTTTCGAGAGGGATGATTGTATACGAGAGATAGCAGGACAGTGGGCACCTCACCGACGCATGATAGTTCCCGTAACCGTACGAAGAATACAAACCTCGGTTTCTATATTTGAACCAAATTATGTATAACTTTGAATCAATCCCGACAACATATTTATTCTCTTTTGGTATTTTAGGAATTATCTCTAAACACGATTCTATTTTTGTCACAAATAGGTCTATATAATAAGTAATCTATCAGTTAGTACAAACGATAGGGTTAGAATGAGACAGAATAAACAGCTTACAACTTACAGACAGGTGTCAGAGATTGTATGGAAAGGACTTATGCATGTGATTGAGAGAGGGTGCAACAACATAAAATTAAGTCGGCAGCAGAATGTCTGGCAGGTATTTGGAAGCTGATTGCCAAATTTTCCAAAATAAACTCTTTGCATCAGTTTAAGCATATCATATGTTTAATCAAATATTCGATCAAGTTCAGGTGACATAAACAAAATATAAATGAGAAATATGAATACATACAACATTATTAGGTGTGTATTTAAATTATAAATACAAATTAATTCAATACCGTTTTGAATTTGATGACCGTCATCGATGGAAAGTATATTTCTTCTGATTAACTGATGGATGGCACTGTGGTATCGGTTTAGGTTTATAACGTGATTTGTTTTTACCTTCATACCTGCGTTTGTTGCTTCTATTATCCTTTCTCAAGCTAATTTTGAACTTTAAAAAACATTTTACTGGCTTTCGAATGCGCTGTATTTGATTAGCAAAGAAGATGCATGGTGAGGTTGGGTGTTTTATTAGAATCACTGGGTCAAAATAGAAATCTACAAATCTAAACACGCCACTCATATGGAAGTCGGTTTAAATTTATCAAGCTATATAACTTCCGGTTGAACTTTTGAACTCTAAAATGCTGTTCATTAGGTGTTTGGTGTGTGGTATTTGATTAAACAAAGGCATTATATAATGAGGAATGAGTTTACCACCATAATCGGCTCAAGCGGGAATTACATGTAAAATCACAACCACACATGGAATTTGGCTCAAGTTTGGAGAAATATGATGTTACAATATATGGGCGTACATATCGAAAATCCCACAACTTTTCCGTATTTTGAGCTGAATATGGTTAATAGCATCAATTTATGGTTATTTAGGAAAAAGAGCATTTGAGATATTTTGATGAAAAATTTGAACTTTAGTCAATATGTACATCAATCGCATTTACACAATTTTTTTTGTAAAAAAATTTTGGGTTTGAATCAGCAACTATGTAAGATTGTAAGAATAAATTCGAAAATTTACAAAAACGTTTTTTTTTTAGGTCTCCAATCGGAGATTGATTTGGTCAAACATGCGCCACAAATGGATCGCGTCTAACCGACGCGATCCATCAGTGGCGCATACTTGACCAAATTTTTCTGCTTGGATAGTTCAGAAAGCCAAACAAATGTTTGTCATTTAACGTCATCGCAGTCATTTTTGTATAAGTAGCAACTGTCCAATCACTAAACGTATACATGAAAGAAACATATTGTTGCAGAGCGATGATTCGAAATTTATGATATTGTTTATAATATTGATTTGTAATGCGTGGGTTACTGATGGATCGCGTCGATGGGAATTTTTTGATCGGGCAACAATAACAAGGAGTGTTAAAGATTGAGACCTAGTTTTTCAGAATAGAAAATACACTAATGTAGCAAGGAAATAGGACTAGGATCGAAGCACAGAATATTTAAAATAGTCGGGACATTGCAATATAGAAACATTTTGATATATACCCTGTCAGAGAAATCAATTTCCTCAACCATGTTTTTCATAGGCACTTCTTGGAGTGAATCGATCACGCTGACCAAGGTCCTGTACTAGAGGCAACTTAAAGACGGACACGGTTACAATTGTTGAAATGCTATGATTTTCCTGTTCGGCTTAGCCCACCCAAGTTGTTACACCCTGTTTGTGTTGAGTGGCGGGCATGGATTAACGACTCGAGTCCGGGTTATTCAACCTGCTGTGCAAACGTCTTAACCACTAGGCCATCGAGCCCGCGAAGGTATGAGTTAGAGACGAATCACACAGCCAAGTATCACAAAATATATTTCCCGATTGAGCGAATAAAAATCGCAAAACCTTTAAAAAGTTCAGCCTGGTGGTATTGTCTTTAGTCAGGTGAATTTGCAGATTTTAAATAAACTGTAAATTTTTTAACTGTATTTTCGTAAATCCATAATAATATATCTGTGGGTGGTTTGGATTTTTAATACTTGGACCGGGATATCATAGTATGCACAGCCTTTTCGAATTTCAATTGCTAAATACTGGATAAACCGGAAAAAATGTCGGAAATAACAACTGCAAATTACAATGGAACCTCAAAGTAAGTATTTGGAAAATGAAGACTACTACTCTTCCTTTCTCTCACACCACTTTCTCCCACATCTTCTCACGTTTCCTCTTTTCAATTTCTCTTCTCAATATTTTTAGCTCATCAATATTTCATTTAAGAATTGTATTTTGTCAAGCATGAGCAACAGATGGAGCGCACCTGCGCGGTGCGATCCATCAGTTCCCCATACTTGATAAAACACGCATGTGCAAAAGTAACATGACTGGGAATATCTAATATTGATGCAAAACAATTTTTTTTTCAATTTCAGAGAATCAATCCACCCATTCAGTCAAAGTGGATCTATTGCTTTTGCTGTTTTCATCTTTCCAATGGCAGTCTTCGGAATATTTGCAAACCTCGTAACAATAATTGTAATAACAAAGTCAAAGAAACTTTCAAGGTACAACTTTTTTCATCTTCAAATATGAAATTACTCTAACTGTTACTCGTTATATTAAGATCGTACCGGTGTCGAATAGTATCGGGTATTTCAGAATTACCGGAAGATAGATATGAGAATGGCATGAATGTCTTGTTTGCTGTTCGTTTAACAATATTTGGCATATATATATATATATATATATGAATTTGTCACCAATCCATCAATTTAGACAGCATCAGTAGAGTGTGGGCAATATGAGTATTGGTATCGAATCGTTTGAAGTATCGTCATCAAAAGAAAAAAAAGCTATTGAGGCATCTCTATATTATTTACCATTTTGGCATCCTGGTGAATTAGTGACAAACACAGACGGGAGATAGGCAGTATATAATAGAAGGTGTTACTTCCGTAGTAAGTCATTGCTTAGCACATTCTAACAAATACCAAGGCAAAGCAGTGCCAACAGTGCTGTTAACCCGATGACGGCACAATTCGTTCATCGCAACTCCAGCTTTATATTATGATTACATTAGCACGAAAAAATTTAACTTAGAACGTAACTAATAAACTACTCTGCGAATGGGGTTGATTTCTTCTTTTCATTTAAGACTCGATGGTGTTCAGTAAAAAAATATTCATTAAAAACACATTTTACAAAGTATGGGCCACTGAGGAACCAAGTCTTTCAAGCCCGATTCATCTGTAGCTCACGCATTCAAAATTAAATTTTTGGTCAAGTATGCGATATATCTGTGATTCTCCTAATAGTACAATTTTTTCAAAGAAAAATAAATAATTAAATATTGACTTTGACCCTTTTCTACTTGTACAGTTCTGTCTTCAATCTTATGATTGTCAGTCTCTGTGTATCAGATTTATTTTCTGCGATCATAAGTCCGTTGTCTCTTCATCGTATGGCATGGGGATATGATGACTGGATAATGCCAGAATTTACTTGCAAGGTACTCCGAGTTCTTCTCAAAAAGTGATTAATGATTGTAAAAAAACTCATAGGTTTTTGAACCTGAAACTCTATATTCAAGTTAAGGTCTCTTAAATTCTCCTAGCAGTGGATGATTATTTCATCATGGCCCGCGTTAAATACCTCTCATTGCGCTTTATTTTAGGGGTTCAGATCTGAGTGGAATGTTTTCTACTTTCAGTGCAGTTGGTGGCAAAATATTTTGTAGTATATCTTTTTCATATAACTCGGCGTTGGTAACTTTTTTCGACTTCGACGAATAAAATTAACTGTATGTACACTGGGTAAATGAACCACGGGCTTCTAATATTCTATTATTCAGGCCCAAAGAAATTTAATTGAGCGAGTGAGTGGAAGGTGGAAATTTGAGAAAACAAAACAATATTTGAAACAGTTATTCTTCGATAAATTAATACAAAAAATATCATAATTAAATAAGTTTTAGGGTCCTGCAAATGTTTTAAAAAATAATAATAATTAGTACATAAAGCACAATTATTTTTGAAATTTTTGTTATTATATTAGATATTCTGGAGTATCGATAATTGGACTTCATTTGTAACATCTTTACATATACTTTTGTTTGCTGGAATAAGAATGGCATCAATTAAATCACCAACTATTTACCAGAAAATGGGAGTTAAACATGTGAAGGTAATTTTAATTTACATCAAAAATTTCATTTTGTCAAGCATGAGTCACTGATGGATCGCGCCTCGTCGGCGCCTCTTGACAACTTTTCTTTCTGATAGGCAGTATTTTGGCATTTATAAGTGTGGAAAATGAGATATCTGAAAAATATAAAATTTTAATGTTCAATTTACGCTGTAACAAAAATTGATACACAAATAGGGAAATATTTTGAAATTGTGATATTTTCAAACTAGATTCGCCGTTTTAAGGCTTAAAACAATTTATTTGAGCGGCCTCTGTTTAATTCGAAGATAGGGTAGACTGCGCATTGTGTGATTACTAATTTTACATAGTTTTTTATGGACGCTCTTTGGAGTGGATCACCCTGACCATGGCCTTGTAACAGCGGTCACTTATAGGTGGACAACAGGGTTAGAATTGTTGTGAAGATGTCACCTTTCTAGTTCGGCTTAGCCTACCCAAGTAATACCAACCTTGCGATGAGAGATGGTGGGTATGGATTATCGGATTTGCCGAAACTCGAACCCGAGATCTTCAACCTGCGGTTCCAACATGAAAACCACTAGACCATATTAAGTGTTTTTGCAATGCTAATCATTGTTTAAGCAACGAATAAAATGCTGGACTGGCGGAGGTGTTTATTTAATTATGTTAAAAGAAGATGATTAGTTACTAGAGTAATTTCAAATCTATTTTATTTGTCAGGGATTTTCGAGTGTTGACAAAATGCGTAACCTTTCTTTATGTTTTCCATTTCTAGATAATGGTCTCAATAATATGGATCGTTACATTTGGATGTGGATTTATACCGATGTGGCTGTGGTTTGGAGTCAAAGCAAAAGATCGACCTGCCAACGGACACGGCTCAAATTGGCCTGATTGTACTTTATATTACGTCAAGTTTGTATTTTATTATTTTACTTTTAAAATTTAGTATTCGTAAAAGTCAAGTAATAACTCAGTGCACATTGTAACAAAAAAACTAGTTAAATTACAGCTTAAAACTTTGCAAATATACAATTACCTCAAATAAACAGTAAATTTACTGTACCTTTGCCATTGTATGCTAAAGTCCTTTTTTAATTTTTCTGGGCATTCGAATAAAACGTGAGGCTCAATTTTAAATTCTCGGTCATAGAATTGGTCGGATTTGAAAGAATATTTCATATGCAAAAAAATTTGAATTTGAAAAAGATAATGAGTCTTTATACAACGAGGAAAAACGCGATTTCAGAAATTTCAATTTTTTCAGGTGAATTATATTTCACTCAAAATTAATTCAATTTTATATATTTTTTTTTCGGAATTGAAGACACCAAGCAACCGTAATGAATATTCCGACTTTTCTCACCTCTGTTCATTAAACGAACTAAGCATAAATTTATTTTTGCTTAGCCAATAATTTAATAACAAATTAATGCCACGGATTTAAGGATGTAAGTTACGAATATTTTTTTTCGAATCGAATCTCTAAAAAAATAATTTTTAATCGAATTTTTTCAAATATGACCCTTTTTTTAAAAAAAAAAAACTCATTTCCATATGTTTTCAAATTGTTATATTGGGTCCCAAAACCGTTCGTTATTCGAATTCAAACGACACTGGAACAAAACGAAATAGCCATGCTCTCAATTTGAAAGCTGAGCAAAACAAAATTGGCAAAAATTTATCATAAAATATCACTAAGCAGCAAAATAATTTTAGAATACGACAGAACTTCATATACGTGATGCAACAAGAATCTATAGGAATCACAACAAATTTTCATGAAATGGTTAGAATCGATTCTAATTAAAAGTGATTTAAATCGATTCGATTCGAAATTCCAGAGCTTACCCATGATATTTATTTTGTGATATTTTGAACCATGCAATTATATTTATTTTACTTCAGTATAGATGAGTTTCAGTTGTACACAAAGATAGCTTACACCGTGTTCTACTACATACCTATGATTTTGATCTCATTTCTGTCTCCTGCTATTGCTATATTTATCATGAGGAAAAGGAGAGAGAGAATCGAGAGAAAACACGGAGAAAGTAACGTGTTCTACTTATTGAAAGTAACCGTTCACAAGAGGAGACCCAGTCGTTAATTTGATCCTCCTATGTTTTGCTAAGTATAGGTCACTGATGGCGAACGCTGCCCATGAGCGGTTCATCAGCGACTTATATTTAGCTAGATAAAATTTGTGCTTGAGGAGTAAAATTCTAGGCTTGGTCAAGTAGGTGAAATCCTAATTGTAAAGTAAATTTATTGGGAATCAAAGTCGAAAGTATGACTTTCTCATATGGCAAACTATACGACCCCTAGCATAGAGTCGCTGGTTTCAAATAGTGATGGCAACCTAGTTATTTTTCAAACTTAGTAGAGTAAAACGAATTTACTACAAAGCTAAATAAATTATTACTAGTTACTAGATGACTTAGTTTCATTTTCAAAACTAGATAGTACCTAGATTAAAAACGAGGTAAACTAGGTAATTCTGGTTTGGCTGCTTTCAGGACAATTTTAATAGATATGAAAGTTGAAATATTCAAATAATCTATTTTAAAAAATATTTTTATAATAAAAATATGATTCGTGAGCTTATTGTATTGGTACTAAAAGCGAGCGAACGAACTAACTGTGCAACCCACCATTCATCAGAGAAGATTAAAACATACGCAGCTCATCAAAACGGGTAGACCAAATTTTCACTGCACCATGAAAAATATTTTTTTTTTTGAGTATTACGTCACACCATTGTCTTCTTTTCTATTTACAGATAGCAGGACAAAACGTTCTGCCAGTGAATTCGAAAAGAAAAGTCAGAGAAAAGAAAATAGTGCAATTATTCAACTTGGTGTCATTGTGGGTTCTTTCATGCTCGGATATATACCGAGTTCAGGTAAGATCAGAGTATCTTTATCTTCAAAGTTAGGTTGAATTTTACAGGATGAATATAACAGTGTTTTAACATTTCAGATGAACGAAATTTCTGATATTTGACCACATTTTGCTCATTTTGCAGCAAAGTCATGGTTTGTGTCAAATTTTACACCGTAAAATTTGGCATATATCATGATTTCACTGCAAAATGAATCAACTGAAGAATTGACAAAAAACAGATTGACTTTCAATCAGAATTATAGAATACCGAACTATTCAGATTCTCAGTCAGAAGTTATAACTATGAGCTATGTCCTTATTTTATTATTTGATATGATACTATGCAACGAAATCATTATATATGCAACATTTTAAGTTGTAAAATTTGGTACCAATCGCGATTTTGCTAGAAAGTGAATTGTAATGACTTTTTTAAACTTTATTCGTAAACTTTTTCTTAACTTTAATATTACATACAGCACAATCATGCTATATGTAAAATTTTAAGTTGTGACATTTGCCATAAATCATGTATTCATTGGGAGGTGAATTTGATATCTGGTTTTATGACTTTTGCACACATTGTTTCAATTTCTGCTGCATTTGATACGTTATTAAACAAAAAAATTAAACAATCTACAAAAGAAAAAAATATATGTATATAATTATATCATATATTATATATATATATATATATATATATATATATATATATATATATATATATATATCATTCATTATTGCATCAGTTTTCTTTTGTAACAATATGAATCATTTATTTAAAAGAATCATACAATCATGTTTGAATGCAAATTGAATTCATCGCAAAAACATTCAATTCAAAACAGTCAAATTTATTCTAAATATATTACTCGGTTTTATCCATCTTTATAGAATATTTCCTATTGCTAATATTTGCATCTAAGTGAGTAATTGATTGCACATAATCTGATGATTATCACACTGATGCTTGCACTAGTGATGGCAATCTATTTTCTACTCAAACTAGGTGAAATAAAACAAATGTCTCACAAAACCAGGAATTACTAAGCAACATAGTTTTACTTTCAAAATTAGGTAGTAACTTAAATTAAAACTACATAAACTTTGTAATCATAGTAAGGCTGCATTGACGGCATTTCCAATCGATTAGAAGATTGAAATCTACGAATGGTAAATTTCAAAAGCTTTTTTGCAATGTAAATGTTATTTAACTAACTAACCTATGTAAACTTTAATACTAAGTACATATTTTTAAAAGATGTACCTCGTTTTGAATCAAGCGAATGTAACTATTCGTACTATTAGGTAGTTTACGAGGTAAAATTCCAGGCAGAAAACTATGTCAAGTTGAGCGGGATGTCCGTAAACTAAGTGTTTTGAACTAGGTAAACTAGGTAATTTTATCTACAATTAAACTAGGTAATTTTATATACAATTTGTAAAATATTTTTTTGTCTTTTTGGTACTAGAAGTGTCAACATAATTAAAAGACCCTGACTTTCCGTGCTTATTTAAAACTCAATAGTAGAGGTAACAGAACGTACGTAGATAATATCTGAATTTTTAAAAAAATTATAATTTTCTTTTCCTGCCTCCTTTGACTACTGTATTTGCCGCCTTCGTCGATTCGAAAATATATTTAAAAGAACAGCCGAGTTTTGTAACTGGGTGCTGACTATAAAATCTAGAATAGCAACCCTCTAGCTATCCTTATAGAGTCACAATAAATATCATTGACTTGATTATTTATTTTTCTTCAATCTAGCATACTTATTGTACGCGACTGCTGCACCACAGACTACCCTGGAAGAACAAATATTTCACTGGAATTTCGGAACAACTTCTTATATCCTATTAAGATTATCAGAATGTCTCAATCCTATTTTCTACAATGTTGCATCAAGGTGAGGTTTTATCTTTTTTTAATTACAATTGCAATGAAAGTAGGATCGATGAGATCGGTCTCGATTTGTGCGATTGACAAAATGAGCTTTTGCCAGAAATATACGTTTTGTGAATCATGAACCACAGATGGACCGGACCTTGACGGCGCGATCCATCAGTGATTCATATTTAACAAAATATGTTTGAATGTAATTTTTGTACGGAGAATATGTTACCATTGCTCAAAGAAGATTCTACCCGTTATCATGGCGATTCAGTTTTGTTTGGAATGGTTTTTGTTTAGAGTGCAGTTCCTGGTACTGCATTTTATAATACCTCTCTGAAATTTGAGGGATCATTAGTCGTTTTTTTGGGCACTACTTCCGGTCTTGCTTACATCGGAATTAATTAAAAAAGAATCACAGAAATCCGTATTCTAATCACCCAAATGACGTGTATGCAAATTGATGCAAATATTGAATTTCAAATGTGTAAACATGTTTAAAATAAGTTCTTCACGTGGCAGTACGTGGATTAGGTGCGCACGATGGAAGTATGAACGCACAAGATAAATAACCATAAAATATCTAAAATATTCCTTGAACCACGTATATAACTCAGATTGTGGTTGTGATATGTTGAGTAAAGTAAAACGTTCTTGTTGAGTAAAGTAAAATGCTCTTGTTCATTATTGAAAATATGTTTTCAATTCAGCAAAATGAGAAAAGAAACAATCCAATTTTTGAAATCCTGCTGGAAATGCTGTCCTGCAAGCGCAACAAACGACGTCATCAGCAACTCATCAACTTCAGCTACATACCAGAAAAAAACTCAAGATATTGATTTATAAAACAAAGATGAAAGTTTTCGAAACCTAAAGTTCAACATGGTGATTGCGAGGTGATTGTGATACCTTGTCAAATCACGATGAACATTCTTCACGAACTTTGTATGAACGAAATTATTAGTAGTATCAATATTTCATTAGATTCCTATATTTTGAGGATACTGAAATAGGTCCGCGAAAGGCTTAAACAAGATTTATACGCTTATTTTCGTGATTTCATCATATCCCTTTTCACCCAACCCTAAAAACATCGCGCTGAGGGAGATAGATAGTGGTTAAACATGTTGGCATCGCAGGTTCGAGTCCCGGCGAGTCTGACTTGTTAATCCACTCCCTCTTTTCAACCCAGAGTGTTATAACTTGGATAGGCGACTTGTTAATCCACCCCCTCTTTTCAACCCAGAGTGTTATAACTTGGGTAGGCTGAGCCGAACAGGAAAAGATCATATCTTTCCAGCAATTCCATCCCTTTTCGACTATAAGTGGGTGATCAGGGTAATCCGCTCCAAGAGGTCTCTATCAAAAAAACATAACAATCCATAACAATCGATCAAGCACCCAAAAAAGCGTTGTATGACATTGCTTTCTGAATGCCAATTCATATTATCTTGCTCTGCATTATGTGAAAAATCATTTTCCTTTTTAATTATACACTATGCGAAGTACCGTGCCGTAATATTTTCCAAGTTTATTGTTTTTATTATTAAATATACTCCATAATATATTTCTTATAACCAAAGTTGATGTTAAGTATTATTATCCTGTAAGACTCACTATGCAAAAAGCATTAAATTGTGAATGTGAATAACTTTTAGTAAGGCTCAAGACAGACAAAGATACCCATTGAGAAAACATATTCGAGTTCGGGCCGGTAGCGCGATCCATCTGTGACTCATACTTCACCAAATATAATTTGTATTGCCCAAACATACTGTGTCTTTTTGCATTTTGACCCATTTTTAAATTCGGAGTTTCTACAAATTTCGAAATATCGTTTAAATGGAACCCTATTATGCAATTTTATACATTTCGTACTTTATATATTAAACAATAATATCCAAAGTCAGAAATATAATTTTGCCAAGTATGTGCCACAGATGGACCGAGCCGAGGCGGCGCGATCCATATGTGGCTCATACTTGACAAAATATACCAAGGCTCAAAATGTTCCAACCCAGTCTTATAAATCATATCAGCACAATTACATGAAACTAGTCATAAACCGTCAGGTGTGATTCAGTTTCGTTGTGATTCGTGGGACGGTTTTTTCTTAAACACTAACTTAGTGCATTTGCCTTGCAAGTAATTTAAAGACCTATTATACCGCAATCGGCAAAATTTTGTCGAATTTGGGTGTATACCAGATATGGATCGCATAGATGACCTGTGGTCCATCTGTGACTTATGCTTGAGAAAATTAAATTTCGTATTTTAGTAGCCCACGCAGGCTACGTAGTACGTATTTATCACCGTCCACGCACTGAATTTGATCGGAAATATTAATTGGTAATTGGTGTAATACTCCATTATTGCACGAAAACGTATTTAGTTTGTAATTGTGGGCTATAGTAAGTTTTTGTAATAGAACATTTTTATAAAATTGTATTCTGGTCGTCTTTTTCCTGTTTCATTTTTTGAACCCTAATAGTCAATGTATAAATACATAAAATTTCTATATTGAACACAAGTCACAATCAGTCCGATCGCTCCTCGTAGGCGCAATCCATAAGTTGCTCTTGTACAACAAAGTTTAGAAATGTCGAGCTAGTCGAAGTATTATTTAAAACATTAGTTTTGTCACTTTTATTTCAGAAGGAAGAGGGTGAGATTGGTGGGCAAATTATTTACAATTGCCTGACCGTCAACTTGAACGGGCTATCCATAAATCATTAAGCACGGATCTGCCCATCCAAAGAAAAGTGTTCTGATGAGCATGAGTCACTGATGGACCGCGCCTCGGCGGTGCGATCCATCACAGCCAAATACTCAATCTAACAAAATGTGTCATTGAATAAGTAGTGACTGTGTATTTATTTTCTTTTACAGCTACTTGCAAAGTGTCTGCTGAAAGGCACGCTCTATGGTTAAACGACAAAAAACATCATCTAATTTTGGAAAATATGAACGCGCTTTAACATACGGGGCTCCATGAATATTATGTGACATATTATATGATGTGATATATAATATGTGAAGAATTTGTGACCAGAACTAATACAACTAAAAGTGGTAAAATAAAACTTCTATGGTTTATAACCTCTATAACCTTCTATAAGCTCTGAATTTTAATAAATGAAAAAAAATATTTCGTGTAAGTTTTATATATGGGAATAAGATACAATGAATGTAAAACCAATATGCTGCACTTTTTATTGAAATTCGATACGAAATTCAAAAGAGAGCCAGAAAACATATCAAAATAGAATCTACTATAACGACCACCTATGTGACAAAGACCAACTAACTTAAAATGTGATATAAGCAAATTAATCCAGAAATAACTTCTCTGTGTGGTGGTAAAACCATCTACGCCTTATTCATTTTTTATTTGCTTTTTTGGAAATATGGGAAATATTAGTGCTATTAGAAAATATTATATTTTTACGCAATATGCTATTTAATTGAAAAGACTAAGCCTGTATTTCTGAAATTACCTCAAATTACGACTTCGGCGCCCATAGAGCGTAAAAAAATCAATGAACATCTTTATTCTGCACTGTGGAGATTCGGGTATTCTTTGGTCATGATGTGCCATATTCAAAGTCCACAAAATTGATGGTATTGTGTATTTTGGCAAGTATGAGTCGCTGATAGATTGCACCGACGAAGCACGATAAAAAAAAGCATTCCGAATGATAAAACTAAAATCTAACCCTGAAGTACAATAACAAATTATAAAGACAATGGAAGTGAATCATGAAAAGTGATTTTCTTTTTTATTCAAAAGCATAGAAAGGAGATAAATATATATATATATATATATATTGATAGTGTGAAATCAAGTGCAATAGTGAAACAAAATGATGCTCGTTAAACAATTAAATATGCAGTGATAAGAAAACGTGTTTTAGGCCATAAAATGATTCAATTTATTTATTTCTGTTTTTCCTCGTACAACTAGACTATGGAACATACTATCACCATGGTGTATCTAGGTACAAGTTTATTTAAACTGTTGCAAGTCCAAAGTCGATACAATAATGGATTGGGCGCAGTTGCGTAATGTTTAACAGGCTGACATAACAGATTAAAGATCTCATGTTCCAGCCCCGTTAAGTCCAAGTTCATCATTCAACTAAGGGCGTAATAGCCTGGTTCGTCTCGGACAAACTGAGAAACTCGTTATGATTTTTTACAACCTCAACCGTTCGCCTTCCAGTTATCATTAGCAAAGAGACAGGGTGATACGCCAAGTGCGTAATCATGTAAAAAATACTTATTCACTGATCCAAACAGGTGTTAAGTGAGTGAACTGCACAAAATGTCAAACAGGACATAGGGATTTGATAGCTTTGACCCTTGAGATGTGTTTTCCAACTGTGAATCGAGGTTGAAATTTGACAAAATTTAATTCCCGGATGCAACCACAGTTTATCTACTCCCGCAAATTGATGATCCTGTTGATCTAGTTCCGGTGAAAGGTCTATCGCTGTTTGATGTCCGAGATGACGCTCGTGATGGAATGGCCGGAAAAAATGTGTTGCGCCGCGGGGATCCGTGACGTAAGTTTCGCCTGGACGATAATTTTCTTCCGTGCTTGTCCATACCAACTCCGGAATCACTGTCATCGCCGACTTCCAATAAATTATTGAGAGGAAGTCTCCCCAAGTCCTTTTCTGACAGGCATGCCATTCCTTAAAATTAAGAAAACCATTAGGGCATATCAATGTATTGGATTATCGGTATAAGTAAGTAATCGGTATAAGTAAAGTGGAATCAAAATCGCGAATCTACCAACTTTTGCCAAAATTTAAATTTAGAGTGTCGAGTCGAGTCGAGTCGAGAGACTGTACTTTCAAACGTGTCGCAAGTCGAGTCACGAGTTAATTTCATAATCTATTCATCAACAATGACAGATTTCATGGTCAGTCTAAAAGTACCTACTTAGAATCATCATTATTAGGCAGACTAACGACTAACACTGATTTCACAGTAAGGATACATAGCAAAACCTGTCATACAATTTTAAATTTGATCCAAGGGTTGCGACCATTTATTTTTATAAACTCAGAATTTTAATAAATGAAGCTACCTATTTCGTGTGAGTTTTACCCAAACATGTTCCACTGAAATATTTTAAACAGGTATTTTCACTAAAATATTTTTTTTATTGAAATTCACTATCTGATCTCAGTGCACGAAAGGAACCAACTAATGGCCACTTAATGGCAACGAGTTAATATTTGCAAAATCTATCTCAGCCTGGTATTACAGAATAAGTAGGTAATTAATATTAATATGTGTCCCTTTAAAATAGGTCATATTGAAATGATCATATATATCGAATCACAAAATATTAATAATAAGTTTAACTCGTTATTAATCAGACTATATCACACATTTCCTAGAAATTGAAACTAGATTACTCAACAATGGCTAATTGAGAAAAAAACGGAAATGTCGTAATACTTCACCTGTTTCGGGTAGAAACTAAGTTGCCATTAGTATTCAAATATTCATGTCACATAGTGACAAGACTACAGTTAATTTACTGGCCTTTTGCAGTTATTGTATATTGTCAAAATTGATGTTGCTTTATGGATGAGATTTATGTGAAGTATGGACTGTTGATGGACCGCGCCTCGGCGTCGCGTTCCATCAACAGCACATAATTGGCGCAAAAGAAAATTTTCTAGTTTTATATTAACATTACTCAAAAAAAAAATTACTGTTAAAAACCTCCATTTTACTACATTTTATATGCAAATGATTTCGGAAGATTTTTAAGATATTACAATGCATTTGTGTAATGAAACGAACGGTGTCTCACCTCGATCTTGCATCCGTTGCGACATTGGTAGCTCAGAGGAGAAATCAATTTTCTTTGTGTCCTGTGTTCAAGAATATAATTTTTTTTATTAGTGATAAGCAGTTTATATTGTCACAAAAT
The DNA here is from genome assembly GCA_963675895.2 of Styela plicata. NCBI lineage: Eukaryota > Metazoa > Chordata > Ascidiacea > Stolidobranchia > Styelidae > Styela > Styela plicata. The sequence goes on from OZ023152.1 coordinate 7,990,786, forward strand.
GTGGTAAAATCACCCTACTTTGACAGTAATTTGACTTGATGAGATGTCATTACACAACGATGAAGCTGAATTTTTCGGCCCATCAACAGCCCATGCTTGGCAGCAATTTCATCACCAAAGTGGTTTTTAAACTTTAAAATGGTGCAAACACTAGAAAAGGCCAGTTAATTTACTGTACTTATGTCACAGTATACGCGATATCAGTTTACAGAGGCGATAATACAGATGAATTGGAATATTTTTATTAAAAAGAACTGCTTAAGTGCGAGCTTTAGAATTACCCTACTGTATTTCCTGAATGTCGCATGAGACAGTCAGTTTTATTTGTGATGGTTTCCATTCCATGATTGTCATGGAGTACAGTTGCTCGCAGTACATTGGCCTTTAAGTGGCCATTAGTTCGTTTTTCTCAGGTAATGCTTCTGGTCTTGCTTATAGTGAAATTTAATAAAAAAGGCAAAAAAAAACATTTATCGCTGACAAAACTTGGGAAAAGAAAAAAAAAAAAATATTTAATATTCATAAAACGTGAATAAAAAACACCATATTCCTGAAAAAAGACACAAATTTACATTAAAATGGACGTTACAAAATGAAAGTTACAGAAATAATTTTGTGCAAGTGTGAAGCAAAGTATCGATTGACAAATTTCAACAAATTATGGAGGTCGGTGGAACGCACGGCCGAGGTGCGTTCCTTTAAAATCCCATATTTGACATAAATCTTAATAATAAGTTGAAAATTTTTAAAAATTAACAGCTTTAGAATTACTGCAAATGAAATGTAACATTACTGTATTTTTGTCACAGTGCTCTTACCGGTATTGACAGTGCTTGAAAGGGGGAACATAAGTTTCCAAATCTTGATGTTGTGTTTCGATTGATATATCCAACTCTATATCGTCTCTCTTGTCTAGTTACTGTTCGTTTTGCCAAATGTTTCTCAGCTTTCTCTCCCAAGTATGTTTTCCTGTTGTAGAAGATTAAAATTGTAATATTTACGGGTAGGCAAAAAAGAAAAGGAATAATATTTTATTATAAGTTCATTTTGTCAAGATGGATTGGACAAAACCTGATCATTTTGAAATCGTATTCTATATTAGGACATTTTTTTCGCTATTGTCATGTAAATGATAAATATCCCGTTTTATAATTTCCACCGTTATAGAAATCAAAGAATCTATAGCTACGAATTAGCTAATAATGATTTGCACAATGCTATCAGAGCTAGTATATTTCTGAGGGCAAAATTTATTTTATCAAAAATCAAAAATATTCGTGTTTTACTTTTACGTATCAATCGAAAAAAGTAATGGCAAAGTTTAATAGTTACCGATTTTTCTACTATATTGGTGGAAATTGTCGAAATATAAATAAAATACCAATACATCTAGGGGACAAATTTGCTCAGCCAAAAAATATTTGTTGCACATGTGTTTGTGTTAAAATAATAAAAGTCCTTAATGAATTGCACTGGCGAGGCGTGGTTAATCTGTGGCTCCCGCCTCACAGCCAGAAAAAAAAATGATAAGGAAGATTTTCATCGAATCCTACCCAATCGAATAAATGACTCTTTGAACAACAAGAATCAGAAATTTATTTCATCCATAAGTAGCATCTTTATGTGGAAACTCTTTTTCCCTTGTTCAATGTATTTTATACACCTACTTTTGGAAGCTGAAATTGTCCTATGGTAGTTGATCTTGATTCTTTCCATTTTAATCTTGTTTTTTCAAGATTACGTGATTGACCATCTGCATTGGGATGTGACGTCATGCGCCTCTGGTTCAATCGAGCTGCGTCTTGAGGAGGGGCGGTCGATAATTCAACAAGTCTTGGCATTTTGTTGACGTCATCATCTGTCGGTGACGCAAACTTAATTGATTTTCCCTTTTGCTCCATATTGTCATCTAACGGTTGATCTTTAAGAGTAAAAAGTGTTTCCCAATTAGTTTTTTTTTGGGGAATTTGTGACTGAATTTAACCCTAAAGAATCTTACAACTGTTTGGTAAAACAATGCCAAGAATCATGCCAATAAATACACAAATTCAAATGCTTTCCATATGAGATAGTTTGACAAACCACAATGATTTGTCAGTATATAAAACAAAATTGAAGCAGAAAGTCGAAAAATTAATATAAAAGAAAATTTAAACTTTTTTATGTTTGTGTATAAACATCTTTCTCCTGTTTAGAAGACAGCCCAAATATTTTGTATCTTTGATGTCCAATTGAATGCCTTTTCGTCGTCGTATAAATGTTTCTCTGTCCTTATTTCGTGCCAATGTTATCGGTTAATTTCATTTTGAATTTAAAAAATTTTGTACTAAAATCCATTTATCTCATTTCTGGCACAAACCTCTTTCAGTTTGATTTTCTTCTTTCTGATTTTCATTTCCGTCTTTTCCGTCCAATTCATCTGCAGTAGGTATATTTTGTTCAGATGATAATTTTGTAACATCCACTAGAATTGAAAAAAATTGCCAAATTGAGGCACATTCGTTGAGCAAACGTTTTACAATTAGCTAGTAACATTACTAATAAATAGAGAGATTCAAAATATTGCCACACATTCACACAAATTTATTTACGGAACGTTTCGTCTGACAAAGGGAGACTTCTTCAGACAAGCGTGTTTTATCGATTTTGCCATATTTTCAATACACAATAACTTAATGATGATACGAATAAAATATAAGAAAATAATAATCAAGATAACTATCAGAAACCCATTTATATTTACACAGTTTCATCTTAATGCCGAAATATACAAAAAAACTCTGGGATAAACTGTGTTTCTATTTTATCTCCGAAATAGTGCTGCACATATAATGCAGATATATAGGTTTTATTCAAACTTTATCGATAGTTTTCTTCAAATCAAATTAAACTATGAATCCTGATTGTATACCCATCGCCCGTGGCAGATGCGACTCCCTGCACTTTATATCATGGCGGTTCGGTTCCATATGAGATGTTTTTCGTTCAGAGTGCAGTTGCTGGTACTACATTTTTTAGTAGCTCTTTGCTATTGAGTGGCCGTTCGTTAGTTCCTTTTAGGCACTGATCTTGCTGATATAGTCATTCTTTATTCGAAGTCCTACGAAATTACAATAGATATTTCTCGTTATAAATCTACAAAATGCGAATGAATATAACACATTTGGAACGACCTTTGTTGTAGCACTTACTATTCAAACTAGGTAGTGACGGGAAAATGGGAAGATCTTCCACTAGTTCGCCCCATGGGTTCCTGGAAATATCAATAATAATAATAAAACAACTATATTCAATGTAGTAAAATGATATAAATTGAGAAATAATTTTCGTATCTGAGGATATTTTTTTCGAATCGGATCACCAATTCCATATTAACAACAAGTAACCATTTTTACTATTATACCTTGCCTCTATTATAAAAATCAAGAAATGTATTGTTACGAATCACTAATTTTAGCATGATCAGGCCTAAAAACAATGCATTCTCAATTCGCACTAAATGTCTAAGAACTGAAATAATCATTTTTAACGACATAATACAATTAATTTTGGTCAACGTGGACCAAAATCGATAGCATTTTGTCGTTAAAAGTGAAATTCTACTTTATTTATCAAGTTGTTGTTTCCATGACCGATTCAAGAATTGAATACTTTGTCCTTCGTATAGATCCGAATCACCGAATCAAATTTCTAAGCCCTAGTCGTATTGTGTTTGACAAAATTCAATTATTTTTAGGCTAAAATTAGTGAGAATAAAATCGCCCGAAGGTTTCAGGGGCTTTATTTTATCATTTATTCAGAAACACCAATGATGCATTTGTTACTGAAATTGCGTTCAAAAATCATCCATTCCGTCTTAATCACGTTTGACTTATTTCCTATACAACAAAAACCACTTATTCTACCTAACTGCGTTGTCCTGCTATATTGGTATTTTACTAGATACTTACTCAAGAAGAAGTATCTCTATAAAAGAGATCGATAAGCTATCGAAAAACTTTAATACCACCGTATTGAGTGACAGCCTTGTATAGAAACTCTATAGAACATATCATTGGACTGATAATACACATTGCAAGATAATTACCTAGGGTGTTGAAAAGTAGATGGACGTTTCAAATCCCATTTTTTCTTTTGCCCAAAAGTTCCAACAAACTTTCCATCCAACGTCCACAATCTTGCTGTTCGATCTGTTGATGACGTCACAAGTAATCCTTGTAATTCATAGTCGACGTAATCAACATTGACAACTGATTTATCGTGAGCTTTCCAGTGATGCTTTATAGGAGGCTTCTTGGTTTCACACTTAAAAATGGTTGTGGGAATTTTTTAAAGTTTATCAAAATTAAGGGAATAACATAGTCTTGTTTTTTTGCCAGGTGTCCAACACTCCTACGTGATTTTTTTAACAAGAATAAATAAATGCACAACGGGATTTTCTCTTCTGTCATCGACGAGCAGCAGGATCTCAGGTGTAGAACTCCAATTCTATAGCGGTGTCCATGGTTTTGAACCTCATTGTATAGTTCTATTATGATTGAACGTTGGAAAATACATATTGAAGCCTATTTCTAGCGCATGATTTATCATGAATTGATGCTTTTTTTTGACAAAAAAATGTTATTGGGTTTCCTCAGTAAGCAATGCTTGTCTGGTGTAGATTTCTTATATTTTCTGGTTGTTGGCCACGCGGTTGCAAGACAAAAGAAAATTCATAAACATACGGTTTTAATCGGTTTCGGTTCATACTTAAAAACAAACGTCACAAATTAATTCCTAATAATAAAAATAATAATAACAGTTTTTTCCATAATGGAACCATTCTATTTATACCTCATATACATCACAGAGACAATGCCTTGAAATGTCCCAAACAGTCACATTGCCATCCGTATCACCCGTTATTAATACTGAATTGTCAGGAGACGATGCCATTGCCAGTACAGATAAATCAGGTTTTTCAACGGCGGAGAATTTTCCTAAAATTGATAAGATAATAAGGAACGTTAGAAAATAGTAGACAACAAAGTGATGTGTGCGAAATAGTTAGGATAGTATTAATTTTCAGCATACGTGAGACGAAAGCCAACAATACAGCTTAACTACTGGGTGATCCACGATCTCTCGCGAGGATACCAGTTTTAAGCGAGGAATGGAGGTTTTGCCTAACAATTTACAGATCTTTTTTGTGCTGTGACAAGAAAGACGCCCTCCGCCAGGGGTCACTACCGCGTTGTGTAGGCGAGGTGTCTAGCTATCCTATCGCATGTCGAGAGATTAAAAAGAAGAAGACTAAAAGAAATATGCACGTACCTAATAAATGGTTGTGACCAAAAACACACCATAAATAAATTATTCCCGATTCGCTGCTGAGTAAAACTGCGCCATTCTTCAATTTTTTTGAAATTCTGTCTTGTAGGAACAGAAGTTTTTCTACTGGTGAAGACCTTACGCTGAAAAGAGGAAAAACAATTCAATGGAAAACTGTCTCAATAACGTAAAACCCAATATAAAATTGGAGTTTTCACCCAACCGACTATTTTAGGCACCTTTTAGGCGGAACCTCAGAGGAATAAAGAGCGTTGAAGGACTTTAAAATAGGGAGAGTTGAACGACAGTTTTGGATCAATCAGTTTTGCATACTTGCCTCTACGCAGAATATGCACCAAACCAGATGTAACGGCATTTATGTACGCACGATCGAATCAGTGACTTGTGAATGTGGAGTATATATGACATTTCGACCACAAATTCACTCAAAAATTGTATAATTTATATATAATATCGTTTTATTGTTAAATAATATAAGTCTTTTTGGCATAAACCGATCTACAATATTTAGGATATATCTTCATACTTGCTTCCATCTCTTAAACTAGTCATGATTTGCTGAGTTTCCTCATTCCAAACAATAATAGTTCCATCATAGCTTCCTGTTGCCAGATAATTGGGATCACAGTGATCCATCGTTAAAATATCATCCTAAACCACAAAAAGAAGTATTTCGAGAATAATAGTTAACAAAAAATATATATATTAGTTTTACAGTCGGTAAGGAGAGGTACCGTGCCTATGATGGCACTACGCCCTCCCTCCCTAAATTACGCTATGGTTTGCAACAATTGTAGTACCGGAAAAGTATAATATCTTTGATACGTTGATATATTCTGGTATGCATTGAACCTTCAAACTTTTAGAACAAATTCAGCCAAAACTGAATCATTGAATCTGAATCATTAAAGTTAAATCGTATTGAATAAATCACCCTATAACAAATAGTTGATATAAAAAAATACACTGTAACAAAAGTAGAGTAAATTTACTGGTCATTTGCAATAATTGCATATTTCCAAAGTTGAAAAACGTTACGTTGATGAGAATTATGGCAATAATGGGCTGTTGTAACAGTGTGGCCAATGTCCCGTTTATGTTAATTCCATTGACTACTATTATTAAAATTAACAAGTGTATAGATTTACAAGATATACATTCGATGAAAACTACCATTAGAGTAAATTTCTCTAGTAAATCTCTAGTAAATTTATATTATTTCAAAACGAGCTGAAGATGAAAATATTCTCACTTTATGAATTTGACCTCCTTTCCAATATGTACATGCAGGAACAAATACAAGCTAAAATAAAAATTTAATAACTATTATGTTTTTAATAATTTTATTTTAAAATAACTATAAATCCTGGTGGATCGTGTCTCAGTCGAGGCGTGATCCATCAATGAATCACAGTTTTTTATAACAAAATTTCATATAATAAAAGTTTCCTAAAACCACCAGTGTATAGAGAGCTACATAGTTGCTGGAAAAGAGGATGAGGTTATTCAAACGTCATCCCTAAAAATAGTTTCAAATCAATTTTAAAGCGAAACTATCTGGAACGCAGCGTGAAAGTAGTAAATTTCTAATTCTAGAAATTCGTGAAAAAAACTTTTTGCAAAATATTGTTTGTCTGGCTATTTAACCCCCACAGAGAAGAGATGTAACTGGGAACCAATCGCGTGGACTGGTCAAATATTCGCCTAAAGAAAGCTTCACTGAACAAAGACTAATATAATATCTGTAAAATAAACGAAGTAAGGCAACATTGTGACAAGCTTTGACCCGACAAAAGATCAATCATATTGAGCACCGACTGTTGAATACATTGCGTAAAAAATGTAATATTGGACAATTTCCTGGCGAAATACTTTGGGAATTATACGATAAGGAAACTATATTATTTTCACTAAAAATACTAGAAGATCTGCAATACCCACGTCTGGATCAGAATCATCGTACAAAGTTATTTGTCTACTCCATCCCACAGCAAGTAATTTACGATCTTGAAATGACATAATACCGGTAACTTCTGCTTCTGCTATTGATTGAAATTCATGTAAGCAGTTGCCGTTTTGAAAATTCCAGGCCTACGAATTTAAGAGATGAATGTGAGGTAAAACTTTGGTATTAGTTACTCAGCTTTCTTGTCATTTATATTCTGGTTTCTGTGTTTTTGCCGAGTACCGTTATGTGGCCTAGAAGCTAGGTCTGATATAGTTTGCGAGCGGGATTTCTTCGGAGGTACACTGTGATTGCACTAAATTTACGGTTTATTCACAGTCCTTGTATATTTCAAAAATCCGATATCGCTTTGACGATGATATTAGTACGAAATATGGGGGTGTTGATGGTTCGCACCTCGGCTATGCATTGTATGAACAGCATATAATTGGTCAAAACTTTTTTGTTTTATTTCAACATTAACTAAAATTATTGTAAAAGAACGATGGTTTTACTGCAATTTTTTTACAGTATACAGGCCCTACCGGTTGTGGTTTGCTATTATGACAAAATATTATGGAAGAGAATGAACATATATTCATACATATTACACAAGTAGCTTGAAAATGTGGATATTTGAATTGCTCTAATAGCCGCGTGTTGTAACAGGCGATTAAAGAAAGCAGCGTAGCGGTAGACTAAGAAGAGCACGCAGGAAACCACATTTTTTTGCTTAGAGATTGAATTGCATAGATGTATTACACGCGGTAAATCGAATAAGAAATAATTCTCCTCTTATCTTCAAATACGTATTAAATACTAAATTCTGAATAACTTTGCATGACCCTAGATAGGTCATTTTTCAATTTTCTTTAAAATATAGGAATGGAAACCAAATACCTTATGCTTTACCGCAAATTAGGCCAAAAACAGTTTGCGGTCCCTAAACAGCTGTTTAAAACACTGTGACGTCATTCGGAATTTGCTTGAATTGTTAATTATCATTATAGTGAACCACATGGTTTTCACAACACGTATTGCCTTTAATTATACCTTTGAAATGTTTTTAAACATTCATTAAAAAACTTAATGGTCGCTCTTAAGTTACTATATTTAGCAAATTGATTGACCAATATCCGGGTTTATTAAGTTTGTAAGTTAACTATGTGTGGTTATACAAAGAGTATTGGCGTAAAATAGAAGATATATTGATACCACCGATATCCGAAATGACCTGCATTCTGCACATGGACAATTTATTAAACAGAATTGCATTCCACGTTTTGGCATTGCAAAGATTTTTTTAATAATTTTGCCGAAAAAATGTTTACGTTCAAATTCGTTGTTAGCAAGGCTGGACGCAGCGCTTCAATTAAATTAACAAATGGCCACTTCATGGACACGAAGCTACAACGAATGATTGCACAAGCAACTGCACTCTGATCGGAAAACACCTTGAGCATAAACGAACCACTACAATAAAGTAAAATGAGTGGTATCTACTCTTGTCAAAGTTTCATTTGTATCATGTGTATATATCGGAAACCGCTGAAGTACTAAGATCTATTATCATATATTCCGTGTGCGGAGAATTCCAAGAATGTAATCATTTACAAGAAGGGTTGGGCAAAACAGAATCAATTGAAATTCAATCTGATTCGAATAATTTTACGAAACGTTTCGGATCATCAATTCCATGTGTTAACAGATACGTCATTTTTACTACTACTATAAATTCTCTCTATAATTATTAATATTATCACAAACAGACTTGAAGGCAATGTAATTTTAATTCACATTTCATGTCTGAGAGCAAAGAGTTTCATATTTTAACTACAAAAACCTGAATAAAATATAAAATAATTCTATCTTTTCCCCCTTTTGATACGCGGCGAATCTCACAATGGTTAATAAAGCACGGAAACAGTTTAAAATCAACTGCGATTGGCAAAACATACTGATCAAACACGATCATTCAGCAAAATTATTGTTCAATAATTTAAAACATTTTTTCAGGGAAGTCAAAGCTACTATTAGCACGTATTATAAAATAGTGTTCAGACATCATTAATTCGCATAAGAAACAAAGGTTATTTTCAAATAGATGAACTCGGATGTTTATATTAAGCTGGTGCCAATCTATAATTTACTAACAACGCAAATGACCACTGGCTACTGGCAAATGGCCAAGCATGAGCCACTGATGAAGCGCTGCGTCAAAGATGTTTTTTTGTGGCAACTTGTGATTGTCACCGTTTATTTATTTATTTTTCATAGCCACTCCTTAGAGTATATCACACTGAACAAGGCACTGTACCAGTGGGTACTTGTAAACGAACAAGGTTAAAATGCTAGTGAACGCGCTGTTTTATTTTGAATCATAGGTTAACTAATCAAATATCAAATTGGAAATATTATGTAGTATTTCCTTACAAACAGCTCAAATATTTTTCTTATTCAAATATTTTTTGAATGGGATTTTTGAAGTCATATAATTTAATCTCATTCCACAGGTTACGGATATTAGGTTCGAGTCCCGGTGTTTCCAATCCAGTGTCCATCAAAAAACAATTATAAGCACTAAAAAATTAGGTTACGGTTGAAAATGAAAAGCATGTCATCCAAACGACACAAACTATGTTTACGCCTAAGTATCCGTTACGATAACGCTGCTGGCATTTTGCGCGTTCATCTAACACTTTTTCCGATTATGCAAATCGGGCCTCTGAGCCTTGTTATCGATTATCCACACAAAATGGTGATTATAGAAGTCGTCCTTAGGGTTGGGCAAAACCGAATCATTTGGAATTCGAATCAGATTTGAATAATTTTTTAGAATTCGAATCGAATCATCAATTTCATATCAATATCAATATTAGAGATGTCATTTTTACTATTACAAATTGTCTCCGTAGTGAAAATCAAGAAATTTATTGATACAAATAAACTATATTAGTGTAAATAGAATTAAAGGCAATGTATTTTCAAATCACACTTCATGCCTGAGGGCAAAATGTTACATATTTTAACGACATAATACATTCGATTCTTGTCATAATGACCAAAATCGATTGTATGTTGTCGTTAAAAATGAAAATTCCACCTCATTTTACAAGTTTTTCTCTATGGCCGATACACAACTCATTTGAAGAAATTGAGCTTCGAAGCGATTCGAATTACCGAATCGAATTACCCATCCCTAGACTCGTCTTGAAATCACCTTGGGCTTTTTAAAACTAACTCTCTTGGTAGATCAGAATCAAAAATTAAAATTTTCCATCACCCTTTTGTGATGTAAAGTAACGTTTGATCATATATTACCTTTATCGTACCATCTCTTGCACCCGTCAGCAATCTTCTATAGGTTTTATCAAATGCTAAACAAGTTATCTCTTCATTCTCGTGAGCATTACTGAATTTCAATGATTTCGCTCCATTCTCAATGTTCCATACTGTTACTGTTGAATCGTCGGCTGCTGTGACTACCTAGGGAACAAAACATTTGAGTAGGAGGGGGAGCAAAGATGACAGGATGAGAGACAGTCCAGGAGAAAATGAAATATTGAGAGTGGGACATGAATGAAGTGACCCAAATAGAGTATTTAAATAATATATAAAATTTTACACCGGTAAAAATGAAAAAATCCGGCTCGTGAATAAAATGCCGAATAAAAGCATAATTAAAACATATTAAGACGTTTAAGAAGTTATGCCTCATGACTCATTCAAACCGATCTATTCACGATGGTTTCATAAAAAAGAATATGTCTTATGGCCAGGGTTGGGTAATTCTATTCGAATCGATTCGAAACCCAAAATTATTCGATTATATCGTAAATCTTGCAAAATGAGCTAGGATTTTCATTTTTAACGACGAAATGCAATCGATTTCAGTCAACATTTGACCAAAAATGATTATACTTCGTCATTAAAATATGAAAATTGTTGTTCTTAGACATGAAGTGTGAATTGAAAACACACTGTAAACTATAAATATCTTCGTTTTCAGAATGGAAATTAGTTATAATATTAAAAATGAGCAATTTGTTATTTATATAGAATTAGTGATTCGATCCGATTCAAAAAAATATTCGAATCAGATTCGAATAGCAAATGGTTCAGCAAAAGTGTTGCCCACCCCTACTTATGGGCTTACCTGATGAAACAAGTCATTATATATTGCATTGCAAAGCGGTGCTTTGTGAGTTGTTGGAGCTTCGGGAGGAGGTTCCAATTTTCCCATTTTTAATAAAGCTATACAATCGTTACATGATACAAGCATAAGATTATGAGGCTGTTCAAAGAGACTGAGGGGAAATTCACCTGGAAAAGAATGAGTAATTGTAGATTAGCTTGTTTTTTTTCGTAAAAAAATTGTAAAAAGTCTTCAATATAACGAGTTAAATAGATTACCGATAATTTGTTATTTTAAATTATTAATTAATGGCCTGTGCTTTTTGCTGCAATCCATCAGTAATTTATTCTTGAACGAAAAACCTAGGGAATAATTAATAAAAATTCGCAGTAATTTTCTATTTTGAAAATTCGAAACCATCGTGTTGGCGAGCGACGCGTTTCAACACAATTAGTCAAAATTTCCAATTCCATAGGTTTATTCAAACATCACAAACTAAAATTGCTATCGCTTAACGACTATTTTACAGCATTTTTGTTACATTATGCCCTCCTAACCAGGCTAAATGTGCGTTTAAAATCATACCATGGTCTGGAATACGGCCTGGTTGTACTGACGGTATCTTCAGAGTGATGTTCTGTATACAATAGTGTTCCTTGATGTCCCAGACTTTTATAACCTAAGGAGGAACATAAACACGCTGATACGCCTGATACCCTTAGAATGCGTTACGTTACGGCAACATTTGCGCCAAGAACGTCATCAATTCTAATGACGTCATCAGGAATGGTTTAAACAATTTACAGCGAGAAAAATCTTTAATATATATTTACAATATTAAGTGTTGATTTACTAATCTGAATTTTTCGTGATCGAGAATGAACCACAGACGGACCTAGTCTCACTGACTCAATTTATTTGTGATCCATAGTCGATATTCTTGATTTTGACAAAAAGATTAGACAGATTATAAATTCATAGAAGCTATTGTTTGGCAATGTTTCAAATATTTTCATGAGTTAATAATAAAAAGAGATTGTTTTGACTTGACCTTTCTGACGCGCCTTTATTTTACCAGAGCATTGTCAGACTATTCATAAATATTATCTCATTCTGTTTTTCGATTATCAAGCACGGCCTCACCTAAATCAAACTTAAAAAGTTTGCTTTATGTGTCGGCCATGCGTGATCAAACCTAAAAAATAATAGTCCTAATAACAATAAGCGACAAAATGAGAACAATAGCAAAAAGTTGGTTTAAAATGATAAAATATTATGAGGTGTAGTTTTTGTTTGATTGATAAGACAAACGCTGTTTGCATTGTGACGTTTTGTTTGGAAAACCTTTACAGTTTCCTTATCCTATTACCATTTCATTCATACATATGCGACAGTATGGGTATCTCCATTGGGTTGCAAAATTTTGATTGTAACGTTATGGCCTCATAAAATAGAGGAAACGTGACATAAGCTATTTCATGTAAAATTCATCACCCAGGGCAGACACCATTCCCTACTTTTCATCGTAGCGATTCGGTTCTTTTGCTGATTCCATAAAGTTTATACTTTGTAGTAGGCTGTTGCCTTCAGTCTTGGTCAGAGTGAATTTCAATAAAAAGATCGACTATTAGACGAACATATATTGGGTTTGATTGTAGTGTTTGCGAAATAGATATTAAACGTTTTTTGCATTTTTTTTAAATTTTTTTACCAGAGACCATCAAGTGCGTTCCCCCAACCTGGAATGCGCGTTTAGAACGAAATAACTTGAATCCCTATTCAAAAACAACTGAACGCTGGGACGTGGTGCCCCACTGGTCGATCTCGGGTTTGAATATCGACAAATCCTGCTTGTTTAATCACCCTAGCTATTCGATCCAGATTCGATGTGGTAGGTTTGGTAAACTCGGCCGAACACGGAACTTCATATCTTATCAAAAACATTTACTCTGGTTGCCTTATTCGCGGCTTTCCACTTTAATGGGTGGCTGAAAAAGTGATCAAATCTTACCGCGTCCTTCGAGTAACTGATAATCTGTGCAAAAGATCTGTTAATAACAACGTCGCATATCCCGGTACTATGACCTTGCAATAAACATATTGGCTTAGCTTCTACATAAGGATTCCATAAACGAACCAAATGATCCAAACTACCAGTTACCAGCACATTTAAGGCTTTGCTGTAATCGAAACATTCAACTCCCTGAAAAAAAAAATTATATTTGGTTTATTACGAATGACCTGAAAAACATCAAAATTTAGCAAACGGGTATATTCAATTTCAACAGAGATCGATATTATGAGTCCTAGGGCTGGGGAATTCGATTCGTCGATTCGAATCGATTCGAAGTACAGAATATTCGAATCGATCGTGAATCGATAATAGGAGCAAAAACTTGCTGAATGAAGTGAAATTTTTCTTTTTCAACGATAAAACGCAATTGATTTTGGTCAAATTTCACCAACATCGATTGCATTTTGTAGTTCAGATAAAAGGCTTCGCTCTTGGACTCGAGTGTAATTGAAAATACATCGCTCAAAGTTTGTTTAAGCTAATATTTGTAATTCGTAACTATAAATTTCTTAATTAACACAAAAATAGTAATAGTAAAAAATGGGACATATGTTGTTTTCATGAAATCAGTGATTCGATCCGATTCGAAAAAAATATCCCAATCAGATTCGAATTGCAAATGATTCGATTTTGCCCAGCCTTATTTATGACGAAAGATTGTCAAACGAAAAATTTATTTTAGTCTTCAAACAAGAGCAAAGAACAATAGCGCGTGTCGAAAAGATCCGCCAAGGGTTCATACTTGACAATTAGGGCTGGGCAAAGTCGAATCATTTGGAATTGGAGTCTAATTCGGATATTTTTTTCGAATCGGGTCGAATCGCTGATTCCATAACAGTAACAGAAATATGACTTTTTACCATTACTATTATTGTCTCCATCATGATAATTAAGAATTTCACATATACGAATTACTAATGTTAGCTTAAACAGATTTAAAAGCTATGTGTTTTCTATCACACTCCTGTTCAGGAGCGAAAATTTTCATTTTAACGAAAAAATACAATCGATTTTGGTCAAATTTGACCAAAATCGATTGCATTTTGTCTTTAAAATAGAAAAATCCCACGTCATTTGGCGAGTTTTTGTTCATAAGATCGATTCACGATTGATTCAGATGATCTGCGCTTCGAATCGATTCGAATCATCGAATCAAATTGCCTAGCCCTACTTACAATACGAGTGGCGATTCTGATAAAACGTGTTTTGTCGAGTGTGGCTACTGATAAATTTTGTGTCAACTCCCGTCCTTAATTATACAAAAAGATTGACCAAAATAAGGTTCAGAAGACTTTCATTGAAAACCCTAAGAAATGACTGAAGTGTGTGCTGCTAAATTGAAATGAAATGAAAATCATGAAACCGCGGTCTAAACAAAATTTATTTCATAAAATCGAATCTTTCACTGCTATGATAGGGGTTGGTAAATGTAATGGGTGATGGGATTGCTTCTTTCCTCCAACCCTTACAGCTTAAATATTAAAATTGTCTGCAATGTAAGAATCAACAATGTTATGATCTTATTCACGATCCCGGAGTGCAATAGACTGAGTGGACAAAGTTACATCCAGGCTACCTTATTAACTTTGTATACATATGTTTTCTTTTTCTTCTTCAAATCCATGAGAACGACTGACGAGGTTGATGATACTGATGACGAAATGATGACGTCACCATCTGGTACGTACATCACACGGCGAATTACCTCTTCATGAATATTGGAAATTACTTCCCATGTGACGTAACGTTTGTGGTCTTTTATATCCTGTTTTATAAAAGAATTGGACATTAGAATTTCGAGGTATCATAGAAAAAGATTCTGTTTAAGTTTTCGATAGCGCGCAGCGCATACGCGCAAAAAATTTTTTTTTTTTTTATTTTTGAATGAAATGACGTAAAATCAGGATGATTAGATTTTTCAAATACTAAAAGTTAAATTGAAATAATATCATTTGCGTTCATTTCCGCTTAATTCATGACATATAAAAATAATGAGATCAGTAAAATTTAAAAAAAATTTCTATCTTTCTGGGAGAAGTGATATAATCCTACTAGGAATTCGGAATGTTATACGAAAATATCTTTGAAATAGGCAAAATTTCAAGCAAAACATTTAGCAGTGATTTAATCACATTAAAATAAACTCTTTGCGTTCCTTGTTGAGGACTGAACGGTTTTTCAAAAAGTCTTGATTGTGGAGCGTGAAAATGTAGAATGTGAACAGATCCTGTGTCGTCACCAAACATGAGTATTGAATGTGAATTTTTTGCATTCTCTTCATACCAGTAGTTCACACAATTGGGAACATCTGGTAAAGCTGTATTAAATGAAAATAAATAAATTTAACACAGATTAATAGTTATGCGTTTGGGTTTGTAATTACAAAAAGGCATCAAATGACGGGCAAATGGAACCAAACATGATTTGTTGAGCGCGAGTCACAGATGGATCGCGCCGTCAAGGCGCAGTCTAGCTGCTGCTCGTGCTCAATAAAAAATATATTTTTAACAGGAAAAAACATTATGTCTATACTCAACTATAACCACTCAATTTGATGCCCAGTAGGCAGGTTTTTGTTGTTTTAGTGTTAGTTGATTGATTTTTTTGGTGTTGATTCTGGCATTCTTACAGTGATTTTCGATAAATATTTCAAAAAACGTTTTACGTCCTTTGAAGTGATTTATAGGCAAATTTGAAAAACCATTAAAGTTTTTACTAATGATTTTATATTGAAGGTATGGCTATTTAGATAGTAAAAATAATTTCCAGTATAAAAATCAAAAAATATTGAACAAGATTGATAGTTCAGTTTGCCAGGGTTTTTTATTCTGCGTTAGCGCTAATAGCTGATAACGTCTGTTTTCTTTTCAGTCTTTAATACACTGTGGCAAAATTGCAGTGAATTAACTGTTCATTTGCAGTAATTGTATATTTTAAAAGTTCGATATCGCTTTGTTGCTTGTCTTATGGCAATGTATGGGCCAATGAAGTCGATTTTATGGTTTCAATTCAATACTATCAAGTAAAATTACTGTCAAAAAGCATCCATTATACTGTATTTTTGTTACAGTGTATACAAAAACTCCACAATAGAAATTTTAATTACCATACAAACAAAATTCGGCATAGTAAGTTGTGGTTGACGTATCGTAGAAATATATTTCGCGACTGGTTGTGGTAAGAGCAAACTTTTGAGCATTTCTCATGTAAACTCCGTCCGTCACCCAAGTGTGACATCGTCGCCGGGAAACAGCCTCTTCTGCACTAAAATTTGATCCGAGTTTATAGGTCTGAAAATTGAATATAAATTTAGAGACTTGAATTTTTAGACTTGAATATTGGTTGTGACACTGATGAGTTGGCAGCACGGTTATTGGAGAATGCCAATCGCATAAAGAAATCCGTTGATTAGAAATAAAATTGCGTGACTTTTATTTTTTTTTTTGGGGGGGGTCATAACTCAGTCAAAATGCTATGCGTTTTTTAATATATACGGATCTTTGGTATTTTTTTCTAATATCGAATAATACGGATCTGTCAGCCAAACGAAGCTGATCATATTTTTTTTACTAACATTTTTAGGGTTTTCGAAAATATGAAAAATTACTTTGCAAAACGAAGAAAAAAGAAAAAAAATTCAAAAACAGGATGAGAAAAAGAGGAATGAGGAGTGCGAGAAGGAAAAATGAGAGATAAAAAGAAGAGCGAAATGCTAAAATGAATAAAAAGAGAAGGGGAAAGATCAGCAGAATACGAAGGAAGATCGAATTTGCAAAGCATCATATGTAATGTGTCACTCCGCGTATAAGATGTACGTTGACATTTGTGACTGATGCGTGTTGACTATTCAAATTTTTATATGAGGATTTTGTTACGCGCGAACCAAGGTAACAACAAATTTTAGTCGTGGTTTCTTGCTGTAAAATATGAAAAATGTTAATCATTTTGCCTGCCAAATTTTCTTGTCTCCTTGTCATATATGAAATTGAAACCGATACAGGGTTCAAATTACTCTTAATATATATATCTTATGTCACCTTATTATGATAAGCTCGTTTTACAATAGCTTCGTTGGTGAAGGGTATCAATTTGTTATTTTGAATATGTTCCAATTCTCTCATCTGTAAGAGCATGTAAGTGCAAAATTCATTCCAATCGACGTAGCCATCACATCCAGTGTCCACCTAGAATATAAGAAATTTTGAAACAAGATACTTTAATGTGTTTTTGATGTAAAATGATTATGTGGTGTAAATAATTGTTTAGTAAGGTAAATTTGACATTTTTGTAAGATATTATTTACTCAAAATGGTCGTAAAAACAGGAGAAATTGGGAAGCGGAATTTTATAATACCGGTTGTGATCAGTTATATAACTTTTTGTATGCGCCGATGTATCGACTATTTTTGGAGGTGCCGGCCTGAAAATGCTGACCGATGCTTTATAGAATTTTCAAATCAAATACTTCCATTGTTAAGTGGTGAAAAATATTGAAACTTGTTGCACTTGCGACAGGCTACGCTGTAACAAAATTACAGTAAATTTACTGGTCATTTGTAGTAATTGAATATTTCCAAAGTTAAAAAATGCTGTTGATGAGATTTGTGCCAGTTATGGACTGCTGATGGACCACACATTTGTCCAATATTTGGCTAAAAAAGTTACTTTTGATTTTTTTCAATACCGCCAAGTAAAATTACTGTCAAAGACCAGTGATTTTGTTGCACAAATTTATGTGTGTGCCAAATGTCTTTCAACAGTACGACAAGGATGGCGTCATAGCATAGTTGCATCAAGTTTGCCGTAAATTATTGGGTCGCTCTGACCAGTGAATTTGTAACTTTGAAGTTGAAGCTGTGGGCATTCTGAAATCTTTTTTGTGTTGTTTGTATCGTTATCGGTCGGTATAGGAAATTTTGAGTATCAGTAGTACAAACTAGACAAACGAATTTTATATTTTAAAAATTTCCAGAATTTAAGGATGAAAGATTGACATTTAACATTTATTAAATCCTCTAAATAATCTTTGAAATATATACCCTATGTTAGATTGAAAATTATGTATTTATATGTTCGTTTCAAAATAAATGTATCTCTAAGTGGCAAATAATGCCAAATTTTTGTGCGCCTTCAGCACGGAACCTTTTTTACTATAAATTTTAGCTTCTTAAATAGCGAGTTTCCCATCAACAAACAAAGAAACTAAAAACTTTTCCCGCGCTTCCGGCAAGCAACTCGTAATTGTGAAAAGTAGTTTTCTATTATGTCCCCTCTAAGTTTTCGCCGCCGTGGAGCCTTAGCAATACCAATGGAATTTTACTTATTAATTTTTGAGAACAATTACACAACTTATCTTATCATTAGAATTACAGTTTTATAAAATTGTTTACATTAAAGTCAATAATAACAAGCGTCCACGTCCACGTGAGAGATTTATGACGAAGAGGTTAAATTAAATATCATGTTAGAAGGTTCGAAAGAGCATAAAGATAAATAAAGATAAAAAAGTGAGCTATGTTTTTGAAGGCCTTGATTACTTATATACACACTGAATCACGTACATGAAATTTATTTACTAATAAAATTACACCGCATCGAATTTATTATTTATTTACGATAAAGATCAAGTTTAGCGTTATCTTCTTCGGAATAGATTACCCTGAGATAGATATCCTAAACGCACAAAGCCGGTTTTGTTGAAAGAGCACAAGTTTTTCAAACTGGTTAACTCTTTCATACCCAAATTGCTATACATAGAGGTAAGAGACAACATTAAAATCCCCTATGGCTAGCAAGCCTAACGCACTCCATTTTTATCAAATGATAGAGCGGTAGGAAGGAAAGCACTTCTATTTCGACATATAATTACGAGCTTTGTGTTTGTTATACTAGCGATTGCTCTGCTCGGAACTATAAGGAGTTTGTTATGTTACTTTGTATATTAATTACCACCATATTCTATATTTATTAATCGAAGAGTCCAATATTATTGACTATAACTTAAATATTGTAATTTAGGTGTAGGCATCCGAACCGAGTTATAAAATCCAAAGTTTTGTGGCATGTCCGTCAACCATTCAGTCAGATTGCCCAGTCGTCCAATAAATCTTGCGAAGTTAGGGTTAATATAGTGAAGGGTTGCTAAGTACTAAACCACCGGACGTTTGTTTAATTTCATTTTGGAAAGACGATTGTGCTCAATAACGTAACGTCCGGACCTTTGGAAAACTCACTCACATTTTCCTTTCTTAAGCACCAGTCGATGGATAGCATTTATTTCAAGTGTAATTATATTATCGTCACCTAAATTAATGATGGCCATAGTCACATACTTAGGATAGGAAATCTTTTACAAAAAGGATTCCATAGAAGACTCGATGAAAACCGTTTCTTGCCTGAAAGAAATGTTTACTCACCTTATAAAACAACATCTCCATCTGATCATTCCATTTCTTTGTTCCCAACATGGAGGATATTATAACTTTAAATTCAGCCAGAGTCATCATTCCTGCTTTCTGAGGAACTTTCTCTGAATCTTCATCTTTACTCTTTTGTAACGGAACACCTGATAATCCCCAAAGATTGTTTTAAAATGAAAAGTATTTAATCGAAGAGATAGGACAAAAATGGAAATTTACAAATGCAATTTTTCTATTTCGGCTGGAATCCATCAATGAAATTAATTTCGGAATAAATTAGGTCTATGCAACTTAAAAATTGAAGTCTATAGCGTTACTAACATCATTGAAAAAATAATCGAAAGTAAGTAAAATTTTTCCATTTTAACGACAAAAAGCAATAATAATATTTCGTTTTGTGTAAAATTTACTAGTGTCCTTTGAGATGAAGTGTTAATGAAAGCACATTGGCATTGGCACATTGGCATATTATATTTATCAGTAAATATTGATGTCGTGATTCGGGTAAATTGTAATGGTTATAACTTGGGTCGGGCAAAACCGAATCATTTGGAATTGAATCAGATTGGATTAACTTTTTTAAATCGTAGTGAATCTTGCGCATAAATAGCAAATATCCTGTTTTTACTATTACAATTTGTCTCTATTAAGTAATTTATAGTCTCGAATTACTAATATCAGCATGAACAATGTACCGAAGTAAATGTATTTTTCATTCAAACTGCATGTCTAAGAGCGAAAATTTACATTTTTCAACAACAAAATGCAATCGATTTTGGTCAAGTTTGACCAAAATTGATTTTATTTTGTCGTTAAAAATGAAAATTTCAATTTATTTAGCAAATTTTTGTTCCTATGAACGGTTCACAAGCAATTCAAAAAATTTGTGCATCGGATCTATTCGATTCACCAAATCGAATTGCACACCACTAGTTATAACGGGACATTAAATATTATTTAAATAAAATGAAAGTATCCGATGAAGCTTCAATTTTCCAAAGATTTTGAATCTGAACGTCCCCACTTGATTTTTCCTGCTATATAGACCCACATATATTGACGTCATACCTTTACTTTCGTCAGTTGCATTCTGATCAAATTTCATAGGAACATGAGTTTGAAATTGGTGAAGTAGTTTGTGGAGATGATGGAGTTTTATATGTTCTTCAAGGCGTATATGACTGTCTGAACTGAAAAAAATATGATATATATTTTATATGAAATATGAATATATATATTTTTATATGAAATAAATATGATATATACGTAACCTAATGATGTAATGATATCCGTTTACTATAAAAATAGCAATGGTCGTCTGTGAGCTTGCTGATTGATAGGTCTCGATAGACGATTCGTAGACTTATAGCTGAGAAAATTTAGGATTATATGGATTGTCAAAACACCAATCCATTTTAAATTTTCGACTCACAACTGCAGGTGAAGATATCAAGTACTGTGACAATTGTGCAGTAAATTTACTGTTATTTTCCAGCACTTTGGCTGTTGACAGACGCACTTTGGCGATGCGCTCCGCCTACAATCCATAATCGACAAAAAAGTTGATTTGTAGCTTTATTTCAATATCACAGAGTAAAATTGCTATGAAAGGGCGATAATTTTGACGATATTGTATGTTAAAAAAGCTCGGGAAAAGGTTAAAAAATTTGCGATACATGACGATCTAAGTGAAAAGTTATGTATACACTTTTAGATATAAACCAAACCATACAAGAACAACATTGCCAATATGACTGGATAAAACCGAATCATCTGGAAATTCGATTTTTTTTTTAATCGGATCGAATCTTTAATTCTATATACTAGACAAAGTTATTTCAATCCACACATGCTCTTTAAGGGCAGAAATCGAAATCGAACATGTTTTGGTTGCATTTCGCCGATAAAAATATGAAATTGCAGTCTATTTTGGCATTTTGTTCCTATAGCGAATTCACGTCTGGTTCGAAGCAATTGTGCTTCGAAACACCAAATTTAATTACCCAGCCTTAGTAACAAAAAATACCAGTCTTTTCACTAAATGTCGTATTCAATAAAAAGCCAATAAAAAGCGGAGTTTCATCATCGGTTTTTTAATGTATCGTAAAAAATTCAAGCATTTTCATTACTTTCAACATAAAACTCAATATTAATAGAGGCGTTGTTCTCAAAATATGTAATAATCCTAAATCAACATAAGATTTTTGCCCTTAGCAACAAAGTATACACGAAGTTATTTGTTACACTATTTCAAGCATGGTTTGTAGATAACTAGCAGGATAATCGTGCGAGTTATGTACACCCCATGCTTAAAATATGCATAAAGCTTAAGTAAATAAAAACTGTGTATTTAAGAAGCGACGTACAACCAATTTACAATATATACCTGAAAAGTCGACGCATCCCCTTAGCAAACACTGAGCTAATAATCGGTAAGTACGTCCAATCCATATTAGTTTTTATGATAAGCCTTAAAATTTTAGCAAATTTTGATAGATTTTCGCTTTCTAATATACATTTTTTTCAATTAGCGAATTTTGGATAATTAAACACCCATAAACGAAATATATACTTTTTTCAAGGCAAATTTGAGCGTTCCCAAAAAAATCTGAAAAAACTAAAATACTAAAACATTTTCATCAAATTTGGAAATGAATTTGCAGCATTACTTGAATAGAAATTAAAGCGCATCTTGCTGTCAATTTTTTAAGGCTTGCTATCTGTCAGAACTGCAAAATACTGATAGCAATGTACGCCCTTGTGTATGCCCCTTTAAATGCGAATATTTTGAACCAAAATATTGATGCTACGCCATGCTGAAGTTTACAATAAAAATAATTTGGAGAAAGCAATGCTTGTAACATAATTGATTACACTTATACATTTTAACAAAAGAAGTTTTGGATTTTATTTGATATTTAAAAGTTTTTGAGATAGAATTTCTTTTAAATGGCTTGAAAATTAGGGTCCTAAGATTTTATTGGAAATAAATACCCTCTTTGGCACCCACACGATACCAACCAATGGCGACTAATATGGCACACGTAGCTAAAGTGAAGTGAGTAGTTTCTGCTCTGGGCGATGTTGGAGCCTCTACCACTCATTTGCTTCTATTTAATCGCATTTTGCGATACATAGGAACTGTTTCAGAAATTCTGAAGCCAGAACGGAGTGATAAATTGAAAAAAGTTGCCAAGCAAGAAAACAGGACATGTGACGATTAAAAAAACCGACATGGGTTTACACGAAAAAATTGTCCAGAAATGTTCACTAGCTACCGGTGGATTATATCTTGTTTAATAAATGTATACACCGTGCTTAAAAATAACGTTGCATATCTCAGACAGATCTTATAAGAACATTATATATTATATAAAAGTACATAAAATTCAACAAAAAGTCTATTTTCTGAGGATTTTTTATTCAAGTGCTGACAATCAGATTTATATTAAAAAAAAACTTACCTTTTGAAACTGAGGTCGCTGCTCGATACATCGCTCAAGCTTGATATCGAATTAAAGGAATTTAGCTCCATTTTTCTTGAAAATTGTTTATACTAATAATACATTCTATTTAACATCAAACCATGCTTTGGTTTAATATATTGTCAACAAATTTTCTAATAAAGCAAAGTATGACTATATCAAGTGTGAGCCACATATGGATCGCGCCTTTAAGGCGCGGTCCATATGTGGCGCGTACTTGACAGAACAAATCATCATCCAATCAATTTTGGTCGAATGCGCACGAATGGTGACTTGCTATGGGTTTGTATCATATACCTTAATCAGTCACCTGACATATGACTGGTTGATTATGCGAAATGGCTGTCTTATATAACTACCGGTCATATGGAAAGGTTTACTAAATGTTGCTCTATGTACTTCGGCTATCTTACTTAACTTTTTGCATTGATTTCAAGCTGCTTCTATAACATGTCGAAATACGCCATTCCCCTGTCATACGACTGGTCGAGTCGACAATATCGATTTTTATTCCACATGACTACCGGTCATATTGACCTATTATTAAATGTTACCTTACACGCTAGACTCCTACATTTTTTGATTTGAATGTGAGATATATTTTATTTAATTTACGTTACGTTAATTTACGAAGTATGACATGCTCACTTCTACCGTGTCAAGATGACAGTTAAAATAGAATACTGTTTGTCTGCGTAAATATTAATAATATCTATCTATAAAATTTTAACCCATTTCTAGTTTGACATGCTGAAAGCAAGTACATTTTGACGTTTGCCTAAACATTGTTCTTTACAAATAAGCTTGCTTTAAGTAAGGCCTCTAAGATTTTGTAGTGGGAGACTCAACTCTAACATCCACTGAAGCACTTAACAACTTAAGCAAAATGAAGTACCCGCAAACAAAAACTGCATTCTGCATCTGCATTCGACATATCTGGTACAGTGAGACGTGGTGAGTAACTCCACTGAGTGCGATTGATTGACCTCTATCACATGAACCCTATCTCTATCGCCTGGTCACTGCCAATTGGACAGCCGCACTTATGGTCAACCTGGGACAATATATCTTTTGCTCAATACAGTCTTCTCGTATATAGGGTGTTACGCCAAACACACAAGTGAAGAGTTAGCTCGTAGCTTATTACCAAATAACTCTTTGACTTGGTTATACAAATATCCAACTTTGTTTATCAAGTCTTTGTACCTTCCCAGTCTTCTCAATCGACGTGTTTTGTCAAGTATGGGTCACTGATTGGCCGCGCTAACAAAGCGCGGTCAATCTGTGACCCATGCTTGACTAAACAAAATTTTTGATTTGTTAAATCGCGAGTTAGCCTCTTACACTAAAGGTCTAATTTTGAATAGGCCCTCGCTAAGCGCTTGGGTGCCAAAATTCTTTTATTCTCTTCGCCGTCATAACAATTAAGTGGCTTTTAAGGGTTTTCTTAATAAAAAGATCCATGAATAACACAAAATACTTGATCGTTGCCGTTGCTTTCCTTTTTAAAACATGTATTGTTATGATGATTCAAAGGAAAGCGGGTTTACTCGACGAAATATTCAAGCAATCAGGATATGGCCGAGTGTGATGTTGATTTGGAATTCGCTTAATTTCACCATAGTATTAAATAAACATAGATAAATAAAATTATTTTATGGTCATGGCGGAAGGGGCTATTGGGAATTGAAATGAGTTTTTGTTAAAAACTGGATTGCATTTTCTAAAATTAATTAAATTAGTTTTGTGTTGTTGTGTTCTTCTGGCTTCAAAACTCCCCTTCATTCATTGTTTAGCAGTAGGGGGTCAGTGGCTTGCTTAATGATCTAACGTTGTATGGACTTCTATCGTGCTATGTTGTCTATTTTATGTTTTCTCCCATTTCCTTTTTCGAACCATTGTGTCGTAGACTCGATGTCCTTTGCTCTTTATTTAGCCACCAATTAATTTCACCAAGTTTTGATCTTTGCCAATCCCATATTATTAACGATGAAATAATGGATGTTTTTCGAATTTTTCGCAAAATGACGCATAAAAGATTGAAACTTTGCACCTGATGGAAAGAACATTAAATCGTTGATATCCTAGAATGGTTTAGTTTGCTTCATTTAAAATATTTTTTCATCTAAGATCGTTATTGGATATTTTATCAAAATCGATTCGAGGTATAATTGAAACAAAAGTGCGTCAGGATCGCATTGCTTCGCAATAATTTTATTCTGTCATATGAAAAAAAATATGATCGTCAGGAGGGTTCGACACGCAACTTAGCTTGACACAAAGTCCGCTAATAGGGCGGATTCCAATTTCGAAGAATATGAAAGTACCGAAAAGAGTCCGCCAACTATCTAACTTGATATAAACCCGCCAATAAGGCAGTTTAGGGTTTCAAAAATTAACATCAACTAAAAATGAACGCTAAATTTACTGTACTCCTGTTACAGTATGTAAATTCAAATTATTCTAGAATCAATTCGAGGCAATAAAGAATTGATTGATATAGTCGATATAGCTTTCATTAAATCAAAAATCTGTTTATTTGTCCTATCTGCACAGGTTTGCATAAATCCCATCAATAAGGCGGTTTGAATCTTGTAAATATACATTTTCTGAAAATGGACACTAAATTTACTTGTCACAGTGTACGAATTCAATGCAGTCTGGGGCCAATTCAAGTCACTAAAGAATTGATCTATATAGCTTCAAATTAGGGCTGGGCAAAATCGAATCATTTGGAATGCGAATCTGATTCGGATATTTTTCCGAATCGCATCGCCGATTTCATAAAAATAACAAATATGATGTTTTTACTGTTAATATCATTGTATCCAGCAAGATAGTTAAGAATTTCACTGTTACGAATTACAAATATTAGCTTAAAATCGATGTGTTTTCAATCACACTCCGGTTCAAGAGCGCAAATTTTAACTTCAACGACAAAATATAATCGATTTTGGTCAAATTTGACCAAAATCGATTGCATTTGGTCCTTAAAAAAAAAATTTCACATCATTTGGCCAGTTTTTCATCCCAATAATCTGTGCTTCGAATCGATTTGAATCATCGAATCGAATTGCCCAACCCTACTTCCAATACAATCTGAAATCTAAGCAGCAGATTCACTTGGCTTTAAAAAGGGAATACCTGAAACATGTTTTGCTGATATGGTCAAACACTTGGACAAAATAAAACCAGACTTGTGCATGTCATGCTTCTTTTAATAGACGCGGAAATGGATGTTAACGTTTAGTAAAGATTAGAATATATTAATAATCTGTTAGCGTTTAGTCTTAACGCTCTAAAGATCTTAAATACGAAACCACGTAGGTCCAAATGTCCATTTAATGCTCACCACAGGAACTCAATTTGAGTCATCAGAAAAATAGGTTGACCGATATGCCTGCCATTTATTGTTATTTTTATATTTACTCGGCGTCAAATAAATAAAAAACCTACGTTTTAATAGATTTTATATTAAGAAGAAAATAAAATTCGCCAAATTCGCAAAACCTTTAATCATAACAACGAACTGCTTTATTAACATTTTTCCTAAACGTGTAAGGAGAAATGAATTTTTCGATGAAAAATTTTTACCATTTTTTCCTGTTTCCGTTCAAGCAATACAACTGTTGTAATTTTACGAAAAACATGTTGAAATTAATATAATTTAAAGGCTTTAATTTGTATAATTTTTCAAACCAATTTTGAGCTACGGAAAGAATAAAAAAATTGCAGGAAGTTCGTTTATAAGTGAACCGCCCTTGGGCTGAGCAGTTGATAAATTGCCTTGTTCAATGATAATTATCTTTGTCAAACGCGCTTTTCGGCGACAGTCGCGCAAGGTACACGTTAGAAAAGCAGTAAAGATACTTGTATAATTTATCGTAGCTACAAATTCCAAAAAAAATTTGAGTTTATAGTCAAGCATGAGCCACTGATAAACCACGGTTGTTCGGCGTGCTGCCTTTTCAAAATTTTTCCTTTAAAATCTTTTAAAAAACTCACGGTCAAAAATTTGCAACGAGATTCGAGAGAGATAAACAAGATTTTTAGACCCTCTAGTCTTTGCCGTAAGGCGCCTGATGCCTGGGGTAAAATGAGCTTATCATATAGTATTCTCTTTTCTGGATTATGAACATTCTAATAGTCGCTTGCTGGTGGAACGGGTCTGCTCTTCGCCTGCAAAATGAAGTTGATTTTGCTCACTGTTATTATTGGCTGCCTTTTTGCTGTAGACTTCAGCGCAGATGCGCAGACATGTAAGTTTTAACTTATCTTTCTTACTTGAAGCTTGCAATGATGAACGGATCGTCTGAAAAAAGCCTATTGACGGCAAAATGCATGGCAAAGACCTTATATAAAACGTAGCACCGGAAACGGCGCTCTAGGTGGAAAGCATCCAAACAAGGACTGGGCCATTATATTGAAGTGCAGTGAGTGGTATCTTCCCTGTGCGATAGGAAAACTACCTACCATTTCTTTGTTCCTTCTATTCGTTTTTTATAACACGCGGACAATAAAAATAATTAAAAATCTGCCAAGGTAATGATATCGAACAGTATCGGCGGTTATTCCTAAGAATATCGTTATCGACATTGATTGTCCGATCTGGAAGTTTTCTTTCGTCTTTTGTCAAGCATGAGCCACAGATGCACCGTGTCTCAAGTTTGACCAAAATCGATTATATTTTGTCGTTACAACATGAAAATTGTTGCTATTACACATGAAGTGTGAATTGAAAATGTATACTATAAACTATAAATTTCTTGATTTCGAAACGAAGATAAGTTGTGATACTAAAAATTGGATATTTGTTATTCACACGAAATTTATGATTCTATTGAATTCAAAGAAATTATTCTATTCAGATTCGAATTCCAAATGATTCGGTTTTGCCAACTCCTAGTGCCAAGGTAGTAACAGTTGCATGCCAATCCAAAAATTCAATGTAGAACTGGGTACTACTGAAGTACGCAAAAGATAGTCTTGGCTGGCCCTCAAGCCTGCGCCTACCGGGTGGGTTGCAGTCTTTTTTAGCCACTCCTTAGGGTGGATCACTCTTGGCAGGTCCCTGTACCAACGTCACTTATAACCAGACAAAGTTCGTTTGAGTTAGTTTATTTGTTCCTATAGATATGATCTTTTCATTTCGGCTCAGCCTACCCATGTTAATATACCCTGGGCTGAGTTCTCGGCATGAATTAACGAGTCGGACTTGCAGAGACTCGAATTCGTGATTTTCGACCTGCGATGCAGACAACATTATAATCATTATAGGCAATCGCGCCCACGATGCTCGTTACCTTTAAACAAATCAAAATATTCAAATTCAAACTTTCTTTTCCAGTTGAGTCATGTGAAAATAATTCAAAATGTTCGGAAGGCCAAGTTTGTATTTTCCTTCAGCTTCTCGATGCGAACGTATGTACATGTCCTGTTGGCTATACTAATGAAGATGGAGGTTGCAACGAGCGTAAGATACTCATTTTATTCTTATTGAATGCGGAATCATTTTGTAATAAAATTTAATTTATATCAAGTATATGAAGCACTGATGACCAGGTCCTGTATGATTTACTTTTACAAAATCGCAATTTTTTGACGAAAATATAGCTTGAGGCATTTCTTGATTATTTTCGAATCACAATATTGGCAGAAAGCATTATTCGATTCGATTATGTATTCCAATAGTTTCGAATTCTGAGTCTTACAGAGTGCCCCTGCTCTGAATCCAAAAATAGTGTACTTTCATACAATGTAACAGAAGTACAGTAAATTTACTGGCAATTTGCCGCAATTAACCTATTTCAAATGTTAAAAATTTCCGTTTTGATAATATTTAGATCAATTATAGGCTGTTGGTGAACCGAACCCGCACCTCGGCGGTGCTCTCCATCAACGGTCCATAATAATAAGAACTTTGCTTTTATAGTTTTCTTTCAATACCAGCAAGAAAATTTACTGTTAAACAGTAGCTATTTTACTGCATTTTGGTAACAGTGTGAAGAAATAGATTAGAACATTGATCGGGCTACTGTGTCTAATTTAAATCTTTTCTACCATAAAAACCGAATTATCCGCTTCAACTATGTGTCTCTGGGTCGAGTGATTGTTGTCTAATCAAAGAAAGTCAAAAATATTTTGTTTAGTGTGTGTCACCGCTGGATCGTGTCGACGAGATGCAGCCCATCTGTGGCGCATACTCAACAAAACGAAATTTCTATTTGAATAGGGAAAATCCATGAACCTATCGGCTGTTTTGAGTAGAGGCTTCCGGAGTCGGGAGTTTTCTAATCCAGATCCGGAACTGAATCAAAATTGCGCACATAATCCAAAATCGATTCTATCCGGTTTGAAAATATCAAACTCCTGATCCTGACAAAATCTGTAACAGAAAGCTTCCCTGTCTTTCCAAACGCGTCAAAGTGTAATTAATTTTCGGAATCACGAGACTGAATACGAACCTGATTTAAACGGGGATCAGTATTTTGAAGGCCAATCCGATCCGACAATCGCAGAAACGAAGCCGATCTTGCTGGTTTCGGCGATCCGGTCATTTTTTCTTTTTTTTTTTTGGTTCTTCGAATTGTTTGCTATAGCCTGTCCGTGAACCTGACGGGGAGCTTAAACCCAACAACCGTTAGGTACGGACCTTTGTAGGGACTGTGTATCTGTTCAAAGTTGCAGCTACCCGCAATCTAGTCCATGAACAACTCCAGTTGAGTAGTTGAATGACGTCATCTTGCGATTAAGAATGCAATGTGTTTGTCTGACCTCAAAATATATGACAGAACTCGTACTCTCCCACAGGTTTATAATGACATCCGATACAAAGTCTGTCTACATATATTTCGAATCGAATGTGATTTTATTTTAGGAATTTGTTGAGAAGCTTTGAAGATTGCCAAAACTTTCAAAAGTTTGACAAAATACTCGGAAGAACTTGTTTTAACATATCTGTTAATTTTTTTTGTTTCAAACTTTCTATTTTTTAATCATACCGAGTCACAGAAATGAGTATTTGAAGCATCCAAATCGGGTATGTAATCCTAAACTTCTAAAATAGAGAGGGAGAGACTGACAGAATGTAAGACAAGAAAAAAATCCTAATTTTTTAACTAAAAAATACATTTTCACCCTATACGTTTGTTTCCTAATTTTCAGTTGATCCAGATAAGCAAATATCCATAAAATGTCCAAAACCAGACTTGGACAATTCAAATGTTTGCACGACTTCGGGTGTTGGATGCTCGGACAGCGGATGCACCGGAAACGAGATTTGCTGCGTTACGGCTGACGGGTGCACATCAGCTTGCATACTACCGCGTAAGATTTTTATAGTTATTCTTTTGTTTTTATCCACATCCATGGCTAAATTTTGGCATTTTTACTGAAAATTGCATCTCAGTACAGAATTTCATCTAAAAGCCTATCAATTTTATTTTTATAAAATATAAATTTCATCAATAATCTGTTTTTTGTCAAAATAAAAAAAAATGAAGCGAACTCGAAAATTTCATTTTGTTAAATATGAATTACTGATGTATCGCATATGTGGGTCAAGTTTAATAATAACATGTGTGCTCAAAATCGTTTTGACCATGCAGTCAAACTCTATGCTAACCTTATCAAAATTTTGAGTGTACTTTGACAAGCCTGATTCACGTATGGACGGCGCCTATATGGTGCGATCCATACGTGTGCCCTGTTCAACAAAGTTCGTTTTGAAAAATAAACTGTGTCGCCTGCTATTGTATTCTGTATATAAATGCCCTCAGGGTAATGGTACTCGGTGACAGCCGTCTACAAGCACAGGGTGACACCACTGAATGTGGCGATATATTCAGTATGAAATACATGATATTGAAATAAACTACAGACATGACATTTACTTCATTAAAATGAGCAAACTTTGAAAATCTGCAAACTTTGAAAATCTGCATTTACTTCAAAAGACTATGGTCATACTATAGTAAATTTACTGTACTTTTTCAACAGTGTGTGTGGTAGTGTCAGACCAATCAAATTGCAAATATATAACAATTTTCAAATATCTCTTCATTTGATATGAGAATAAAAAAATAGAAGTTGTTATCGTATTTTCACTTAAAAATGTATATGAATGAAAAATTTTGTTATATTTTCATTGAAAAAAATTCTGAATAATTAATGCTCGCTAGAGAAAAGGTCGAATTTCACTGGACTGAACTGAACCACTATAATTAAGTAAAATGAGTTGTTTCCTACCCCGGGCGGTGTCAAAATCATCTACCACCACTTTTTCTTATTTTAGTCGACTATTATGTTATGCAGTAATTACGTTGGGGCAATATTAGAGCCTTCATTACTTCCCTCATATCTAAGCAAATATTTGGGTGTGAAAATTTTAATAGAGTAACCCTTTGAAAGTAGCAAAAATACTAAAAATAAATACATTTTCGTTGTATGCTCAAATCAAAAATTACGTATGGAATTTACAGTTCCGAGCCTAGCGCCGACATCTCCAAGATTTTAATAAAAAACGTCACCCGCTCAATGTTTAAAAATGCGTCTTTTTTTATTCATAGAAAAAAACGAGATCAATGGGTATGAAAAAATTTCACGCGCACATGAAAAAATATTATTACACATTAATTCCATTAGTTTTGACTTTATTTTATAACGTATCACATAAATATTGAGGCTACGTTATAATTTACGGTATACCCGTACCAGTTAGAGAGACCCCTTACCTTTCTCCTTTTGTCATCTCGATTGAAACCGAATGTTTGATAACCAAAAATTTGAACAAGCATTGTTATTCTAATAAGAAATTCTATTTTTTCAAGCATGAGCCAAAGATAAACCGCGACTTAAGGGCGTCCTTCATCAGTGACCCATACTTGACAAACATGTTGCATTGTAAGTCCCTGATTGGATAATTTACACTCGCATTTTATTTTGCTCCGAATATATCAATTTTAGTCATAATTTATTCGCGTTTGAATAGAGTTGAAAATCGAAAATGCATTTTATTAAAAATGAATTGTTTGTATTATTATTATTTGTTTTGTTGAAAGCATTCACTGTAGAAATATCGACTGTCGTAATGAATGAAGACAAAGTTCTATGACGAATAGTGATATTTTGAATTTCAATGGAAAAGTGTTCGAATATAATTCAAACTCCAAATATTCTGCTTTTGACGTTTTTTTATGTAGTAAATTCTTAGGAATTTTCGGGCATCCCTAACGCCTACAGCGAAACGAATATTTATAAAATAGCGATATTTGTGAATGAATAAAATACACGCAAGGAATAGGCCTCAAGGCGTATACAATTTCTTTGGTTGCTGCGCTGTATCTCATATCCTTGGGACGATGCTCATCGGTTCCTTTTTGCTTTCTCATTGGACGAAAAGGCTCGAAGCTTGATTGTAAACATTTGGAATTGCATACAGAGAAATAAAGTTAAATTTATATATCCCGTGTAGGATGGATAATTATACCCTGTAATTTGACCGAACATGTTTTATAAAGTATGGGTCACTGACGGATCGTGCCGCTTAGGCACGGTCCATCTGTGAATCATACTTTACAAAAAAATTTCAGCTGCATGGGAGGCGAAAGGTCTGCTAGTAGTCTCGACGGCGAACGATGGTTTACGTAGCCGATGCTTACGGCTCCCCCCCCCCCCCTCCCCAACCAGGTTCATGCATAAGAAAAATGCCAAGCCAAATCTTCCACCCCCTGTCTAGTGTCTGCACAAGATGTCGTGGTTTCCCATAGGATTACGTCGTATTTCTAGCTTTCCTATGTCATAAGATCAAAATGAAATGCTATATTTTTTATTTATCTGACCTGCATTTCAGAGTGCGATCTTCCAGCAAATGAAAAAATGTGTACTGACCAAAATAAAGTATGTGTGGACAACCCAGTACTAGGATACGAATGTAAATGTCCTCCGGGTTACGCTGGTGATGATTGTAAAGATCGTAAGTAAAAATCTTTTCGCTTTGCATGTTTTTTTTTTTTTAATTTGCTCTTTTTTAATTTGCTTTAAGCAAGACGGAAAGCAGCGCATAAAATGAACCAACGGCTTCTTGAGTAGCCTAGAGTTACTTCAAAATGTAGTACCAGCAACAACACTCTTAGAGAATAGCACCGCGATATTACAGACTGCAATTAGTGGTGTCTGCCATGGGCGATGGTAAAATCATCATTCTTTATTTTTATTTTGT
The DNA here is from genome assembly GCA_963675895.2 of Styela plicata. Classification (NCBI taxonomy): domain Eukaryota; kingdom Metazoa; phylum Chordata; class Ascidiacea; order Stolidobranchia; family Styelidae; genus Styela; species Styela plicata. The sequence continues at coordinate 8,024,394 of OZ023152.1, forward strand.
CTTTATTTTATTTGTCTTTTTATTGATTTCTTTTTAATATCTATGTTAGGTATGAGTCACTGATGAACTGCGTCGCAACGACGCGGTTTATTTGTGGTTCATGCATGACAAAATGGGAAATAAGCTTATTTTAGTTTCCAAACATCTCGGAAAAACAACGTCTCCCAATCATTTTCCCCAGTCACGGAAGTCCAAAAATGCATTGAAATTTCACACACGATTGGTGTGTTTAGTCATCTGACCATCGGTTAACCTTATCCAAATTTTTAATGCCCTAATATAATTGAAATTCAAGTTCACCCGCTCAACCTTAAATGGATAAATGGGAAAGCCTTTATATTAAATTCCAGCGAATAAAATCTTTCACGTCTTTTTGAATCAGAATAACTGAAACTCGTTGTTGAAAAATGCTAGGTTCAGAATCTGTCAAATTTTCAATGATATTTTTATATTACTTATTAATTCACTAACAAAAATAAAACATTTATAAAAAAAATCAAGGCACTCAGAATCTGACAATCTTTAATGATTTTTTTTTTTACTTTTACTAACAAAAACAAAACCATTTAAAAGTGATTCGTTTATATGTTTTTTAAGGGCGTACGAAAATGTAGAATCAACAAAATGCACTCGATTCATTTTTCTTTAGTCCCCGCCATGTTGTATTTTAGAAAAGCGATTATTGTCGTATTAAAAAACGTAACAAATGTATAAGTTCATTTTGAATGCAATTAGAATTTTTTTAAGCTATCTTACCTTTATTTTACAAAATCTATTTTTCATTCCATCTTATCTTTTTCTATTTATAGGAGCAATGGTTGACGAGAGTTGCGATTACCCGACTGTGACTGTTTGTACTGAATTCGACATTAAGTGTGAGGCAAATTCAGAATGTTCAGACGACAAAATTTGTTGTTCAACCGGCTGTGGTACAGAATGTGTTGATAAAAAAGACAGCGGCGGCAGCGGCGGTAGTAGTGGAGGTTTTTCAGGTATGATGATCATTATAAACATTGACTTTAACTAATAAAAAAAATTGGTGGAATTAAAACTTCCCTTCGTTTCAGCTATCACAGTAGTCACTGTTAAAGCGCGGTCCATCAGTGACCGCGGTCCATCATACTTGACAAAATAAAATTACTAGATGGATAAGACCCTTATCTAATTTTGATAAAATGGAATTCTGAAAAGAACTGAACTGTTTTAGTAAAGTGCAATGTGCTATCTGATCTATGGGCGATGGTAAATCCATAAAAATTCTTTTTTTTTTCTTTTTATGACACGCAGGAAATACGTTAGGGGAATTCTACGTATTTAAAGAGCCAAAACATACCAAATACTGTCAATAATTTACTCAAAAGATTTTATAGTTTTATTTGAATATCTTTAAGTGAATTAATTGTTAAAGAAGGGTAATTTTACCGCATTTTTGTTATAGTAAGTATACTATCAATTTTTTTTTATATGTATATATATATATAAAGTGTATTAACATTCGTTTATGTTTAAATTCTACAGATATCCTAAGAATTATGCTATTGTCTCAGTTTCTCGGTGGAGGAGGGGGCATGACAACTCCAAGACGATGTTCCGGATGTCCAAATTATTGCAGCACCCTCGTATGTCCGACTGATGTAATGTCCATCTGTACACCAATCTGTAACAATGGCCCAGGACAAACCAATTGCGATGTTCATTTCATGGACTATTACGAAAGAACAAAATACGTGACGGACAAATGTAGATAAGAGATTTACTTCATATTTCCTTTAATTCTTATTTCATATTATTTTTATTATCGGAATTCAATTTAAGGTCAAACTAGTTATAACAAGTCTACGTAAACGTACATAGTTTACCTAGTAGACCTAGTTTATTTTCAAAGTATTTTTTACTTAGTTCCATCGAAATCTGATTTTCCTAATTGAACATTTATCGTACCGACTTTTCTGTTTCAACTTCATCTCATTTATTTACAAGGTAAAATAAGTAAATTAACGCAATTTTCAACTAAGTACTTAAAAAATAACAAGATACATGATTCAAAAGAGTGGGAACCTAGTATGAAAAACTAGATCTTACATTTATTAAATAAAAATCGTTTGAAGTTTATTTCGGTTATTTCAAACTTCAAATCTGTCAAGAATTTCTTAAAAGTAGCAAATCGAGGATTCCTTAGTCTAACTGGTTTTTATACAAGGTACCGCCTAGTTTTGAAATTAAAACCTAGTAGATCACCTAGCAATAGCAACTTTACTTAGCTTCGTGTTAAATTCGTTTACGTTACATAGTTTAAGTTTAAACTATAGGCTGCCATTACTAGTCCAAGCAACAACAGAAGAAAACAACAAAAGTTTCCGCCGGAACATGTTTTGGTTAAATATGGCCAATTGATGGAACGCGCCATCCTGGCGCGGTCCATCTGTGGCCATGTTTAACAAAATATAAGTTCTGATTCGGAATATGACAAAAATCATAAATTGTAAAACAAGCATGTACCATAAGCGAATACATTCTATATTAGACTACAGAGTGATTTCCAATAAAAAAGGATCAAAAAGGAATCTGAATATTGATGACTTAAATTACAAAGAGCTAATATGAAATATAGTACCAGCAACTGCACTCTAGGCGAAAAAAAAATCCCAAACGTAGCTGAACCGTCACGGTAAAGTGCAGTGAGTTGTGTCAGCCCGGTGCAACGATGAAATCATCTAACATATATCTAACAAACATGAATGGGGAAATATTTCCGATTTCATGCGTGGCGATTTAATCATAGGAACTGTTTTAACCTCAAATATTTTTCCACAGGCTTCTGCAGTGCTGGCGAAAATCCACCGCAAGGGGAAATGTGTCAAAGAATGGTCGATACTTGTCGAAATACAGAATGTGCAAATCCACAAGGACTACAGTGCCGCGTTTCAAAATGTTCTGGACGATGTACGGTGTACTGGACTGATTCAACCTGGGAAAGAAGAACATGTTACTCACCGATACAAAGTAGGTTTTTCCCCATTTTATTTCAGAATTTGTATAAAAATTCAAAAGTTAATATTTGGTCACGCGAGGTGGCTTAATACTATGGCAGCTTACCGCACCGATTTTTCGATCTCGGATTGGGAATTTTCGATAAATTACTTTAGTATACAATCCTAGTCGTCTTATTTTAAGTGTGTTTTACACTTTTAATTGCCGACTTTTAACACTGCGACTTTGTCGAAAAATATTCCGTGGAGTGTGGTATCTGTCCTGAGCAACAACGAATCACTTGAGATTTTTGGTATTATAGCACTCGGTGTACAAATAATATATTCTTTTTTTACACAGGACGAAGAGGAATATTCGATATGTTTGGAAAATAAAGTACGGGGATCAAAAATAGAAAATGATACGATTAAAAGAACCCAGGCACTACAAACATTTTGCAGAGATTTTCATTTTTGACAACATAAATTCCTTTTACCAATCCTGGTGCATAAATGGCCACGCCATCCGAATGTGATCTATCAATTACCCATGCTTAATACCGGGATAAGGGAATTTTAAATATTTTGAGAAGTAATATCGACCCGAGATGTGTTGTAATTTTCTGTAATAGTTTATACATGCTCAAGAAATTAAATTGTACTGCGACCTCGTTTATATCAATTATAATATATATTCTACATTACATTCTGATTTAATGAGGGAGAAATAGGGAGATAGAGATAGACATAGAGAGGTGGAAAGAGAGATGAGAAATAAAGTTTTGTTGGGTTATTCTGGACATAACCGTCAGCTCCGATATTCGAAATGCCCCTACTGTCCGATATCGATAATATTCAAAATAAAATGGACAGACTGAGAATGGTAAAATATTCTCCAGCGACTTCTAAAATTATTTGGTTATTTTTCATCAACACGTATCAACTAGGGCTGGGTAATTCGATTCCGTGATTCCAAGTACAGATTATTCGAATCAATCGTGAATTGGTCATAGGAATAAAAGCATGCTAAATGAAGTGCATTTTTTTTATTTGACCAAATTTGTCCAAAATCGGTTGTATTTTGTCGTCAAAATAAACATACATTGCTTTTATGTCAGTTAATGCTAATATTTGTAATTTATAACTGTTTATTTCCTAATCATCATAATGAAGATAGTACTAATAGAAAAACTGGGGGTTTTGTATTTTTATGAAATCGACGATTCGATCCGATCGAAAAAATTATTCGAATCAGAATTGATCGCCGAATGATTCGATTTCGCCGATCCCTAAGCGCAACGCAACACATCGCGTGGCAACACTATGCCATTATTTTTTGAAGCAAAACTGTAAAATAATTTTAATACGACAAAAATGATTACGAAAAACTACAACTATTTTTGTAAAGCGAATATTTTTAGTTGTAGGGATTGGTAAAGAAGTTCATTTTTATCAAGATTATTACCTGACAACTAGGGCTGGGCAAATCCGAATTGTTATTGTGTAATTCGAATCGGATTCAGATATTTTTCGAATCGCATTAAACAGCTTATGCGCCCTAAATAACAGATGCCTCGTTTTTACTATTGATGGCTCAATTAACGAAATATTAAAATCTGTAGCTTTACTGTTAAATTTGAGGATTTAATTAAACTTTAAGTTTCTACATTGCAAGAAACACTGATCAAAATTTCTTTTAAACATGAGACACTGATGGATCGCGCCATCTAGGTCCGGGCCATTTGTGTCGTATGCTTTAGAAATAATCTCTGATTGGATGTATGACCGAGTTACGGCTGATTAGGATTCGGATAACCAAATCAAATTGAACAGCTTTACTGATAACGCTCAAACTCGTATAAGCAGTCTTTTGTTTCTCCGTCATCAGTTTGGAATATGTGCAGCCTTTATGCCTATGTAATTTAGCCATTGAATATCACGTAATATGCCTGGAGTTGCTATTTATATTACCGGTTAGTCTCCAAAAATCTGCACATATTGTTCTCAAATAACGAGAAAATGTATGGCAACAATTTGTCCATATTTCCCACTTACTGACAATATTTTTTGTTTTTTATTTATAGAATATTATTCGCATTTTGTAAATTATCGATTGTATCGGCAAGTTTGAGGCCGAAATCGATACTCCAAAAAAGTTAACACTCGATGCCGATACCGATACATCGACACATTACTTAGTGCATTACCTTACATGTAGTCATTTTTAATAATGGAGCAGCAGTATTTATATGGGTTGCAAGAAAAAATCTACTGGAATAAATTAGCGTTTACACAATTACGGAACTAGAGAAGTACGACTTATAATTAGTAGCAGGTAGTTGAAATGACTTAAGACATTCGCATGATGCCGACACTTTCGGCTGTGTGCAAGTTACTAATATGAAGCGCTTCTGTAATGGCTATCCACCCCTTATGCTCAAATTAATATTGATCTCGGAAGAAGAACAAAAATTGCCAACATTTTTTGCCAATAGAATATTTATTGGGTTCTATTACAGGCACAGACAATTGTTTTGCGAAAGATCACCTTTTTGGAAATAAAAATTCGATATCCAGATGAATTGCATGAAATGTAGTTAAATAAATATCTACATATCTATCTATCCCTCAGAGCCGCATATTCAAAATACCGGGCGTGGGGGTGCATTCTACAAAACTAAACTGAAGTGCGCAGTGCGTAACACCTTTTTGTCAATTTTGTTCTTACAGCTTTATCTGTCCCACCTCACCCCCTCACTTTCTTTACGCCTTCTCCTTTAGTAAAGAAACCAACCTCTCTTTATGATTGACCTACAATCTCCTACTTGCCTGAATCTCCCAAACCTTCACCTACTTCTTGTATCTAATTTCCAATTCGTTAATCCTTATGAAAAGGCACGCCGATCATTGTACCCACGCATTATCTACACTCCGTTTCTGACCAAACCGAACATTCAACCTACCGTTGCCAAGTCTCATTCATTCTCTACACTACTGAACAGTTTTTTCTTCGAAAGTTTGAAACAGTCTAGTTGATCAGATCTATTCAAAGTATGGACTATTGATTGATCGCACCTTGGCGGTTCTTTCCATCAAAATTTCGTAATTGGACAAAACAGTTATTTTTTAGGTTTTATTTCAATATCCCCAAAGTTAACTTACTGACAAAAAGGTTTTACTGTTGCTTTTTACGGTGCACCCACTTTAACTGTTCGCCTTTTTTGTCATAAACATCCTTGTTGACTGCCCAATCTTTTGCTAAGTAGTAACTTTCTACACTATTAAACTCCGATGATATCTGATTTGGGTGATGTTAAAAATCTATACCACTTTCAGAACTGTCCAGGCATTTGGACTGCGCACTCATACAACCCACCACTTATCACCACATGAACCACCATGTTTGTCAAAATACTAAGTGTTAACCGTTTTAAACCATGTCCGTGACAGATATGACTCGGTATTGTGCTCAGTTTAGGGTACAGGTTTTTCATTTAATGTAGCCAACATGAAAATGGATGAAGTAGAAACGAACACTACACGTTACCGAGAGTTTTATAAACAAGGTGACATGGACTTAGACCGAATGACCGGGTGTAGTGTTCTTTTAATTCATTCAAGCAAATGGTAGGAGCAAAGAACTAATGGCTACCTTGCATGGCAAAAAGAAACTGAGGCTAGACACTAGAGGGTTGCACCTGAATGAGACAGAAATGTGATTTGTGCATTTCGAAATTATCAGTCATAGACTGTGCAGATAAACATAAGCAGTATGTGTGGAGTATTATCTGAGACCTAGTTTTTAAATATGAAACATATCTAGATGTATGAGACTACTTGGTGGTCGGCTAAAGGTTGTATTTATGTCGGCAAATTGGTGTTGGTAAAACGAATTTTTTTGTGATCTGGTTTGCAATCACTACTAAGCTATATTCACCTGTTACCAAACTCGAATAGAGCATTTTTGCTTAGTGCTGGCAAAACGTGCCCCATCGATTGGGCAACGAATTGAAACATCGATTGTAAAAGAAGTGGGGGGAAGTCGAATTTTTAATTATATGAATTCGTAATCTGTGATTGTGATTAACTCACAACCAATATCGACTGCATCACACAAGCCATGAGATAGTACATTATGAACATTACCAAAGTTACCCTTGACTATAGTATAAAGAATTAAAATTTAGCAGTTTTTTCAAAATCCAATACCGCCCAAAAATAACCGTGAATGTTCGCAATGGCTGTACCATTATCAAAAATCCTCAAACTTCTCAAGTCAATAACTTAAAAAAATGGAATTTAAATAGATCTATGTTGGTGACGAAAAATTAGTTCACAATTTTGAAATTTTGGAAGCGAAAGGTTTGGGTAAGAGAGCCTTTTTTTCCCCAAATACGAAATCAAAGACAACAATCAAGGATTGAAAACAACGATCGCTAGCTTGACTTTCTACATACGAAATACCACCGTAAATTCATCGAGAAAAGTGGCCTGATTCTGGAACTGTGTCAATGGTACTACTTGACAGGATATTCTACTTCTAAATTGGTTTTGAACTTGGATTAAATTACAACGCTAATTAGTAGCATTATTAAAGGGTTTACCAACCCTAACGCATACGCAAGCTATTATGATTATCATTTGACAATCTGCCTCAGGGCAAACCGAACATCCTCTATTAGCTTCATTGGCTATTTTTCAGTCGATTATCTAGGCACATTTTTCTATCGCTAAACCTTTTCGGAAGAAACTCATTTCATTTTTTAATGGACAGCAAGCCTTAGGAGGAATGGGTTATAGAAGTTTTGAAGTTTTGCTCTTGTTTGTTTCAAGCCTTGCAGTGGTGACTCATGGATTAGCCGGCAGTAAGTATTTTTATTTTGTTTTGATATAAATAAGGGCTTGTAATAAGGATACCAGTTTTAGATTCAAGATTCAAATCGATTTAGATATACGTTCGATATATGCTTGTTTTTTAAATAAATGTTTGCTTTGAGCAATGCAGTGCCGAAAAAGGAAAGCAGTGCCAAAAAAGGATCTAACTAAACTGTGAAAGAGCTATACTACAAGATGCGTTGCCAGTAACTGTACTCTAAGTAATAGCATCCTATGCAAAACTAGACCACCATGGTGAAAGGCCGTGGTATCGGCCCTGGGTTATGATAAAACCATAAACCATCGCGATATTATGAGTCATTACGATGGAACGAAAGTTTTATCAATTACAATTTTCCTTTTGTCAAAAAAAGTAATCCATCATAAAAATGAATACGAAGAAAAATGATTATCAGGAATTATTTTTTTCTTCAGTTGGTGAGACCTGCAGTTCATCATCTGACTGTATGGATCGTATGATTTGTTACGAGCAAGACGGAAAGAAGTGCTGTTTCTGCCCAATTGGATATAAAGGAGACGATTGCACTGAAGGTATGTGCTTTAAAAGGGCACATCAATCATAAAACAGACACAATGAAATAGTTTTATAATTTATTTAAAGTATGGGCCATCGATAAACCTTGAACGGTGCGATCCATTAGTGATCCACATTTTACAAAAAGGGATTGAAAAAAATTACCAAGAAAAAAATATCAATACAGTTATGGATAGTTTGCTCTTGGTTTGTGTTCTGAGTTGCAAACGTTCTGCATAAAATAGGAAGTCAAAAGTAAAATGAACTGAAATGTGATCTGGATTAAGTATGGGCCATCGACAAACCGCACCTGAGCGGCGCGGTGTATCAGTGACCCATATAATACGAAAAGGTATCGGAAAAAATTATTGAGAAAAAATGCAGTACAGTTTTGGTTAGTTTCCTCTTGCTTTGTTTTTTGAGTTGCAAACGCTTTGCATAAAATAAGAAGTCGAAAGTCGAATTAATTGAAATGTGATCTAGATTAGTTACGGGCCACCGATAAACCGCACCTGAGCGTCGCGATTCATCAGTGACCCATATTTCACAACAAGTTATGGGAAAAAAAGGATCAAGAAAAAAAATCAATATAGTTTTGATTAGTAGAGTTAGACATCAAATTTCGCTAAATGCATAAAAAGAGATACCCCTTTCCAATATTAGCCCTAAGTGACCTGATCATTTGTGGTTTATGGAATAGAACAGTTAAAGAAGATGTCCAAGGTATTATATTTGAATTTGTGTTTCACAAATCGTAAAATATTCTAACATTTTTCTAGTGATTTCAAATCAATAATAAATAATTATTTCTATTTCGAAGTATTTTATTTACGTATTTGTAACTTGTGTTCAAATCGATTGTGAAATCATTGATTATTGCGTTATCATTAGCAATAAATAATGTAATATTCCAATTTTCAGTTGATTACGTCGCATCATTCTGTCCGTATCCTTCAAATCGACCTTCAACATGCTCTTTACCTGTTTCAAGCAGTCAACCTTGTGGATTTGACAATTCGGATTGTCCTAATGGGGGAGAATGTTGTATTTCTTCAGATGGATGTGGATCACAATGCATCTCACCTGCTACAGGTATGCTCATGCTAGTCAATCAAAGTTTTTATATTTCATTTTATCAAGTATGGGTCAATGATGAATCGCAGCTCGAGGCGCGATCCATTTGTGACTCATGCCTGGAAAATGATTTTTTGATTAATGGAAAATATAGTTGACCAACAGATTTTTATACTAGAGACCACTGAGGTGCTTAAAGATAGTGTCGTGGGAACACAAAGCTTTGTGGTATGTCCCAGCTCACCCAAATTGTTTATATAACTTAGCTTAAGTGGTTGACATTCATTTTTCAATCTAATTTCTCGGAGTTTGAAAATGAGATCCCAACATGCGACACCTACCTGACAGGAAAAGAAGAGTGTCGTATTATAATGAGGAAGTTTTCCGTGACTTGTTTGGTCCAATATAAGACATCGCCATTATAGACTGAACAATCGCATTTTTTTATTAAAATTTACTCTGAGCAAGGCCGGAAGCAGTGCCTAAAAGGAACTAACAGACCGCCACCTAATAGCAAAGAGCTACTACAAGATGTAGTACCAACAACTACATTATAAGCTAAAACATTTCAAACGAAACGGAATAGTTTTAATCAAATGATATTTAACATTAACTTTTCCTAGTTTTGTAACATTAAATCGACGAAAGACTCCTCAAACATTTGATTTTTGTTATTAAATTTTATATGTAATAACTTGGGTATGCTAAGCCGAACAGGAAAGATCATATCTTTCCAGCAATTGCAATCCTGTCCGTCTATAAGTGGCCGCAGTTACAGAGCCTTGGACAGGGTGATCCACACTAAGAAATGGCTATAAAAAAGACTGGTTGAATTTTCCTTTATATTTCGCATTTTATGTGGATTTTTTTTAGAAAAGTAGAAAATTTTAAATACTCTGAAAACAACTTAATTTTATCGTTCGCCAGTCTTAAATATAGTTTTATCCATTATTGAACAAAACTATATTTTGATTTAGCTAATCGGCAAAAATTCATTTGTTATAATTAAGAGCGGAAATATGTCGATGGCATCACGTCTCCACATTTTGCTAATCGTACAAAATTAATCTATAAACGCCCGAAGGAGAAAGAGAACGGTACTAAATCGGTTCGGTCGGTTCGGTAACAAGTACAAGTTGTGATGACGTTAGGAAATGTGCTATTGAATTAGAAGTATAATCAATGCTAGATCTGGCGTAATGACGATTTGTGCACGACAAACGAAATGAGAAAATTGCGGTAAATTAGACCTCGAATCTGTGGTATCTTCAATATTGAATTAGCTTGTTGTCGACTGTTGTTAAATAAAAAGGTGACGGTTTTATATTGAGTAGGGGGATGAAACGCTTCAATCCGACTGTTTACTGTGACAAAACAACAGCAAATTTACCGATCATTTGTTTTGATCGTAAATTCCCAAATATCGAAACTCGACTGTTAATGAAATGCCAGGTATTATGTTCCAATTGCCAACAAGTCACATTTTCTTCTTATTTGCCTATTGCGTTTTAGTTATTAGTTTGATTTTTCATCAAGTACACATATAATCAAAAAATCGACTCGCTAAAACAAGCCAATATCGAAAAAATATTGCTCATCACTGAAGTGATCTTAAATACGTGTGGATGCAAGTGACATCGTGGCGTCTGGTAAGCTTCCAAGCATGCTTGTCGACGTTGTGGCAAAATGTTGGCTGCGTTACAAGGAGATTAAGTATCCCAATTTTATTCGGCAGTGCATGAGTCACAGATGTACCGTGCCTATGCATATTTCTGACTGGGATTACTCCGATTGAAATTCGGCTCCATTCCGAATTCACTCAACTTCAGTCAAACCCTCTACTACTACTCTACTCATTTCTCGGTAATATCTTTAATAAGTTATTTGGCCAAGCTTGATATCTGACTGATGAGTCTATCTGTGGCTCATGTTTGTCAAAAACTATTCTTATTTGAGACGAAAATATTTCCAGATATGTCGCGCCAATTTAAGTAGAAAAATATAAAATATTTGACTCATTCGCTATTCAACCACAGTTAAACTTCAATGAGTATGTCAATGAATTACTTATACGCGTGAACTGTAACAAAAGTGCAATGACTTTACATATAATTTACAGTAACTGTGTAATTCCGAAAATCCTACTCTGCTGAGGAGATTTATACCAATTAGCTAGACCGTTAAAATACATAAAGGCTCGATGACGCGTCCGTCAGCTTTCCATAACTGACCAAAAATCCTGTAGTTCAACGCAATATTACCAAAAATTACTGTCAATGCAAGGTTATTTTATTGATTTTTTTTACAGTGCATGGTGAAATATTTTGTATTGGTTTTACAAGCCCCGATATGTGAAATACATTTTAAAAAATTTGATGAAACTTAAGCTTAACGAACCACAGAAATGATAGTTCGAATCATCTGGATCGAACATACTGTTTTTCGAATACATACGACTCTTCAATTCTGCAATGACATAACCAATTAAAACCGTTGATGGACTGTTTTACCGAGATGCTGCCCATATGTTACTCACACTTGACAGACTGCCATTTTTACACTGTGAAAAATGCGCAGTAAATTTACTGTTCATTTGCACTAATTGCATATTTTCAAAACCGCCTTTTAGGTAAAATGAATGCCAAGTATGGGCTGCTGATGGACGCACCTTTGCGGTGCGTTCCATCGACACCCCATAATTCGCCAAAAAGTCGATTTTGTAGCTTCATCTCAATAACGCCTATTAAAATTACTGTACAAAACCCATTAACTTTACTGCACTTTTGTTACAGTATATTTGACTTGAATAATTTCTGAACTATCTACATTCTAGTTTAACACCACCCTCTCATCCATGATTTGTTTAAAATTATTTTGTCTAGGTTGTGGAAGCCCGGTCAATGTTAAAACATGCACCGATGATGATAAAATCTGTGTGAATGATGGACTCAAACCAGATGGATTCAGATGTGAATGTATAGCAGGATATACTGGAACAAAATGTCGTACACGTAAGTTTAGGATTTTTTTTTATCGAAATCCACTCTAAGCAAGTCCTGGGCAAAGGAACAACTAACGGCTACCCAATAACAAATAGCTAGTAAAAGAGGTAGTACCAGTAACTACACTCTAAACGGAAAATATCCCAAGCGGAACTGAACCGCCATGGCAAAGTTGCAGTGAGTGATATCTGCCCTAGACAAAAGTAAAACCATCTATCACTTCTTTGCTTTCTTTCAGTCGCCTGTTACGACACGTAGGAAATATGTTGATTATAATGATCTTTCATTTCCTTTTCTGCTGGATAGCGACCATGACTAGTGCCTGTTAGGAAAGAAAATATGTGTAAAAGAGGGGTCAACAAAACTAAACTTTGAGCCAGGCATTTTTATATCATCGACGCAGATAATGTAATTAATTCTGTTTACAGAGGTGGATGTGAGACGTACTACGGACCTATTCTAAAATCCTCGATATGAATTAAAATATATCAAATTGTGAATGTTTTAGAATGCTCTATTCGCTCTGACCTATCCAGTAGACAAATATGGGACTGAGCAAAAAAGAATTATTTGAAATTCGAATTTGATTGGGATAATTGTTTCGTATCTGAATCAATAATTCCATATCAACAACAAATATCCCAATTTTACTATTGCAAATTGTCTCCATTACAAAAATCAAGAAATTCGATGTTACAAATTACTAATAAAAGCATCGACAGACTCAAAGACAATGTATTTCACTTTACAATCCAGGTCTAAGAGCTCAAAGGTTTATGTTTCAACTACCTAATACAATCGATTTTAGTAAAATTTGACCAAAATCGATTGTATTTTGTTGTCGAAAATGAAAATTCAACTGATTCAACAACAATGATTGTTTGTGTTTCATATCGATTCGAATCACTGAACCAAATTGACCAGCCTTGCAGACAAATTAGGTTGTCAACAATAGAGTTAGTTAATCAATTCGTTTTTAACCAAAACAAATAAAAACATGCATATTACGTTGAAATATTTCCAGGTTCTATGATCGATAAGAGTTGCAAGTATCCTTCGAAGGCACCAGATGTTTGTGACGCTATCGAACGTACCTGTGTTTCGACTGACAAATGTGACGACAAAAAGATTTGCTGCTCAACGGGATGCAAAACAGAATGCGTTAAAAAATGTGAGTTACAACAATACCCCAACCAACCCCATTAAAAAATCGATCACTTGCTTTATTGGGTATGAGTCACTGATGGAATGAGACGTTTAGACGCGGTCTATTAATGGCTCATGCCTAGAAAAATATTTTTTTTTGCTTGAGACAACTGGAGGGAATTGTCATTAAACCGCTACAATAATGCGGCAAAATCCGCAAAAGGACGTTCTTTATCAGCAATTGCGATATTAAAATAAAATTGAGTTTTTTAGCCAAATGTGGGGGGTTCTATCTTGATGGCAACCTGGTTTCTACTTGAACTAAGTCAAGTAAAACGAATTTACCAGAAAAACAGGTAAGCGTCGTGCTGCATTTGAAACATTTAAATTGATTTAAGATTAAAACTGGTTTCAGAATGAATATTTTATCACCTAGTTTTTCATACAAAGTACATACTTTTTGAAACAGGTACCTAGTTAATTTTTTGAGTGCACTTTAAAAAAATAAGTAAATTTACAGATTTTACCTAGTAAATTAACTAGGGAAAGCATCAAACAGATACTCGGTAAACGTTAAACTGGGTTAATAAGTTGTCCGTAAAAGAACTTTGTAAATAAATTAGGTAAACCAGGTATACCAGGTAAATTAGACACCATTAACTGGAATCGCCAACGCTACATTTCCATCAGCATCCCGTTTTATAGGCATAAAATTCATCAACAAGACATGAACGATATGAAATTTAATTTACTTATATCACGGGTGTTTGTTGCTTTTAAGACAGGTAGACCAAACCAAAACTTTTGGAATTCGAATCCGACAAGACAATCGTCCAGTTTTCAACATATCATTTCGCCTCATGTATTAAAATATAAAAACTATCGGGGAAAATAACTTGCTGACTCTGTCAACAATTTGTGACAATGTTAGGGCTATAGGTAATTTGGTTTCATGATTATCATCGATCCGAAGCACGAATTAATCGTGAATCGTTCATAGGGGAAAAATCTTGCTACATGAAGTGGAATTTTTACTTTTAACGAAAAAACACAAACGATTTTGGTCAAAGTTGACCAAAATCGATTGTATTATGTCGCTAAAATATGAAACATTTTGTTTTTAGACATGGAGTGTGAAATGAGAATACATTTTCTTCAAGTCTCTTTATTCCTCGTATTATAGTAATTCATAACTAAAAATTTCCCGATTTTTATAAGGGAGACATTTTGTAATAGTAAAAATGGAATGTTCGTTATTCATATGGAAATTATTCGTTTCGAAAAATAAAAGAATTGAATTCCAAATGATTCGGGTTTGCCCCGCCCCGATTCTATCGAAAACTACATGTGGGTCCATTCACTCGACGTATAGCCATGGTATTTTATTTTCTTTCAGCAAATTAAGCAATGAACAATGACCACAATAAAAAATAAAAATTAAGCATAAATCAATGACAAGAGGTAACAGTGTAGAAAAAATTGTTTATCGGCGTCCTCTGGAAGAATTAGAACCAAAGTCAGCGTTATAAAAATATTCATTCCTTCTTACCATAAATTCTCTTAATTCTTACAGCACGAGGACTTGATCCCAAATTGCTTATTCTTCTTCTATCTTTGCAAAGTCAAAGGCGTGTCTCTCCTCGACGACCGCCTGTTCGACCACGTCCTCCAGTGTGTACTGTGAGAGTGTGTGGCTATATACTTTGTCCAACTAATCTTAGAGCAACATGTCGACCGATAGCAGGTGGATGCGATGGTAACTTCTTCGATCAATATACTGGAAGATTAATAACGCGATCGTGTGAGTATTCCACAGAAATGTTAATTTTTTTCCTAACTTGTTATAGGGCATTGCTGCCCAAAGTTGCTCGACATGGCCTGGTGATTAACACTTCACCGCCGATTTTTTATGTGGCTTCTTTAAATGTAGGTGACCCATAGTTTATTTCTTTTGTGAGCGCGATGACCTAGTGGTTAAACATGTTGGCATCTCAGGTTGAAGATCTCAGGTTCGAGCCCCGACGAGTCTGGCTCGCTGCCCATGCCACCCCCACTCAACCCGGTGGAATAACGTGGGTAGGCTAAGCCGAACAGGAAAAGATCATATCTTTCTAGGAATTGTAAATCTTTCCGTCTATAAGTCACCCTTAGACAAGGTGATCCACTCTAAGAATTGGCTATAAAATAAAATAATATAAAAAACTGCATTTCCCTGCTTTGTTAATTTTGAAAAAAAAATAATACTAAAACATATATTGCAATGGTACATTTACTTAATCTTTACAGGCCACTGTCCACGAGGTGTAACCGAAGATCATACATGCAATGCATTTTCCTGTTACGATAGCAATAGGCGGTTACTCGTGTGTGCCAACTATCCCCAGGCAAAATGCCGCGTTTCAAAATGTGGGGGATGCACCAAAAGGTGGAATTTGGATAACGGAGCAAGTGTTGAATGTGGACGAGAACTGTCGTCTTCGGCACCAGTATCAAGTACGAGATAAATTATTTTTGAACTATCGTAGATGAATCCAAAATAAAAATGATGTTTGTTCAAACATATGACAGAGACCTGGACGGGTATCAATGACGCGTATCTAACAAAATTCCATATATTTATTGCAGTTTATCACCACATTTTTTAATATTATATTCAATATATTATATCTATATTCAACAATATTCACATCCTAATTAGAGGGGGAATGCTGCAAGAGGCAAGCTATTGATGATGCTTACCGGATTACTACTAGCCTTAGAGAGAGACATGATTCTCTTCGCATTGACCAGAATATATCTTTGGAGGATGAAAACGTAGGAAATTCCAAAAAATTATCAGTGAACTAGTTTCAAGACTCGAAATCTTTGTTTGAAAAAGCTTTTAGGTCTTCGAGTCCAAATTTTAAGCTGTTTTCCACTGACACACCATAAAATTCTCGATTATAACAAATATTTTTTGTCTGCACCGACGTTTATTAACGTATAATCCGATCACCAATCACCTCTCCCCTTTTCGTTAGCCTCAATTGAACATAGTCGAAAAAACATTTTTGTTGGACATGAAATGGATAAATTTTTCCAGAATTAATTTTGGAAATTCCTTGAAAGAGGTTTATCATTTATTTTAAATATGATCATGCACATGGATGGGCGATTCGATTTGGTGATTCGAATCGATTCGAGGTACAGATTATTTTAATCCATAGTGAATCATTCATAGGAACAAAAACTTGCTAAATGAAATGAAATTTGTCATGTTCAACGACAAATGCAACCGATTTTGGTCATATTTGACCAAAATCGATTGCATTTCGTCGTTAAATGAATAGATTCTCTCTTGGGTCTTGGTCTAATTGGAAATACATCGCTTGTAAGTCTCATTAAGTCAATATGTGTAATTCGTAACTGTAAATTTCTTACATATCATATTGACATAATAATAAATAATAGTAACAGTGAAAATGTGATACTTGTTATTTTTATATCCGATTCGAAAAGAATATCCGAATCTGATTCGAATTTCAAATAATTCGATTATGCCCAGTCCTAATTGTGCAGCGTTTGTGCGTTGAATATTCAAGCATTTGTGAAGAAGTTTTCACTGAAATTCTGGAAAAGCAAAATGACAGTATTCATTCTAAAAATGTATGTTAGCTGCTATATTTAAAAGTAGTTAAAGTTAATAATACTTTTATACCTATGTCATTTCAGGTCCAAATCCAAGCTGTTTACCAAACGAAAGGTACATTCCGAACTGTCCGCGACTCTGTGAAAGTGTAGCGTGTCCTGCATATCCATCAGCAACATGTAGAGTACATGCTTGTGATGGGTGCAGATATAAGTTTGAATTACCCGGGGGAGAAGATGTGACTGCACGATGTTATTCAAATGTTGGATAGAAAAACACTTTTTGTTGTTATAATTTTAAATGTTACTATTAAATAAGTCCTAACGAAAGAAAATATTAAACAAGCTTGGTACGATTGCTATTATTCTCTGTATATTACAAAGTCAATGAAGTAGAGTAAAATCGCCATTCTTTGACAGTAACTGACACTTAAAGATGTTGAAATAAAATTCAAAATGTCAAGTTTTTAGCAGCATTTTAACATCACTTGAGTGAAGATTGTGAACGTATGCTAGCTAACATGGCGAACAAATTATATGCACAGGCAAAAACGTATTTAGGGGTTTGGGGTAGGGCTGGGGAAAGCCGAACGATTTGGAATTCGAATCTGATTCGAATACTTTTTCGAATCGGATCGAAACACTAATTTTTAATAAATAACCCAATTTTACTATCATAACTTGTCCCCATTGTGAAAATATAGAAATTTATAGCTCATAATGTATTTTCAATTCACACTAAGAGCAACAATTTTCATATTTTAACGACGAAATATAGAAGTAAGCGATTTTGGTAAAATTAAGCCAAAATCGTTCGCACTCCGTTGTTAAAAAATGAAAATCCTAGTTCTCTTAACAAGTTTTTGTTCCTATGAACATTCCCGATTGATTCGAATTTATCGTGCTTCGAATCGATTCGAATCAACGAATAGAATTGCCCAGCCCTAGTTTGTGGTGGGGGGACCCACTCCCCCTCGACGACCAAACAGAATTTTTTTAACATTCTCAGTTGCAATTAGTAAAATTTTTTGCGCGCCTCCGCGCGTAAAATAGTCTTGTTTTGGTGTTATTTGCGATAAATACGCTATTTTTAAGGACATTTTTCGTCTAAATTGTTCGATATGGCGTCATAATTTAACTCCATTTTTTTATTTTGTCCCCCTCTTTTCAGGGTTTGAAATACGCCATTGTGCACTGTTCAACCGTAGTGTAGAATAGAACATCACTTCATAGTACATCTTCAAACAGCTAGAGGCGTGCTTAGTGGGCTTGTCGATTTAATAAAGCAGATCCTAGAAAAGTGCGACCCGCCATCTTATTCAGTAAGACTCACTTAAGGTTGTTGAAGGTTCATTGTTAGTTAAGTCTGCGAATGTATCCATTGTATCCCTGTTTTTGGTATCCATATAATCGCGCGCCTGACGGCAGCTACGACGCTCTGTCCAACTAAAATAAAATTGCGCGGCAATGGAAGTCGGAAATTCCAACCATTATGGCCCGGTTCAAATTGAGTGCGATCAAACCGGTTTAAACCACCTGGAGCTAGAATTCGTAAACCAGGGGTTGCGAGGCTTTTCGACACGCGATAAAGCGACAAACATATTTGCATTTTAGGACAATTTGGTCAAACTTGATCAAAATCGATTGTATTTCGTCGTTAAAATATGAAAATCGTTGCTCTTAGTATGAATTGAAAATACACTATAAACTATGGTTTTCTGATTGAAATTGATTTGATAAGCGACATAAAATTTTAATTTAATATGTCACTTAACATTATTAATACCTTTACATTATTATTGCTGAAATGCCACGTTACTGAAGTCAATAATAACGTACAATTATCTTGCTGTGCAGTATCTTGCTGTATAATCCTTAGGCTACAGGGAGCTGTTTCAGTCAATTTGAAATGTGAGAAGATGAAAGGGGGACATTATTAATTAAACATTTTTGCACATTGGCTTTTTTCATCGATTTCAGAAAAATTGCGTAGTATTTTACAGATAGTAGCGTTATCGATTCCCAATTTTGTGCCGATTATACCTTTCGAAAAAATATTGGATAATACATTCAGTTAAGTTTTGCGAATTCTGACTTTATTATTATGTTGAAATCTGTTGTATTTCGTTTGAATTTTTGTTTTAAGTTCGATGAAAAATTGAAAAATAAAATTATTTGTAAATTTTCGAATTCAATTTATAGTAATTTTATAACCTGTAGGTGTGGGTTTTCGAAAAATATTGTCTTAATGTATTTCCTCCTTGTCATAAGAGGCGCCTAAAAGAATAATTTTACTATCGCCCAGGCAGATATCACTTGAACATTATGACGCGGTTTAGTCCTTTCTAATAGATTTTCCATCTGAACAATGTCCCGAGACCGAAAGCAGCGCTAAAGGAAGACGACTAAAGACCACTCAAATAGCAAAGATCTGCTACATAATCCAGCAATTGCACTGACCAATGATTGATATCTACCCTGGGCGATGGTAAATCCATCTGCTACTTTGTTATTTCCTTTATTGGCTTTTAGTTTTAAACGAGAGGCTGGGGTCAACTTTTTACACATGGCGGCAAGGGAAGTGCTTAGTAGAATGTTCATGGCCGCAGATAGAGAAAGATGCTTGTCAAGTTTCAATATTTGTCCAGTCACTTGAAGATTGAACAGATTATGTTTTTGATATCAAAGTATAATTGCTATGGAGACGTTTATGTTTTTCTTGGCTAGGAAGAGAGGTCAAATTCAATTTTGATGGAAAAGAACCACAGATGGACTGAGAGAGCTCAATCCATCAATGGCCCATACTTAACCAAACATGTTTACACAGGCTTTTTCTGATTGAAAGAGTAAAACTGTCAATCAATGAACGTACGCAAACGATTACAAAAATACTCTGGTTTTAACAAGATCACACTCTCGACAATTATAATGGCGCCGCAGTAACAATATATTTTACCGAATCTTTGTCGGGACGCGAAATCAATACTACCAACATCTGCCTACATTGTTGAAAACTACACACTGTGATATTTAATACCCACATAAAATACGAAGAACAATCGATTTGTTTGATCGCCTCTTGTTTTCCACCTGACAACAACGCAC